>VXBW01001624.1:64920-243737 GCA_013400375.1 Thinocorus orbignyianus | reverse complement strand
CCGGGCCACCGATCCCCCCCCGTCCCCGTCCTGCTCCCCCATCCGCCGTGCGCCTCCAGCCACTCGCCCCGCTCCTCGGCCAGGTAGGCGGCCAGCGTGGCGGCCAGGCAGCGCGGCCCCTCGCCGCAGCCCCGCTCGGCCAAGGCGGCGGCCAGCGTGCCGGCGAAGACCACCAGGGCCAGCAGCCGGCCCCAGTTGNGGGGCCCGGCGATGGGGGCCGGCCACCGCCGAGCAGGGGCGGTCGCCACCGGGCCCGCACGGTCCGCCTCGGGGCCAGGGGGGGCGGCGCAGCCGCCCCTCGGTGCGCTCTTGGCCACAGGGCCGTCCTGTCCGCCACAGCCGGGAGACCCCGGGCAGCGGAGCTAAGGCCCGAGTTCATAGAATCATCCAGGCCAGAAGGGACCTCCAAAGGCCATCTAGTCCCACCTCTCCGCAGTCGCAGGGTCACCCCCAACTAGCCCAGGTTGCCCAGGCCCTCATCGAGCCTCACCTTGAATATCTCCAGGGAAGGGGCCTCAACCACCTCCCTGGGCAACCTGTTCCAGTCTTCCACCACCCTCATAGTAAAGAGATTTTTCCTAATATCCAATCTAAATCTGCTCTTCTCCAATTTAAATCCATTGCCCCTCGTCCTGTCACTGCAGGCCTTTGTGAATAGACCATCCCCAGCCTTCCTGTAGCCCCCTTTAGATACTGGAAGTCTGCTTAGGTCTCCCCAGAGCCTGCTCTTCTCCAGGCTGAACAACCCCAGCTCCCTCAGCCTGTCCTCGCAGCAGAGGCGCTCCAGCTCCCAGATCATTTTCGTGGCACTCCTCTGGACCCGCTCCAACAGGTTCACATCCTTCCCGTAAGTTACTGGGTGCTGGCCGCAAAATACCTTTTTCACAGGATTTTAAAAATCAATATTAATAGCCCGAACCTGGATTCTTTCCCTCAGAGATCCTCGAGGTCCTCTAGGACTGCAGGATGAGCGTGTGGTGTGTTTACCAAGCAAATGCAGTGGTGTTTGCTTTCTAATAGACGCGTCAGCAAAACTGAGGCTAAGGAACATCGTGGTGCAAAGGTTGAACAAACCCTTTGCTTGGGCTGGCATAAGATTAAATGGCCAAGAACATCACTAGCCAAGTAGTGTTGTGCACACAGGGCACAGAACCAGGGGGACGCCTCCCCTACATCCCCTCTGCTGCAGCGAGCCCCCCAGTGCTGGGGCCCCCAACATGAGAAGGTCATGGACCTGTTGGGAGCAGGTCCACAGGAGGCCATGAAGATGACCAGAGAGCTGGAGCACGTCTCCTGTAAGTACAGGCTGAGAGAGTTGGGGCTGTTCAGCCTGGAGAAGAGAAGGCTCCAGGGAGACCTTACAGAGCCTTCCAGTACCTAAAGGGGACTACAGGGAACATGGGGACAAACTTTTTAGCAGATTCTATTGCAGTAGGACACAGGGTAATGACTTGAAACTAATAGAGTGTAGATTTAGACTAGGTAGAAGGAAGAAATTCTTTACTGTGAAGGTGGTGAAACCTTGGCCCAGGTTGCCCAGAAAGGTGGTAGGTGCCACATCCCTGGAAACATTCAAAGTCAGGTTGGACAGGACTCTGAGCAACCTGATCTAGTTGAAGGTGTCCCTGCTTATTGCAGGGTGGTTGGAACTAGATGACCTTTGAATGCCCCTTCAAACCCAAACTATTCTATGATTCTATCCCAGCTGTGCCCTTCAAGCCATGAGTACCATTGGCTGCTTAACAAGTCATCACAACTGCCATAGGAACCACCCCAAGATTCATGGCAGGCCCAGCACAGGTACACCCAACTGGTGTTCCCTGCTGGGTGCCAGTTTGCAGGTGGGGTTCAGCTGGTGGCCAGGTGCAAAGCATGGCTGTGACTGCCCTGGGAGCTGCTGCGGGGACTGGGTCTCGCTCTCACCTCTCGCTGCACAACAGGCTCAAGATGCCCAACTTGGCAGCATGGGACTGCTTGGTTGTGCTCCACCTCTCCTGAGTTACAGCTCTCCATCTCTGTTTCACATCCCCATTGGAAAATCTAAAAATAGATGGCTGGAATCAATCCTATTGCCATTTCTCAGATCACTATCAACAATTGGCCTGATCTCTTTGAGTCATTCCTAAGGCAAACTCTTAGTTTTACATCCCCATATTTGGCTTTTGTTTTGTTTTTAAGCAGGGAAATCTAGTCTGTGTTTATGTGCTGGGGCAGTAACTGCAATAACATCTTTACTTCTCACCAGTGCTTTACACACACGCTTTTTTAACTAGAGTTTTCCTTACGATTGTTAATCCCAGAGCAGGAATTTCCTATTGCATTCCTTACAGCAGGAGAGCCGGAGGGAGAGGCTGCTCTTTCCCTGGCAATATCCTTTTCCACCCTTCCTGTTTATATAGCATTTTTGTTTAACCAGCCAGGCTGTCTGACAGTGACTTTGCCCCAGCCCGTACGTCTGACGGGGTGACAGCACACTGGTGCAGCCGTTCGGGACTGCCCTTCCTTCACCTCCTGGCTGGAGGGTCAGGGAGGGAGGGCCGGAGACGGGGATCTGATGTGACACTGCAGCATCCCCGCTGCACCCAGAGTGGCATGGCTCTCATCTGAGGCTGGGACACGCTGGGGAAAGGACAAGAAGCCAGTTAAAACCTCTGCCTCCGAGACACAAGTAGCTCAACAGACCAAAGGGGGTCTCAAAATGCTGGGTTTTCCAAATCCTGCCTGGCCGACCCTTAGTAAGAAAAACAATGGATACTTCAGTGTCCTATTCTTCTATCTCCATTTTTCTGATGGAGGCTGAGGCCCATCCCGGTTCACAGCTTTCACCACTACCTCAGGAACAAAAAGGTGATTTTCACAGGTGCCGAGTCCACATGGCCCAACTTACGAGTCCCCGGGGCAGTGGCCCTGAAGTGCAGGAACCACAGAACTTCTCCCTGCAAGAACAGAAGTGGAAGATGCAATGTCAGCCTGGCTCTCACTGGAAGTGGTGATGGTTTGGGCACTGATGTTGCTCAGAACAAGCTGGCTCAGCGCTTTCCCCTCAGAGGAAAGGAAATGAAACAATAAGCCTAAGTGAAGGAGGTGCTTTTTTTCAGTGTCTAAACTGAGGACTTCCACCAACCACCTTCATGCTGACCACAAAACCTACAGGAAAGTGGAGAGGATAGCTGACCCCAGCACAGCTCTCTATTGACAAGGCACAAAGCTGAACCCCTGCAGCTCAAGGTGATCTGCAAATGTGCTTTACCCAAACAGTGACAGCCCGAGCCCCCTACAGCATTTCAGTGCCCACCTTTCACTGGCATCCCACTGCAACATGAGGAGGATCCCACACTCCCACAAAACACATACACTGCATTTTCCAGTGCGTTCCTGGGTATGGTGATGAGGATCTGGAAAGAAAACAACCCACGTCAGCTGTGATCCTTCTGAGCAGGAAAACACAACCTGAATCGGCCTCCTGAATGCAGAAGGAGCTCAGAGAGAGTCTCAGGTACTTTCAAGGACTGCTCACTCTCACTTGCTTTGGCTCACCTTAGGCATTTCCAGAAGATATTCCAGAAGTGATTTTCTGGTAGATCTGGATTTCGCCCTAGATTTTTGCAGGACAAATGAACTAAGAATCTGTATGGTGCAAAAAGTAAATTCAAAAAAACCCAGAGAAAATAGCCAGCACTACAAGTACCTGATGGATGGGGAAAATGACCATATACATGTTCTCAATATGTAAAATACAATTTATTGTTTTTAGGCCATTCATAAGTATCAACACAATGTAGTATGTTTGAAACAAACATCTTACCAATAAATACTATCTAAACATTAATATTAATCTCTTGCTCAAACGTGTACAGTGTATTGACTCAGTATCGCACAGTGAGCTCTATATAACAATTCCATAGTGCATTCAGTTTGTTACAGGGACAGGTTGCCACAAATATTGCAAAGCATCAGAGCTGACTTTTCCAAGTCAAAACAGCTGAAATACTTCATTAGGGACCGAAGGCTGATACAAATGTCAGTGTTTTAGATTAACTGGTTATGGATTCATGGAACCTAATGTTTCATGAATGAGGAGACTTTGTTTCTGTTTGAAACAGAATGAGGATATTATCATCAAACTTAAGTGAACAGCCAACTCCAGTGCGCCAGCGATCGAGCTCACTCTAGTGAGCTTGCTTTCTGCTTTCCCTGGGTGCTGCCAGACACGTGTCCGGCTGTACTGCTTCCTTGAAGCCCAGCGGCTCCTGCACTAGATGGGCCTCTGGGCTCTGCTGAGCCCAGTATCGTAAGCCATCAGGACTGCAGCTCACAGCAGGTTTCCAACAGCTCACTCTTGTTCATCCTCACGTCCAACTATGACAGAACTACACCCACACCTGTAAGGACCGTATGATTTGGCTTGTAAGGTCTGACCCGTATTTGCATGAACTGAGGCTGCTCTGACATTGTAGAAGGACCTTAAAATGGGCATATACTGCCTTAATACACATTTAAGCTACTTTGCCCTGCCAAAGTGGTATGAGCTGCTCAAAGTGCAAATAAGAATCGTGATCATAGAATGACTGTGACTGACTTGGAAAAGACTCGACCATCAGTCCATCCAACAGTGCTTAGTGCTTAGCGTGTAGTATCCCTTAGTGCTTAGCATGTAGTATTCCTTTAAGTAAAAGAAAATTCACTCACCAAGTGATACAATTAAAAATTTCTAAGAAACTACTGGTTAAGTATTACCTCATGATTATGTAAATCATGTTTATATCCCTCATCGTTGCAGTTTATCATTTTGTATATATTAAGATTCTTTACATTCAGGTAACAGAGATGAAATACTTATTTACTTATTTCTATCTAAAAAGACAGTAGGAAAAAACAGGGATTGAAAGGACTCCTTTTTTTGTACAAAAAATACATTTTTATGACAACAGCCAGTACCTTCACAGTAGGTCCTTTGCTCCTCTACTTACTACCAAGGTTCAGTCATCCATAATGCCATCATAAAGTATCAGAATTGTTTTTCTTTCCATTTTCCAAAACCAAAATTCAATGCACTATTACGGAATGTTTCCAAAGTCTTATGCTACATCCTGATAAAATCAGGAATATTTTTTCTTTTTTTCTTCTTTTTCTTTTTTTTTTTTACTTTAAAAAGGAACTAAATTCATGCAAATAAATACATAATGTGCACTGAAATACTCAATTCTATGATACAGGTGACTTAAAAGTCCCTTTATAATTATCTAAACTAGTTCTAATAAAAGAAGATAGTTTCAAAACAAAATTAAAACCATTTAATTTTACTATGTGCTGATATTTGCTGTGTGTTCAAGCAGATTACATTTTCTACCTAGCTGTGTTAATCTGTGGGCTCACAGTCACTCTTTTGTGGTGTAGCAAGTATTTGATTTTGAGGGGTGGCTTTTTTATGCAGTTGTTGTAGTCCGGGGTATCAGTCTTCATTTGGTTCTGCGTCCAGGATCTCAGGTTAAGCCCAGATCTGCAGAGAGAGAGTTGAACAGTCATTTGTGACATTGCCTATTCTATCAAAGGTTTAATTAAAACTTGGCAAGGCAGTCAGATTAGTGGTACAGTGTATCAGCAGCAATGATATTATTTAACCCCTAAGTTCAAAATTCCCTTTACTTTAACAGTTCAGCTAGCACTTTGTGGAAACTTTTTCAATTTGAATTATTCTGTTCATGTTCTACACTGTGATTTCACATCCTCGTTCATCCCTCTGGAGTCAATTTTCCTGTAACAACCCTCCCCTTCACCCCCATTTTTCAAACGATCAAACAAAGAAGGAAAGAAGCAGCCAGGGCAGGTGCTCCCAGCACTTACTCGGAGAGTGTGGTCCCAGGAGCCCGAGCAAAACGCTGTCCCATCAGGAGAGACCCGCAAGGTGCTGACACGATTTTCATGCCCAAACAGAATGGATACACGGGACCCTTTCAGCACGTCCCAGACATTTATGGTGTAATCATTATAGCCTGCAAATAGTAGGCGACCTACAAAGAGAATGAGGTTTTACAAAGTGAGGTTTTAAGGAGGTAACATGCCTTGACTGCAGGAAGGGCCTTCTGCAGGACACTCCTCACCCCGTGAGCCACAACCCGGGTTTGCCATGCCACCCTCTGCACACAGCCAGCCTGGACCTGCTTCCCCTGGGCTACCTGTGCTCCTGTTGGACACCCCTGCTCCACTGCTGAGCTGTCCGTACTAAACACTGAACCAGTTAAAATGTATTAGCTACAAATATAGTTAAAATTGAGTCGAACAGTATAGAATCTGTTCATTCATTAGAGATGGGGGATGATTCCAGATCATGGCAGACTGAAGAGCACTTCCAACAGCTAATGCGGGGTAATCGTATTTTGCTCAGACTTTACGCAAGAATTTGAATACAAATCATTGAATGATTAGTAGACAATTTGGTAAGTGATTCATCATCCCCAACGGGACAAACTGGTGTTTGTGACCACAACAGAGCCCTTTGTCCCTCTGTCCTGGGCGGAGGGCAGCTCACCACCCACTCAGCCCCACACAGGGTGACTGGAGAAGCTCTGCATTTGTGCTGGGGCAGGAGAGAGAAGACTTGAGCTCATGTCTCCAGATCTGTAGTGAGAAACGGTAATGGCTCTGTCTTCATGTTCCTCTAGCACACTTTTCCTATCTATTAATCATTTATTATCCTTTTATAAACTATTTATGTAAGTGCGCTTAATAGTCTAGCTACATTTGGTGTTTCCTTTAAAATGTTTTTAATCATTATTGTGAAATTCTAGCCCAGCTGTAGTTAATGGCAAAGTATTTCCTGCCTTCAGCAGGGCCAGGAAAATACTCTTCATTGCTGCAACGAAGCAATAGCCAGCTAGGTTATTTAAAGAGTAATTATTTTTACAGAAGCAAAGAGAAAGTCTTCCGTGCATTAAATGTTTCTTTTGTTACTTAGTATTACTTTCAATAACTTTTAATAACAAATGCTTTATAAAATTAAACTGGCAAAAATTTTACAGTTCTCCTGAAATCCCAAAACTAAGATAACCTCCAAAGTCCAGGTCTCACCACTGAGGGAGAAGTCCACACTGGATGCTCCAAAAATGATACTCTCTTTGGAATAAATAGCGACTTCTCTGTCTGCACGAAGGTCATACAAACGACACTAGGATTAAAACAAAACCAACACACATCTCAGTAAAGGCTGGAGTCAACGGCTACTACCTTTAGTTGAAAAAATGGGAGTGGGCAGGATTATGGCCTAAGTGGCATCACGGAAAGTGGCTGCTTGGCTGCTTCTGCTATTTCTGCCTGCTGCAACTGGGACTCCTCTGGAGTCTAACAGAGATCTCAGCAACACAAAGCTATTTTGTATAAATTGAATAAAGGACTTGCTTTTCTAAACCACTTCTCTAAGTCTCCTGCCTGTCCTCGTTATAAAGAGATGAGTGGTGGGCTTTGGACCCACTGAAGGTTTCCCCACCCCCATGCTTCCCCACTCTATTTTTCTACATATTAGGGCTCTCTGCTGCTGGCGAGGTGCATGGGGAGACAATCTCTAAAGACAACAGCTGAGCCACATCTGGAGTCTGGGAGACAGAGATTAAAGCTCTGGTCATCTTTGAGAACATGGCCCACGTGGCATAGTGCTCAGACAGGTGCTTGGCATGGGGAAGCCTGGATGATGGTAGTCCTTGTTCTGGGTAAGACAGGACCGCAAACAGCCCCTGCCCTTTCATGAGACCCCTCTGTCTGAAAAACCTACATAAAAGAATTCAAGTGAAATAATACATTTTTATACAGATCTTTGGTTTCCATTTCTCATGGAAAATCCCCAATCACCTCTGCAACCTGCACTTCCTGTTTTTATCACTTGCCAGCATACTTAGGCTTGTTTAACATGGAAATAATGTATACACGGAGCAAACCGCATTGCCATGCAGAAAGGCAGTCTGTTAGCCCTGAAATCAAAATGCACCTTTGAAACTATTTGAACTGAAAACCTTCCTCAGTAAGTTAAGTTTCAGCAAGCACTGGCCAGGTGGGTTTGCTAATATTAAGACTCTACTAATGAAAAATGGCTGGTATTCAAGCCTGCACATAAAGGAGAGGCTGTTTCACTCGCAGGTTGGTGGGGAGCTGCCAGGTGTGTGAAGTCCAGGTCTTCCAATGCTCCACACTGATGAATAATTCCATCACTGTCCTGATAGGGAACTGGGGTGACCACAGGTGACAGCACTGCCAGGCGAGCATGCTTTTATGGTTTCCCTCCAGACAGTCAGGATTATCTGCTCCTTGAAATCCCTAAGTATATAAACCAGGTCAAGGATACCAGTCAGTGTATCAGTCTGTAATGCTGAAAACGCCAACCTCTTCATTTAAAGAATGAAGTAGATGGAAACTGCCAAAAACCTCTGTCAAAAATAGAGATGGAATTTCCCATTCTCCATCTCAAGTCAGGGGTGTCAGGAATAGTTAAGAGAGAAAACCCTCATCAAATAAATTAGTAAGCACAGGAACCCAGAATCTGTGTTACTGGACATAAAAAGAGAGTGCTCTCATCGGAATTTAATGATGAGCAATTTCTCCATCTTGCTCATTCAGCATCTCAGGTGCTCACAGTACCACATCTGAATGTGTGGAGAGGCACTGGGCTCATCACAGAGCTAGAGGTATTAATTTATAATCGCAGCTTTTAAAACCTAAAAGTAGTGTACACTCTGTCCAGAAGAGCCTTGGAAGGTCTCCACATCCAATGAAGACAAAGGTAATGTTTCTGTTGAGTTTAGGTAGTACCAGATGAGACTTAAAATACGCCCTGAGGACAGAGTACTTTAGAAATAGTTCACACTCATGCAACTTGGTGCGGATGTTTGAATAAACAGGAGAAACAAGGTGTCAGGTGCCTTCCAAATGTCTGCTCTTGAGTTACACTTAACTACCAGCTCAGTTCCTGCAGGGCTGTGGTACAGGCAGAGCCTGGTCCCCCATGAGGACCTACCAGCTGCAGCAAGAGCCGCCAGCATCACACAGGGGCCCAAAGGCACCCGGAGGTAAGCAACATTTTGCATAAAATGTGTTGACCAAGATTACCTCTCAGTACATACAGTACCCCTCCTAGCAGCTTGCTCATAGATAAAGTAAGAGCTGTTGTATCATCTAGGATGACCTGGATGCGGTGACTCACAGCAGTGAAGAGCCTTGGCACTGAGTCAGGGTGACAGGGAGGAAATGTAGGTGGCCAAGACCACCCTGGGGCCACAGAAGCCAGCTGACTGGGGCTGCCCAGCTCCGTGCTCAGTCCACAGCTCCTCTGTTCACCAGGAGGCACGCTCTCATGTGCAGGTTTCCTTCATGCCCTCGCACTGCGCTGCTCCTTCTGACACAAGGTTTTATGTGGTTCTTCCCACGTTGTGACCAACAACTACATGAAGCGAAATCTCTTCCAATAACACAACTAATTTTGATCATGACACTTCAAAACATAGAAAATCTGAAATGAACATTTGTACATCACGTAGAAAAGTTTGCAGAGGTTGCCTATAAAGCGTTTCTAGGTTTTCCCTATAGCATTATATATAGTATTTCGTATATATTATATTATAGCACTATTATTTCTGCAACTTTGGTATCACAGGCCCAGTTTAGTCACTTAAAAGTCCTCTGTGGATGTAACCTAGTCTTTTTGGAGAATCTGACTTGGGAAGTAACAGAACTTCCCCAAATTAAGTTGCTGAATTAACATACCGTGGCATCGTCTGAACCAGAGGCAAAAGCATCTCCACTTGGGTAATATCTGTGCATGAGTAAAAAAAGACCAGAACACATTACATTACTTGGATGAGGTCAGGATTCAAAAATAGAGCCAGCACATTGCTCAACACCGCAAATGTGTCCTCTCCCAGAAACATACTGACCTGACACTGTTGATGTCTGAATCGTGGGTTTCAAATGACTGGATGCACTGACCAGACCGCATATCCCAAACCATGGCTTTCTTGTCACATCCCTAATAAGACAAAAAAATTCACTGTGGAAATGGTGACATTCACCCCCCACGTGCCTGATACACATCATCAAGGCCAGCTACATTCCAAGGTTCTGAACATCACAGCTCTGAGGGGATTTCACCAGCAAGGCAGCCCCAGAACTGGCTGTACTGGTGTCCCCAAGCCTGGGGCAGAGCATGCTATGAAGGCTAGAGCCTCAGCGGTGCAGCAGACCAGCACCACAGGGTGCAGAAAGACTGGGGGTGTTGTGTAGGTGGTCCCCTACTCACTGCTCTGCCCCTGCTGCCCCTGTACCGATGCCCGCAGTCCCACCACGCCACAGCGCTGCATAACTGACTCATTCCCTTACTGCTTAACAGGCTCAATATAAAAAATTAATACCCAGCATTTAAAGTTTTATAACTAATTCTTTTCACACACTGAAATAGAAAATGAAATAAGTGCATCTGGAGGTTTTTTTGCCCAGCATCCTATCAGAGTTAACCCTTGCACTCACATGCTCAATGGCTTGGTTGGGATGAGAAGCGTAACAGCCTTTTGCCTTTTGTCTCATTGTCAAGCTCTAACCTGCACTTCTGAGCTGTGCTTTGAAAAGCTCATTTATGACTGCGAGGTGCTCTGCACCCCAAATGCTCTGGGCAAGGGGCTCAGCCCAGGTAGACTGCATCGTCCTTGGGGCAGGAACCATCTCGTCCCCGTAGTGCCATGGTCTCTGCTGTGATGTCTCGCTGCTGTCGCAATCACGGTGACAGGAAGAAGCACATGAACATTTCTTTCAGAAGTGACAGGAGATCTAAATAAATACGACCCTGCTGAGGGGCAGGTTGTAGGTAGACTCAGCTCCGGGGAGCTCAGCCTCTCTGAGGATGTGTGGGAAGCAGAGGCTGGACCAGGTGGCTGCTGCCTTTGCCGAGCTAGTGCGTCCTGCCTACCAGACAATGCCACACATGGTATTTATTTTTAAGCAAATATGATTGCTAATTAATTAATTCCACAATTCACATCTTTCTCTCTTTTTTTGATTCTCTTGTTAAAATTAAATTCCCTTTTTCCTTTTTTTTTTAACTACTGATGCTATTATTTAAAAGAGGTGATGTTTCTTTGTACCAAGTCGTGGTTTCTGCACAGGGGAAATCAAACAGGACTGAGAACATTTTGGACTCAGCATATTTCCCTCTCAAGTCCCACAACAGCCCAAGCCCAGCCTTTTGTATTGCTTCCATGTGCACTGTTCTTACTGACCTCTCTGGGAGTTTGGGGGCAAGATCAATCTGACAAGCTGGTGCTTTGACTCCTAAGGTTTTGAAGGAGAAACCAGCAACCAGCTACGGAGAGATGAGCCCCCTGAGTGCTATCCCACTCGCTCTGAGCAGCAGTACTCAGAGGGCATGGAGCACATGAGCCTGGGACGCGGCCCTGAGCTCCCCCGGGAGGGCTGGCATTTTCAGTGAAGCTAGTAAGGGAAACAGCACCCAGCCTGCACGCTGGTGTACTGGCATTGCTTATTCCAGCACAAGGTGACTGTATCAACATAGGCACAATACACAGGGAGTCTCTCCATGACGCCCTGTCTTGAGGTTGCACTGTTTTGGCTGTACCTGCACAGACACAGTATCAGACAGTCCTTCACTGAAGGGTATTTTGCATGTGATGAATTTAAGCGAGTCCCTGTAAGCATGGACATGCCTAAGCTGCTATATCGACACAAGCATGACATATTCCCTTAGCAGTAACATAGCTGCTTGCGATTCTTTGCCCTATAATAAGCTGAGCTGGTCCCAGGGAGAATGAATCTATCCTTTCTGGGAAGCAAGCTTGGTGACAGGAAAGCCCGGGAGCAGTAATGCACTTGGATGGAATTAGCCTTCAGTCACGCTTCGGAGCAGCTGTGCTAGCAGCAGGCAAACTGGGCCAGTGCTGGGCTCTGCTCCTGGTGGGCCAGCCAAATTTGATAATGAAGCCACAACTGAAGATATCCAGGTTTTTTTGTGCAGGGACGGGACCATGACTCTGAGCACAAGTGGAATCTCCTAATCCATGGCTGGCACCTTTTGGCACAATGGCCATTTCCATCAGCAAGCACAGGACCAGCTCTGGGTCAGCAGTGGTAGGGCTCCAAAACCAGATACCTTCTGGAAAGTTACTGGTAGCAGCCTGCCTCCAGTAAGAGAGGTCATCTCTCAGCTCCTGCCAGCTCTCACCTGCACACTCAATTTCTGATGTGAGAAAGACCAGCACCATCTCAAAAAGGAGCTGAGCCTCATCTCAATCACCTTTATGCCTTGCCTGCCTCACTGCCAGGCTGCATGCCAATGGCTCAGCTGCCCGGGAACAGCAATCCCTCAGCAGCAGGACAATATTTGGAACATGCCTTGAGTACTCCCAACATCTCCCAGAGGTTTGTGTGCTCCTCTAGGCCAGAGAAGGGAGTGGGCAATGTTGAACTGACGAAGGGGCTTTAAATACCTCTGGTACCACTGGAAGGCACAGGGGACAGCAACAGCTGAAGATGTGGCCACACCTCATCTCCCTGCTCCAACTTGTAGGAAGGTTTAGCCAGTGCCCAAGCTACCCCTTGGTTTCTGGGGAGCGGCTGAGGGACACAGTGGCACGCATGTTATTTGCGACCCCATTTCGATGCCCTGAGTAGGCGCCTGGCACACCCCATCCAGCTCCAGAGAGCTGGGCAGGAGAAAGGAGCCAACGGAGGGAAGTCATTTGTTTGTGCTGGGCTCCTGTCCCCAGGTGCTCACACCTCCACTGCAGTATGAACCCGCTGCTCTAACTCTGAGCCTTTCCCTTCCCAGGAGAGGCGTTGTTTTGATCTCAGGCTGGATTGCTTTGGTGTGGGGTGGAATTTGCTAAGTAAGCAGAACTGCAGTCAGACTGGCTGGGTGGGTTTGACCCCACAGCCAGAAGTTTAATTTGCTCCAGCTTGAAAAATGTGCTTGCAATGAGTGGATTGCACTGGGGCTTCCAACACATACTCCAGCACTCTCTCAATATGATCACGAGTCTCCTGCTTTGCTGCCTTTTCCCTTCCATAATAATTAATTTTATATTATGATAGGAAGCTCCTGCTTACCCCAGAGACAAATGTATTTCCTGTTTCAGAAGGGGCCAGGTCCAGGCACAGGACATCAGCTCCATGACCATGGAAACTCTGTAGAAGCTGCCCGCTCTCAACATCCCACAGGGCACAAGTTCCATCTCCACTTGCTGTCAGGATCTACGGGATGTGGAAAGAAGAGTCACAATACAAAAATCAGCAGATGATCTTCAAGTTCACAAAGATACACAGAGATGACATCCTATACATGCACCAAGGACAGCTTTAATTTAATGAAATACGCAATAAATCAAAGCCATAAAACCAATGTGAATCTAAGCACAGTTCATGTTTTATATTTTTAAGGAAAAAAGTCAGTGTGGAAAGGAGAGCTGTAGCAACACAGCTATACCTACACCATGTCTCAATAACAGTCAGTTCTGTGCAGTGGGGTTTGGAGAACTGATGGCAGTAAGGATCTGCTGGTATTTCCATATCCTCCAAAAATGGGGTAGAACCAGTCTGGTATTCCTGCCTGCTCCTGTATTTAACCCCATCTATATTTAGGCTGCTGGAATTCAACCCATGTAAAGAGAACTGTTGGAAATCAGTATACCTGTTTAACTCTCAAATTTATTTCCCACTTGAAATAGCCAGGTTAAACCCAATTAGTTGGGCTTAAGACATGAATTTTCTGAAAGAGAAGTAAGCCTGTCTAGACAGTTGTTTGGTAAGTCCGTCACCTCTCGCTTGTCCAAAACCACTTGTGTGTGAAAGTGCTTGAATATACACTGACCGAACATAGCCCTCAGCTCCCCTCATCTGCTACAGTGCTTGCAGAAAGCACATGTGATCAGCTCTTGTTATCGTGGCTAAATCCCGATGGTGCTCAATTGTTCAAAATTTCCCAAAGCTGTTATGCAGTCACAAACTCTGTAGGTTGAAAGGGTCCCTGTGCACTGGCACGGAAGGAGGCAAGGGTGAGCTCAGGAGGGCTGTCAGTCTTGTACACAGGTTTTTCTCATAGCCAGAGAGGAAACTCAAGGGATCCCAGTAGGTGGTCACAAGTTAAAAAGAAAATACTCTTCAGGAAGAACATGATCACACAATCATGAAACCATTCACTGAGTTGCATAAAGGTTAAACACTGAAGATGTGTGACAGATGCTTCAAAAACTCCTCCCATAAACAGAGGTCTGCAAAGCTGCAGAACAGACTATTCCAAAACCTCCAGTAAAGAGACACTAATACTCTGAGATGATAATAGCAGAAGAAAGTCCTGACTTGTCTTTCTGGTCAGCTTTTCAGCCTAGATCAATGAACATCTCTATTCTGTGGAATATTTGTACTTGGCTGAGGAATGAAGATTTTCAGCTCTGAGGATTTGCTCTTGTAATAACATGTAAGAAAGATATGAGGGGAACAGGAGTAGCTAAAGGTGTAAGAAAAGAGTTTACTGGCAACCCAGATCTCCAGCTAATGCTTAAAGAGAAATGTTTGGGACTCAGCTTCAAGGTATTGCTATTGAAAACCAAATCAACCACAAAAATCCCCAAACAGAAGGGAATTAGCAAGCTTTGCTATTAGACTTTGGTTCGATGCACGAGGAGCTCCAGCATTGCCGGATGGGGATCCTCGCCTGGCGCCTGGTGGCAAAAGGCAGCATTTGCAGAGGGCAGAGGACAGCAGGGACACAGCCCCAGCTCACCAGGGACACACACACTGGGGCCACCCTCACCTCTGCCTCCTCAGCCAAGGCCACAGGCTTCATTCTTCTTCTCAGCTCCGCCATACTGGGAGTATGGCTGCCTGCCCTATGCAAAGCACTTCAGATCCCAATTAACCGTTGCTATTAATACACAGGGAGTGTTGTCACATGGGGAGCATTATCACACTGCTGAACTGCAGATACCTAATTTAGGAAATGAGGCTCCCCAGCTCTCTGCCTACTGGGGCGAGGGAGGCTCTCTGGCAAGACTGATGAGGGGCACCGAGGAGGTGCGTGGGTCATCCAGCCCTGCAGCTCAGTGCTTGTCTTGGCCCAGGGTGGGAATGTGATGAGCAGCAAGGACGGGGCCCCCTCTTTCAGCACCCACACAGCCTGAGAGAGGCGTTAATCAACAATGAACCACCCCCACATCTCCTCTCTTTCCGCGGCACTGCCAGATGCCCGTGGGCACACCAACTCCTAAACTCCTACCCTGTTTTTCATTCCTCTGAGGGAAAACCGAGCTGTATTTTAGGAGAAAGGCCAAGGCAGAGCAGCAGCACTCACAGCACTGAGCAGTGGGTGCTGGGTGCCATGGGGGCACCAGCTTGGCAGACACCTCTGCCACATGCCCAGGCTGTGCCAGGACAGGTGCCACATCCCTCGGTGACAACAGCTGGGAGAGCAGAGCTGCTCCAGACACAGGTGGGAAACGTGCTTCTTGCACTGTGCACCCTCAGTTGCTGAATAATCTTAACTCTGAAGCCATTATGAAAAAGGAAGAAGATAAGAAATCTGGGATCCTCCCCTGGGTAACAGTGTCCAAACAGAAGCCTGACCAACACGCTTGCTTGTATTTATTTCAACACTCAGTACTATAAATAATCACTTATAAGCCTATCACCATGAGAAAATGTCTTTTAAAATTTTCAGAAAAATCTCTAATCACTGAATATAAAGGACCTAAATCCACTGTGGCATTATTTAACAATACTAATACTTTACCTTCAATATCAATGCAGTTTGCTGTATCTAATGTGGAGAACAAAGACCCAACTTTTCTTTCTTTACTTATTACTAAAAACAAGTAAATACTTCTCCTTTCATACGATTTAATTGCGATGCATAAAGGTATGTACAGGAAAAGGGAGTACTGGTTTTCTATCTCATCAAAAACACACCACTTAATTTAGACTGCTCTAATTACGCAGGGCTCCTGCACAGCAAGGTCAGGACTGAGCAAGCCCGAGCTCCGGGTACCTCCAGCGCTTGTTTCCATGGCAATGGACTTAAATTAGCACCTCGGAGTCAGTACAGAAAGCACAGACTGACAAACAACAACATATTCTTGGGCATCTCATGTCCTGAAATAGAAGCAATGAGAGCTGATATTTCCTTCAGAAGAGCTCTAAGTATCTGGACAAGATACTGCCTTTCCAGCAGCTCTGCTGCCACAGACAGCAATGAAAATGCTCCCTTGTGCCACTTATTTTGCTAGAGAGCTGCACTTATTTTGCTGAGCAGAGCTTCAATCAAATTCAAAAACCAGAGAGAACAAGGGGATTACCCTGGCTCCTTTCATCTTCTTTCGTGTTCCTGGAGAAAGAGATCTTTGAGATATTCTCTACAGAGGAAGGCTGGCCTGGTCTCAGAAGAGCTGCATTTAGTTCCTGGCTTTGCTATCATCTCCCACTGTGCTCCAAGACCCCGGCTGTGAGGTGGGGATAGCATCATCCCTTTCCCTGGAGGGAACACACTACTGCTTGTACGGACAACAGGGCTGGCTGTGTAGGGCCATCCTCAAACTCAAATATCTCACTTGGGACAAACAAAAACCACCAAGAATGAAAGCATAAGCAAAGTTGGCTGGATGTCCAGGACAAAGCAGGCAAATAACACAGTCTCCATCAGCTGGCAGAGTATGTATCCAACCTAGTCTTAGCCAAAACGGGGTTTTTAACTATTTGTATTAGTTTAATCTTCTAAAAGCACAAGCCAGCACAGACCCAGTGAGCAGAGGACACACAGGTACCAGTGAGTGCCCTCTGAAAGAGCAAGAGGCCTTTGCAGCATGCGGACAGGACAGCCCAACCACAGTGGTGACATGCACCTCCTTACAGCAGCTTTTGCAGCACCTTCACTGTCCCCAGCCAGGGTTTTCCAGCAGCCCTGGCACGGGGCAGGACACGGCCCCAGGTGCAAGGGAAGGCTATTGGCACGGCACAAGAGTGCAGCTCATGTTAGGTGCTGCTGGATGTGACAGTGGGTGGGGAATGCATTTACCTGCATGTCTGAGTTAGTGAAGCTGCAGGCAGACAAGTAGTTTGTGTGCATTGCAACCGATTTCTTCTTTGCAGCCATATTTTCATTTTTGTCAAATGTCAGAGGGTACACAGAACACTTGTTGTCCAGGCCACTAAAGAGAGTAATAATAGCAACAACAGAGAGAGGAGAACTGGTTAAAACTGCAACGACAAAAGGCCAGTGGTGATAAGAAGGAAACCACCTGTCAGTGCTGCGCTGCCAACCCTTACAAGTACCGACTTCCCCGTATTGTGCTGCCTGGGATCTCCCTGTGCAGGGAAGCCCCAGCTGCCTCACCAGCCTGGCTGCTTTACAGCACTGCAACAGCTGCGCCTCAGCATTTTTTACCCTCATCCAGTTTATAAATGGCACTGAATGAAACCTCAAAAAAGTATAAACTGGGAGGTGACATAGCAGTCACCTCAGGGTTAATGTTTCACAAACAGTCAAACTGCCTTATTTCTGTTGACATTTGCCATTGCAAGGACTGGTATTTAAGCATCATTGTTTATCTACCTTAATAAATTTGACCTAACTCCTATGGAATAGATGATATAGCAAGCAGTGGGTGTGAAGACAGAGCTTTTAGAAGAGCTTGGAAAACAGGCAACAGAAGCACTGACCTCTGTAGCTATGTCCCTCCTGGACACCGGTTGCACCAGTTAAGCTGCCTCCCAGGTCAGATGTGCGACTCTTTTCTAAAGGGTCTGACTTGCGCCTGACCCTTTACTGGAGCTGTGGGAGGTCAGCCCTGCCCAGGTCCCTGGGATCCTGGCACACCAGCAGGTGCTGGTTCTGTGCCTTGTATTATGTGCACAGCACTTAACAAACAGTACAACAGAAATAGAGAATTAGGTAATGCAATGCATATACTTCCTCTCTGTCCCTCTTACAAGTGTGAAGACAGAACTTTCTTGCCATTCTCCAAGTTTTAGTCAAAAACATCTAGTTTCCAGACCCCTCTCCTCACACATGTAAAGAGCCTGCCTGTCTGTCTCAGCCTGCTGCTTTCTAGATTTGCAAGCTGAACAGTTAAGTCTCTCTTTGTTCCTCTCTCTCGCCCCAAGTTTGCTTTGTCTGTCTGATCCACCCAGTCCCTTTTTAAAAGATGTTTTGCCAACATCTCAGTCTCTTTGTTTTCTCCCCAACATAAACTCATTTTTTTTTCAAATCTGAGTCCTAAGAAAACTTGGAGAAAATTATCAAGGATGGGGTTACTCCTCCTCACCCCATCTTGGCAATATCTATTCATGTGTTGGTAAACATTAATGACTAACCTTCTCTACATCACAGAAGAAAAGACTGTGAAGTAAGAACAGGGCTAAAACCACTGTCCCTTAGAAGATGTATCCAACACACACAATCAAACTGGAACAGGGAACTTGCATGCATATAGAATTCCTAACCCATGATATAAATGCTGAAAGAGGATTATTTTCCATGCTTACACAACAAACATTATTGCACTGAAGTCAGTGGAGATAATGCGTATGAGCCACTATGGGAACAGAATCAGGGGCACTGAATGCAGTCCTTCCACCCACAACCAAGCCATGCAAACTTGTAGCCATGTGAAGGCACCGGGACACCAGTACAAACCAAGCTTCTCTATGTATGCACCTGTGGAAACGGGGGACTTACCCACAAGCAATGGCACATCCAGATGGGGCGTACGCACACGCCATCACCCAGGTACATGGCATCGTCACTGCATGTTCCTGAAACACATCATCTCTTTAAACTGGGATGTCACTGTTTCTCTAACCAGTGCAAGGAAAACAGTGTAGAGTAGTAAGTTCAGTATCTCTGAGAGGTATCTGTAAGGTCAGTGAAAGGTACAGGTGTTTCCCCCAGCCACAAGTCACACGTAAGGCTGGGACAGCCCTTACTGCAGAACCCAGCAGAGCAGCAAAAATGGCTACTCCATCCCCGACACTTTCCACCTTACTCATAACCCCCCAAACTGATCAAAGGGCATGTTTTATTTGGGTTACACAGTGCTGTAAAAGGCCTCCCATGCTGCATGTGAAAAAGCAAGTTACAAACAAGCTATTTTTTGTCAGCTGTGTGGAGCAGGATGCCACAAGGCAGCCCTGGCAGGCCTTGGAGGAGCAGTGGCACCATTTCACAGTGAACACCATAGCTGAAGGATCCCAGGTGATGACACATGGCACCTGGTAGAGGACTTACCCAGGGAGGGCCTCTGTTTTGCTGGCTGGGTGTTTCCCCCATCTGGGAGCCCTCTCTGTCAACAGAGGCTAGATCCTGCTGGAAACCCTGACAAACCTCAGTGCCCTGACTGTGACTTAGCTCAGAGACAGGTAGTTTGCCCTTGGCCCCTTGGCTTGAGGTGCTGGTGGAGGTTTTGCATCTCACCCTGTCATCTCTCTGCCTCTTGTGACACCTGTGAGCCCTTCAGCCCTCCATCTTATCCCACCCTCATTTGCCCTGTGCACAGAAATCAGATGTTTGCTGAAGTTTCACTTACCTTATTGGTAGTGAAGGAATCCCACACGATCACCTTCCCATCCTAAATGGAAGCACACAAACAGAGAAACTGAGGCCTTCCAGAAACATGGCTGTCAGCCCACTTCCCAGATCCAGAGAAAACTCTGCTGCTTATTTCCATCCCTGAGTCTGCTATGTCACGACATTGTTGTCTCCATGTTAGCCACAGCACAATGACCACAGCAAAGCACCAAGGAGACACCTTTTGGTAGTGTGACTTATGTCTTTGACCAGAAGAGAAGCACATCTCCTCCTCACTGAGATGACTGACGTCAGCTTAAAAGATCTATTTATTTATTTGTTTGTTTATTTATTTATTTCTCTTCCCTTTCGTGGGTTGATGGGACCTCCTCTCACTCGCAGCACATGCCGTGCACAGGACCATCTCCTCAGGAAACTGTGGCAGATGGAACTGCCACCAGTGAGCCCTCGCTTGCCTCCTTTCAGCCACGAGGTGCTTCTCCCAGCCTGTAACAGCCACCTGCAAACGGGTCACTTCTCCCAAGCTGTATCTCTCAGTGACTCAGCACGGAAACAAATAGAGGAGGTTACCTCTATTACAAATTGTCGAGCATGGGCATTCATGGGGACAGTTTATGGACATTACACAGTTTAGTCACCTTCTTCCCCTTCCTCTCTTTTCCTGGTCTTCCCTTTACTTCTCACTACACTTACTCAACCTTCAACTGTCTGTTGATACGATCTGCTAAACAGTCAGCCTAAGAACCCTCAAGAGAGAGCAACACAATCACTCTGTGCGTGCCAGCTACACTCATGCCCGCTGCTTTCCCTTATGCACATAATACCCTGGTATCGTGAAAGCAAAACGTTCATTACTGTGCAACAACTGTTGCTGTACCTGGACTCATTACAGTTCTTAAAATAGAGTAAGAAATGCATTACAACTCACCCATTCAGCTTCTCGATCTACACACTGGCATTTTAACCACTTTAAAAAATGTGACATTAATTATTCAAAATTGTTCTCTTTGCTGAGATTACCATGAATGGTAAAAACTCTCAGTAACTGAAGGTGGCTTGCAATGCAGATTGCCTATTTTTATCCCTCAAGTGAGACCCCTGACAGATTTCATATAGGTCAATGAACAGCTGTGAGATGCAACAAGCTCACTCGCTGCCATACTGGGCTCAGGATGAACCAGGGGATCTAGAGAGTAATTATCTCATTACCTCTTCCAATTCGTGAGTCTGGGCTTGAGCAGGTGTTAGGACTGTTTCTCAAAATGCCCGAGTAAATGCAGTAATTTTGGCAGGATGTTTGAGGCTTTCAAGGTTGCATCAATCATACAGACTACAGAAGAAATTTCTGTGTACATCAGTCTCTAGAAGAATCAACATTTCTTCCCTTCCTTTTTCCTGATTACTTCTTAGAACGGATAAACTAAAATTGTTACCAAATGTTTTATCTGTAAAGAACAAGGAAATAAAAGTGGACTTGGATGAATTCTCTTTGTTTTCTATTGTAGTAGGGAATAGGAGGAAAATCTGTATGCGTGGACAAGAAATATTTAGGGTATCAGCTACAGCAGGTGTAGCGATGTTCAGAAGCTTGAATTTATGGTCTCTGAACAAATGGATTTCCACTGAACTGTTTTAAGAGCATCTTGAAAATATTTACACTACACACAGGCATCGTCTGCAGTGGTACATCTCACAGCCGAAAGATTTGTACAGCACCCAACAGTACCTTTGAAAAACATCTGCCCAGCAGCATACCTGGGAAGAGCTCACAATTCTTCTCTTGTCTTTGCACCAGTCCATACAGAGAACTTTATTTCCATGGCCCTTCAGGGTCCTCCTGGTCTTCATCACAAACTGCCCCAGTGCCTCCACACGCTCTGCCACCTGATGAACTGCAAACAGCTGATGGTTAGAGAGCCCTGCATCAAAGCTCTGTCCTGGCAAATCTCTGTTTATGAATAAGGTCACTTGGAGGAATTAATTGAAGTTTGAGCCTACGGTACAAGCCAACAAACTCTGCTTCAGAGCTGGCAGGTGGTAGAACCAAGGTGGATGGTGTATAAACATATTCACCAGATAAAGATAAGGATGAGTTCACTCGGGGCTTGAATTCCAGGGCTGTAGCAGCTGAAGCTTTTGCAGATCATCACTCCCAAGTATAACTGGAAAATAGACTAGCCCCTTGCCCCCTCTTATTGGGAAATCATCAACCTGACTGAGGCTTGAAGGTGCAGAGACAGCCTCCAGCCTAACACACGCCTCAAGGTACTCAGCAGAAGTGAAGACCACTACTAGGTCTTGAAGGAAAAATCATACAAAATAAGGTAGTAACCATCAAATCTCCAGAGTTTCAATGGTAAAACACTTGTGCAGGATGTGGGATTCCCAGCTGCAGTCAGCTCTCAGCACCGCAGTGGTGATGCAGTGTGACACAGCTACTAGCCACTGGCACTGGAGACTTGTCTTCTGTACCATTTCTTCTGGTGGCCAGGGGAGTACTGAGGGCCAGGACACAGCTCTGAGTGAGCAGGGAAGCTTAGCATTTGTTGTAAGAGTGTGCTACTCAGCTTCTCAAGAGTGTCCATGGACATCAAGGACTTAATGGGTGGGTCAGCTGTTTCTTTTATGGGAAAGAGAAACAGAGGTCAGGCAAGCAACCTGAGTAACGTCCTCTGGTGGTGGTGAAGTCAGTTCTTTCATACCTTGCTGAATAACAGTTCTTTCAGCTGATATTTTTAAAAACTCAACAAGTAAGTTGTGCAAACTCACTTAGACATAAAATTCATCCCACTGCAGCTGACACTGCTTAAAAGGTGTCTCATGTAACCCTGGCGCCTTGTGCTAGGGTCACCTGCAAGTGTCTGGGAGAAAGTGTAATTTGAGGAAACCTATTTGCTCTGCTCCAGTGTTGTTCATCCAGCCTGGAAGGCCATGGCGTATCTTGGCACCCTCTGGCAGCTCTGACACACTTCAGTGTCAGGGAGGGTGGGAGTCACTTCAAGTCTCACAGCAGAGCAGGGGTCCTGGGGCAGGAGACCCTGACACCAGAATTTAAAATTACTCTGTCTAGAGAAGAGCTAATAGGATCCAGCATTTCCCTGTGTTGTGTGTTTGTGCTGACATCTAAGATGATCCAGCTGCCGTTAGCTAAAGGGGCAATGATTCAAACGTTCTGAAATAACTGCAGAATCTCACATGCTTTAATGAGCTGGTGGAGGAAACCTTAAGCTTTTCAGTGTCACGCTGGAGGCTGAGCTCCACACCCCATGTGGCAGTGACTGCCCTGGAGCCACATTGCTGCTTCACCCTCTGTCACTTTTCTAGAGCTGCAAGAAAGCTCAGGGGCCAGGAAAGGCTGTCAGAGGGAGAGAGTAGGCATCCTTAACTTTGAGATCATTCCCTGGCATGGGGTCAGGGGAGTAAATCTCTGCCTAAGGCAGAGACTGATTTCTAGTGGATTAGCTTTACAAGAGTTGTCTTCCAAAACACCACCAGCCCCAGAGGCTGTGCCAGAGTAAAGGTTCTCACCTGAAACCTCTGCTTGACCAGTCTTACCCAGCCAGGGGACAAGTGCTGTCCACCATTCCTGACGATTTGTCCATCTCTAACAGGAGGGCAGAAGCAAGCTCCTGAGAAAGTACCATATAAAACCACTCCAGAAAAAAGACATTTCCCCCTACTTTTGCCCATGGAAATCTGCCAAATGATCCAATCAAATGACATGAAAACGCAGGACGGCAGGTTATTATGGCAGCTGGAAAGATGCTTGTGTCCAGAACATATCTGAAAAAACAAACGTTTCACAGACAATGGTCAAAGTGTTTCCATTATGTCAACGCAGCTGAGACTCTGCGAAATTGCCTGGCTTGGCCTTACTGATTCTCTGAGGACGCTTATCTCCAACCACAGCCATAATAATCCTGCACCCGCCTAGCACAGGTTTTAGAGTCAGATAATTATTTTGAATCATTCTCCACTATTGTTTCAAGACGGTTGAAAATTATGCAGTCAGGCAAGTAGATCAGCTAAAGACAGTAAGTAGCTTGAGTGGTTTTACAAAGGTCCACATAAAACATCTCGTTTGGCTTGAACGGAAGGTGTGGACTTGATGCAGATATTATTTGGTCTTTGATCTTTGCTGTCTTGCAAGTCAGTTGGTTCTAATGGCCTCTTCTGGCCTTAAAGATTTACGGATCGCAGGAACAGAACAAACTGTTCTATCTATCTACACCTAACATTTCAAGCAATAGAATTGACTCCTGAAAATTGTAAGATTGCAAATCAAATGCACGTTTGGTATTTCCTTTCCTCTATCCACATTTTTGAGCTGCTGTTCAAAACCAGTTGAACAAATAAGGGCAATCCTAGTTCAGCCAGCTGTTTGTTTTGGGAACCACAGAGGAAAAGTCATGATCAGAGCAAAAAAATGCAAAAGATACATTTTTAGATCAGGAAAAATAACAAGAAAAACCAAAACAGAAGAGAGGCTTCATTCTGAAACTTACAATCTCTGCAGAAAGAGTTCTTGGGGATAATTTAA
Source organism: Thinocorus orbignyianus (assembly GCA_013400375.1). NCBI lineage: Eukaryota > Metazoa > Chordata > Aves > Ciconiiformes > Thinocoridae > Thinocorus > Thinocorus orbignyianus. The sequence goes on along the minus strand of VXBW01001624.1, from coordinate 219,636 downwards.
GTGCAAAAAACTCTGATGCAGAATCAGTGAAATAAAATATGAGGGAGCATTGCTCTACAACAGCATAAGACTTTCGTCTTAGGAACCACGTCATGGCTGTGCAAACACAGCCATCCAGTGTAAGTTTACAGGTTTTACATATGACAAAGGTGCAAGTATCCTACAAGTATCAATGACACACTCAGCTATGGCCTCACTGCAATCACAGGTAAAACGCTTTGTGAGCAGAAATGGATTTGAGCATATGCTTAAGAGGTCTGTGAAACAAAGGCCCCACTGCCTCTGATACAGAAATTGTACTGTATGATGACTTACGGTAATGTTTCTGTTATGAGGCCATCTCCATTTAATGACTTCTATTAATGGGACACTCATACGATTGTCTAATTTAGACAAGAAAATGCTCTATTTACTCCAGAAGAAAAAAAATCTTTTAACCCTCCCCCAGTTGAATTTGGTTGAACCAAACACTAAGAGCTAAATCACTGAATACAGGTTTGGATTCCTTTTCAACATTTAAGGCATCAAAACAAATGAAATAAAACTTCTAATGATCTGTATGATTTCAGGGGAATACAGTAATTCACATGTTTTTTCTCAAAAAAAAAAAAAAAAGCACTGCAATATGTTATCTCATTGTAATTATAAATATGAAATAAACAGATTTTTATACCTCAGGGCAGGATTATTATGTTATTATTACCTTCAATCTCAGGACAGCATTAACACCTATTCAACAAGCTTCATAAAAATAAGGTTAGCCTATTTTTTCCAGAACAGGGGTGTGGGGAGGTGGGCAGAGGGCAGGGCTGCAATCTGCCCGTGTCATTTCTGTTCTGCTAACCACGGATCTTGAAACTGCAGCTGGAGACGGTGAGTTTGCATCGACAGCTCGAGCACTGACTCACCCCTCATCTCCCAAGCAGCCCTAGATCCCTAGAAGTCGTTTCCTTGGGTGAAGAGAGGGGAAAAGGAGCTGTTCCGGGAAACAAGCTTCCTTTTTTAAGCCCTTCCACCTTGCCTGAAATCCCGGCCTCATTAAAGCGAATTCCCATCAACTTCCACAAGGCCGGGTTTAATCTTTGTTTCTGCCACTGAGATGTGCGCTAAAACGATGCAAATGAACCTCCGAGCCCACTGAGGAGGCGAGGGTGTGTGTGTGGGGGGATATTTCACCCTCCCTTCCCACCCCGGCCTCCCCAAAAGGCAGGGCGCAAAGCCTGCGCCGGGCCAGAGCCACTGGCGGGGGATGCGGGGGGANCGTCGTGCAGCTTGGCCCGCTCCTCCTCCAGCTTGCCTTTCAGGCTCTCGGCCTCGGTTTTCAGCGACGCCAGCGTCTCGTTCTCCTGCAGCCCCTCGGTTGCCATCTTTGCAAAGGAAGCGGGGAGAAGAGAGGAGAAGAGATGAGAGCGGGAGGGAGGAGGAGTTTGCTCGCCCGGCTCCCGGGGATGCTGCCGCGGCTTCTGCTGCCGCAGCGACGGCGCCGGGGCCGGCCTGGGCTCCCTCCCCGCCCGCGCTGACGTCCGGGGCCGCGGTGGATGCTCCGCCGGCACCTGACCGGGCTCCCTGCGGGAAAACACCCCCGGAGCCACCCATGCCAGCGTACCCCCGGCCGCCGGGCAGGCAGCTGCCACCAGCCTCACCCCCTGCCCTCCTCCCACCCGCAGGCTCCCACCGGCGGACGCGTCCCGAGCCATCTGCACAGCCCAAAGGCTTCGTACCCCCAGAAATAACACGCAAAAAGGGTGCTTCTGTTTCGTACCCAAACTGGTTTGTAGCAGAAGCTGTACGCTGTAGGGGACAGAGGAAAAAACAAAGCCCAACAAACTAATTTCTCACCCCAATAGCATTTAAAAATATCCAGCTGTGAAGGCAGATCCTGTCCAGGCTCAGGAAACCCCAGCTGAGCTCCACTATTCCCTTTTACCCCCGTGTGACCAGGAGACTTGGGTCTCCACCCCAGTTCCTGTGCCAGCAGCACAGATGCAGTGCTGTCAGCCCCTCTCTCTATCCTACTTTGAATGCCTCATTTTTAAATTTTGTGTTATCAGTGGGTTATTTTCTTTTCTTTTCTTTTCCCCTTCTTCCTCCTCCCTTCCCTGCACACAGATAAGCCCGTTAAGCCCTGGGCCCTTCCCAGCCTTTGAAAAGGACGAGTTCCCAAGCCCCCAAAGGAAACGAAGAACCCTCCAGTTTGGTGTTAGAACCCTCTAGAACTAGAGTTTGGTGTTCTGCCTCTACAGGCCCTGCTCAGAGGCAGATGGGGAGCCTGTGCTGCTGACGTCCCCACAGAAAGAGCTGGGGCACGTGGCCTTGAGGCTTTTTGTTCCCTGGAAGGGGAGTTCCTTGAAAATGTCCTCTTCTTATTACAGTAATTGTCCTTGATGTACACGAAGTAACTTTGCCCATATTGACTCCCATTGTCTCCCTTTAGCCAGAAAACAGACAATCCAGTGGCTATTGTTCAACCTGGAGATATGCCAGGACTGGAAAGGGAGATAAGAAAATACAGTGTTTGCAGCTGTTGTTTAGACACGGGACACGTCCTGGACACAGTGTGGGTCTTGGAGAAAGTCCTTTCCCACACTGGGCTTAGCATCAGTGTCACCATTCAACTGGGATGCGCAGTAGGGCTGTGGAGCTCTTCATCACTCTGGAGGCCAGGTTCAGGCCCTCATCTGGACGAGTTCTTGAGGACTTTCTTTGCCAATGGGCCTGCAGGCAGGAGCTGGGTTTCTTCCTTGGAGCACTGAACACAGCGGGTGAATTTCCAGCCTTCTCATTGTCCACAGGAACTGATGTGACCCAACCCCCCCAGCGTGATGTCCAACCTGACACTTTGAACCCTGAACTGAAACGATCCAGTTACACTCAGTACCACAAAAAAAAAAAACAACACCCAAAACCCATCACACAGTAGGCATTATAATCTGGAGATCACATCCTGCTGGATATGGGAACATTCCTCAATGCCCCTCAGGGTAAAGAGCACATTGGAAGTGCCTTCCAGCACAGTAACAGTGCCAAGGAAATCAAAATTCAGTATTTTTAAAGTCACAACGAAAGAACAAAAAAAAGCATCTTTTAGCAGGAAAGTGACAGGAAGCTTCTGGTGTGTTATCTTCATGTCTGAAAAATTAGACCTATTTATATTAAACTCAGTAACACATCTGGGGCGTGGGGGAGTGGCAAGGGAAGATTTTGGAGAAGAAACTTCATTTTTGAAGGATTTTAATCTACTACAAATGCCCTATTTCTGACACCAGATAAGTGTGAAGGGGCCCAGAAGTTAAATCCAACAGAAACATAGGAGGTTTCTTTGCCTTGATAGGAACCCATCAGCTCTAAGGAATTCGGCTTAGATAACACCTGTATGTCAGATAGTTGGCACAGTTCTGACAGTGAAAGCCTGAGCTTTTTTGCCTTACTGATACGAACAGTCACGCTGCCTTGGGGAACAGATTAAAAAGTCTACAAAGAACAGCACAGAAGGTGAGAGTCTTTGGGAACCACACATCTTCAGGCCAATACATGACACTAGTCCTGAGATGACGGGGACAAGCAGAGCCATGAGGCCAAAGAGAAGCCTCTACCAAATAGGGTGAGCTCTAGAAGTGTGTGATACATGTGTAATTCATTACTTGAAGCAGAAAAAAGTACTTCACTTCTCTGATCAAGTCACTTAACTATCCATGTAGTTGTTAGCTGACCATGCAAAAAGCATAGGTTAGCATAATGCCATTCAGAAGCACTAAATAAAATGAGCCAGGGTTAGATTAGTTTGGAGGGTAACATAGTGCTAAGTCAATTAAAAAGAAAAAATGTTACCATTTAGTAAACGCTCAAGGCTTTTTGTTTCTCTCCTTTCATAAAATCTAACCATACTGAAAGCACTGCACTTTTAACAATGTACTAGCAATTGCTTAAAAAAAATTGTAAGTAGTAAATAATTTGTTTATAGGGTATTAGAATCCACTGTGCTGAAGGCATGTTTAACCTGAAGCTGCCGTTCAGTCAGCAGCAGTGGATGAAGTCTAGATCCTCTCAGTCTGGTCTCTGCTTTCAAAGCACACCAGCACGGGACAAAAGGCTGTGAAGACATCCTGCACAGGAGGTACGGCGTGCGGAATATATGGAAAAGCAGTAACAAGTAACTGAACTCCACTTCTTAATGTTATGAGCCATTAATTGTGCAGTAACGACTGGCACATCTGTTGCTGTGGCTACATACCGACCATCAGCATTCCCTAGAAAGCTGACCACTTCCAAACTGGCTGCTCTGTACTCAGCAGCTGTCAGCTTCCAAGTTGCCCAAAACAAGGACAGCTTCTTATAAATAGACAGCTTTTTTCCTCCGACTCTACCCGTTGGAGCAGAGGCAACCTGACCCGTGGCATCACATATTTTGAGGCTATTTTGAGGTAACCACTCTGAAAGTCGTCAGCTTTCTATAGAGCGTTGTTCTATGGAGCTGCTACAGAAACACAAATCACCAATAATTGTGGCAAAACCAGCTGTTACTGCAAACATAAAGCTCCTTTCCATGTAAATACACCAGACTGTAGTGAAGGGGATGCATGGAAGAAAGTTGGTACTGTTCATTTATAAGGACACTAGGGAACATGGAGGGTCTAACAGCATGTCGCAAATTGTTGCCTATCTCAAGAGTTAAGTCTTTAAAATAAGGTTTCACTCTAATTCACCAGCTCTTTTTAAATTGTAATTTCAAGCTAATTTACTAATACTTCTGTGGGAAGACTAAACCAGCAAACGCTGATTGAGTTTCTACTGATTAGCACCAATCTCCAAAGCAGGCAAAACCCCAGAGGGAAAAAGATTGTTTTGTCTAAAAGGCAACTAATTGAAGCAGGACAATCTCAACACTGGGAATCAGCAATTTCTAATTCTGCTGTCCCTCAACATATGCTCGTTTGGGGGAAATCACAAAGGCTGGCTGATGAAAATGCATGCATGCACCTGCTGGACTGGAATTACAAGTTACATGTGCAAATCAGGAAGCTGCAAAAAGATCAGCCAATTCGGCACCACATTATGCACATGCATCCACAAACGCACGCGTGGAAAGGGTGTATCGTGCATTTTGATATAAGCCAAAGCATACCCACACCTCTGAAAAATCAGTTCAGAAAACTAAAGGAGGCAATTTCCCTATCCATATGTATTTCAGTGCTAGTATAAAGAACTCTCTGTGCTCTGCAGATTTGGTTTTAAATATTTTACATATGAAGCAGCAAACTAAAGCCTGATCTACCAGAAAGCCCAAGAGCCTACTGCAGTGCTAACAGGAAGCCTAACAGGCTGTTAGGTACCCATGCAATTCCTCCTGAAGTCTCAGTCTGCTTCCACCCAGCAGCTGTTTCAGCTGGTAGGAGTCTAACTTCCATCATGTAAATACTAAGGAGAAAGTTGCAGGAACTGTAAATAACAAACAGCCAGTTTCCTCCAATTCCAGCATGCATTAATCAAGTCATGCCAAAATTTACTGGATAAATAGCTATTTATAGGCTGCTGGCCAAGAAGGACCTGAACAAAGCAGCAATTTCAAAGCCAGGGGACACAAATAAACAGGGAAAGGACTGTCTTTTGTCTTGCAGTCATCACATCTAAATTTCCTCCTAAACAATGTAATGCATGCAAATGTGCTGCATCAGCCAAGGAACTGTACGCACCGCACCACCTACAATCACCGAATCAGTGTTCTCATCTGCCTGTTTTACAGAGTTTTGTAAACACAGCCAGTTAAGCCTTTTAGCCTTCCTGCAGAGATCATTTCACCTGACACTCAAGTACAACAAAGTATTGGACCCTGCTCAGTAATGGTAGAGTCTAGTTCTGGGGAGGAAACAGTGAAGAATGTCTTCTCCAACTGACAATACACAATGGTTCAGAAAGATAAAATAAAGCTACTCTGAGTTGGAGTATAAGCAGGACAACAAAGTCTCTAAGTTTACAAAAGGAGTCTTGGAGACAAGCTCTTCAGTAGCTGTACAGGTTCATGACCTTAGCTTTGTATTTCATCTAAAAAACCCCACCACAGTCTCTCTAGAACAGTGCTCCCCATCAGGAGAGTGGGATATCACCTCTCCAGTAACTGTTGGATTAGGAAGTCTTCAACATCACCCCTTCTTCAGACAGGTATTATGGCAGGACCTGCCGGTCAGGCTAGCAGCTTATCTCTCCCACTGCCACAATCTCTCTGTGGTAATGTGCACACATGACAACAGAAGACAACTCTTCCCCACCTTACCTTCACCGTAGCTGCTTCCAGCTCTTACGGATCCCCCACCCAAGTATGCACACAGCATACAAACTGACATAGTCTCAGTACGAAATGTGGGCCACAAATGAGTTCTGGCAGCACCGCACTTGTGTTTCAGATGAACTTCATATCCCCCAGTTACTGATAAATGAGTTTACTGCAATGGTTTCACTGTTTTTTGCCAAGTCCTATTAAAGGTAATGTGAAACGGTCAAAATCAGAGGCCAAGCAGACTTGCACACATCACCTTAGAGCAGAATTTAGACAGGTACATAACTTTTGCACAGCTAGGGGAAAAAGCTCTTGGTCATTTTCTTATCAAGAATAACAAAAAGTATCCTTGAACACTGGGACCACCTCTGTTTCAGGCTCTTGGAAACACCAGGTATCTGCAGAGGTGTGTGTTTGGCAGTCTAGAGGCTTAGCAATGCTTATCTGCTGTCCAGAAAAATCCAACATAACAGATCAGTAATACATCCAAGCCCTGTTTTTTGCAGTCTTTCCACATTCTGACCGATAAAATCAATAACGTACCATTTCCACACATAGTGAGCAGTAGCTGAGTTGTTCTGATTTGATGTAAACAGCCCTAAGGGGCTTCTCTTTGGAGCACTTGTCACACGGACCAAATACAACTGCTAGAAAGGTCTGGTCACACATCTTTGCGGTTCAAAAGCTGAAAGAGAAGAAGGAGGAGGTAACAGTGCATTCCAGTCCAGTGCAAAGCTCCCCACTGCTGCTCTGCTGGCTAATGCAGCTTAGACTGTATATAGACATCTGTAGGCTGGATAATCTCTCCCTGTGATTAATCTCTCCAGCTTGATGACCTGCCACTATATGCAAGACAGTCACGTGCTCTGCTGATTGTATTTTTATGGAGAAACCTACAAAGCTAAATACTGATTTTGTTACAATGTGCAGATTGCACATCGTTGCAATGTGTGCTGTGCACATGGATTCACTACATGCGGGAAATTACTCCCTAGTTTTTACTTAGCTTCTGTCGGCAGACAGGAACCAGAAATGCGTAACAGCAGCTGGATTTGTGAGAAATCTGCACTGATCAATATTTATTGGTTTTCCACTGCATTATTAAATAGTCAGCATTATGCATTATTTTAAAAGCTGAAAAGACGTAGGGTTCAGTCAGCAGCTACAAAAATATCATGAACAATGTGCTGCTTGAGCAGAAATGGATGTTTCAAGCACACTGAAAGCTGGGTCGTTATGAACCCACTTTTGTTCTCTCACATCAAAGTACTACCATCAACAGATAATTAAGAACTACTTGAGAGTCAGAAAAACAAACAACAATGTAGTGTCATTTTTCTCTGTACATTTTTCATAGGAAGAGTGGGATCTTTCATCACTTCTAAAATGAAAGCTTTTAACATTATTTAGATATGTACATGAGTCTGTGGTTAACAATTAGAAGAAGCTATTGCAAGAGGGATTTAAATGGAGCAAAAGAAATTCAACGAGCTATGCAGTTTTCACAATTTGTTTGGCTGGACATCATGCAAAAAGCAACCAAACTTCATTCTATGCACCCACCTGCATTCTGCTACTTATTTGTAAGTATTCCAGTGAAATACTTGAAAAATCAGATGATAAAACTCAGAAATACTGCCCACATGCAAAAGTTTTGCTGTTGTCTCCAGGAGATGCATAACTTCATCACAAAACATGTGGGAAGCTATCTGTCCTGACAGAACATTCATCTGAAAGCTCCATGCAAATTTCCATCAGCTACATGCAGTCAAGGAGGTTTATATCCCATCTGATAAAAAGAAACAAGTTTGTCCTGAAGTTTTTAATGCATTCTTTTGCAAACAGTGAGCCTGAGACCCCAAGCTGCCATCCTTTCAGGGAGCTTCTCTGTGCCAGTAGTGCTCATAGCTCTGAACTGGCTACAGCCCCAGGGCTCAGTCCTACTTGATTATTAAAACTGGACATTTACAACTGAATAACCAGTTATTCCCAAGTTCTTAGAAATAATGGTTCCCACTGAGGGCACCTTGGGGGACGTAATCACAAATTTATAGACTTGGTGCAAAGCCTCAAGAGACTAGGCCACCTAGACTTTGGGAGGAAAACTTTCCCTTCAGAAGAGGTGTAAAGCCAAGGTATTACAAGGAAAAAATGCCACTTTAGTTGAATGAAATATCAGTGCTAGATCTAGAGACTTCAGGCAAGGATTCGTCTGCCTTGGTATAAATACTCTGGGCAGAGTCAATCTTCGAAAAAGTGTGAGATTTACTGGAGTAACATACAGGATGAATCATACCTGCTATCAGTATTTTATTTTGGATGAGATTATGACATATTACAAAATTTTGCTACGAGACAAGCCAAAAAAACTTTTGAGTAATTGAAAAGCAGTATTATACATGAGATTGTTCGTGATAATGATGGATTTGTATATTACTTTATAAAGATAGAAATACTTAAACAAATAGGTCTAGAAAGATTACAGCTTCTTTCACTCTAGCCTCAGATTTTAAACTTACTAGGTTTTTAAAGCTACAGTAGAAGTTTAAAAACAATAGCACAGTGAAACATTAAGAAATATGCTACCTACAGAGAAACTCTGTACAGTGAATTTTGTTGATGAATACCCAAAATTACTCACCTTTTCAAACAGAAAGAACCTGGAGATTCTCAAGATGACTAACCAAGCTGTGTGCAGCTGCTAACGCAGGAAGGCAACCTTCCTGTTAAGTCTTCTTAAAGGGTATTTAAAGCTCAGCCTCTCCAGTTGTATCACCTCAGGTCAGTTACTTACCGACAATTGTAGTTTAAAGGCTTTACTTTAACTGCCCTCTTTCAGAATACAGAAGAACAGAAAGTATTAGGCAAACTAGATCTTACCTGCTTGTTCCATGCAGTAGCAATTTTTGGATGGCTTCCAAATGTTAAAGCTTAAACATGCTGGGGAGGTGACTGATAACTGATTTTTCCAACTATCAAGTTGACAAATAACACTGTCAATAGTTAAGTCAATGTTATCTCAACAAGATTTAAAAGTCAAACAAATTGACTAGTGTCCAACACTACCTCTTCTTAGGATATACTTTTAGTATTAACTTAAGACAATAAATTTAAAAATCAGTAAGATTAAAAATTGCTGCTTGTTTACTCTCTTCTAAAACATTCAGCAGAAAAAACATAAACCCACACCTGAATAATTTAAAAAGTGCTGAAGGTCACATCTTCTATTGAGATTCTACTGAAGTCACATAAATCATGCCATTAGATGTTTGCATTTGATAGTTAACAGGATTTCAGAAAAAATGAGGTGGGGGGAGGGGGCTCGGGGAAGAAAAAAAATTAGGTCTCAGCCAAGCAGAGGCTGGGGTAGGAGTAACCTGCCCAAATCTTTTCTATTGGACTATTATGGGAACTCAGGACTGAGTCCTGTTCCCAGAAACTGCAGGAGTCACATGTCTAAACGCATCTAAAGATGCTGAGAGCATCTTACACATCTCTCCATAAGCAATTTCAGTGCTCTCCCACAGCAGTAAGGATCATCATTTGACATTTCCCAATTTGAATGAAGTAACTTTCTCCTTTACTATCATTCTAGGAAAGTTAACCTCAGTAATGCCTCTTCCATGTATCTGCCTTCACTAAAACTGTTATATATATCTAGAAGAATTGCAGATAAACAGAATTTTGTACCTGCACACTGACTGAAGGCATTAATGGCAGCAAAAGCAAGGTAGCTTTCTGAAAGTGCAAAGTAGACACTGATGATTTTGAACCTTCTTTTCAAAAATATATTTTGTTGTTTGCATACACAGAGTTAATGACATGCTTCACACAAACCTCTCAGAGTAACCTAGCATCAAATTTTCAGAACAATTTTCCTTGATCAGCAATTTTTGTCATATAGACATATACGCCTTCTGACACTTCCATGAAATGTAGATCTAAGAGTGGACTGTGATTTTACTTGCACCATCCCAGGTAACAGTAGAAAAAGGCTATATATAAATTACAGCAACAGAACTCCCTTGCATTCAAATATTTACAGAAATTCATGAAGAGCCAAGGACAGTATACCATTCTGTCAGGAAGACACCTGATGTTACAGCAAAGCAACCGGACCATTAAATAAATGTTTCTGGTGCAAGAGAAGACTGACAATATTCACTAGTGTTCACGCAGTTCCAAGTAACTTCTTCCAAATGATCCCGTACTGAAAACAAATTATTGCATCACTCAAAGCACTACCAATTGATTTAAAAGCTATTTTATTTAACAGATTAAAATATTAGTCTACCTACATATCTGTGATATTTTGTACAGCTTTTACTGTTATTGAACAAACCACGTTTTCCTTCATATATTTTGAATATACCTCTGTGGATATCACTGTGAATATTTCACTGTACATAGTCCACATCAAGAACACTGAATAGTAAGAATGATTCCTTTTTTATATTTACAGATTGTTCCATGCAATTAAACAAGTAGCACTAATATGTAATAAAAAAGTCAAATCAATTGTTCCTTTCTCTATTATTTAAATTAACTAAATTAATTAGAATTTCTTAAATATTTTAAAACTTTTCTCAATTTAAATAACTATGTCTAGTAGACTAGCTAGAAAACTATTATTATTTACTGAGGAAATCTCTAAGAACAGCCATCACTGTGGTGAGGGGAACGCTGTTTCTCCAGTCATTCTGACAGGGTCCAGTACTAAATGACGTTCCTGTTTGCCGCATTCTGACTACAGGGAGAAGGTTGAATAAAGAAAAAAAAGGAGCACTTCTGCTTCTGAGGATCCTGCACTTGAAATGAAATAAAGATGGAATGTAAGGAATTAAGCTCGGTTTATCAGTAAGACCATCCCATAGTAGCTGCATTCACTCCTACCCAGTGTTTGGACTGGAAGAGGGAAAACAGCAAAAAAGAGAGCGAGAAAGATGTGCACGTGTGTGCACATTCAGTGCATATTCTGAAATACACTGCACTGGAGATGGACCCAAACAAGGAGATGACTCCCGTTTTTCAGAGAAACGAGCTTGTAATTCAGCCTGAGCCATGACAGGAATTTTATATCTGACTTTTCTACTACAACAACGGCTATGAAAATCCAGACTTGTCACTGCAGCCAAAACCCCTGAAATCTGTCTTCAAGAAGAGCACCCAATTCCTTCCCCTGGCAGAAAAGCTGTCTGGTGGGCCTGAACTGCAACACAAGCACTCAGGGAGCCAAGCCAGCAGGACTACAAAAAACCAACGAGTTTGTACCAGCAATCTTTTTAGACTGATCTCAGCAGTCCAGATTCAAGTACCTATTTATATTATTTTTTTTAAAAATTATGGAAGGGCCTTCCCTTCCACTACAGTCTTCTAGAGGAACTGTTACAAAAGACTGCTTTTATGAAAGCGATAAAGGGTGTAAGAAGTATAGAAGGGTGACAGCTACTGTCAAACAGATCCAGTATATCAAGGTAAAAAACAGAAGTACCTTGGAAAAAACTGTCATTGCAAGAAGTGAAGGCAAAGAAAATTGTAAAATAGTAATATTTATCACATGGGAGTCTTCCCCCCTGACTGGTGCTTACAAGGCACCAATGCAGACTTACCAGATAAATACTTTTCTTGACAGGTTTGGGCTAAAAAGCTGCATGGTTAGCTTTGTGTCCAGCTGATGATATACAGTCATCATTGCAGGATTGCAATGAAGAAAGAAGAGTAAGAAATGAGAGAATGAAATCACAAGCTGAAATTATTCCTACTTTTTACACCTTGTCTCAAGAATAAGTTTTTAACAGTTTAATTCACTGCAAGCTGCCATACAATCCACCAGCTGGAGAAATGAACCATGAAAGTCTGCCTGTTTTTATATAGTCTCTGAGGAAATACCAATGCATTGGTTTTATTAAACCCTTGTGAGAAAGCCAAGTTTGAAGCTGCTGGGGACTTGTATCATTTCCAAGGCATGTGGAGAGGGGGTGAAAGGGAACGTCACTTGAAAGAGATATTTGGTATCGAGCATCAGCTGTGGAGCATCCTCACGATTGTTTAGCATAGCCTGAAATTATAATAGAAAGGATAAGAAAACATCATATTAAGAATCAAAGCAAAACCAGCACACTGTTTGCTTCACATTGCAAATCTTGCTTTCACATGATGTTAGAGACTTGTTTTGATCAGTTCCAAATGTGTAGAAGCCGAGCAACTTAGTAATAATACAATGTAACCTGAATATGAGAAATAATATTTGTAGCTCTTACCTGGACTTTACGAACAAATGATGGAGTCACTCTTTTCTCAAAATCATCTATTGGAGTGTATGAGTTGAGGATCTTTACTATCTGTTCAAATTGCAAAAGACTATTTTAGTATGTCACAGGAAGTGAGAAGACCAAAGGAAAAAAAACATTAATATGACTTTTACTGATAAATAATGGAAGTTTCAGCAAGTATTTTACAATAAGAGAGAAGTTTGACTGGTCACAGAATGAGTTGTTACATATATATGATTGTTATAACTCATTTTCAGAGGTGTCAGCAGGATTGAGGAGATGAAGAAAAAGCTGAACCAATTAATGGAAACAACAACAAAAAAGCCTCTGACAAAGTAAAGGAAGCCCACTGTGAAATAAAAAACATGGTATAGAACAAAGCAGGCAAGTATTCGCCATGGGAGCAGTTGCAACGCTAACAATTAGGAATAAAGAGTTAAAAAAATAAAATCAGTTCAACAAGCTGTGATGTGGAACACTAAGGAATGTGTTTATATGGAATGAAAAGCAAATAGCTCTTTGCAACAAATTATTTTAGATAGCTAAGATTCCGCAATTGGTCCTGCTGGAAGAAAACAGATGGTTCATTACCTGCACAGTAGAAAGAGATGTGCAGTGTTCACATATTTCCTTGGCATCATCATCTGTGATCTTTTTGACCTGCAGGAGCCAGGCTGCTTGAGACAGAGGCTCCAAAGTTTCTTTGGCACTGCTATTTTGAAGATTCTTGTCCTTAAGCCATTCTTCCAAGTAGCTGATGTTACATCTGGGTTAATGTATAAACAGGCAACAGAAATGACAGGTTTCAGCTAGTAAGCAAGTTACACTAAAGACTTCTTTAGAAGGAATGCTCCTCTAATGCAGTGGTATTTTACATTTTAAGTTAAAAACTATACCTGTAGATCATAAAAATCAAGCAATTAATAGCTTATGGGTCAGTAAGTTTAATCCTTTCTATATTTCAATTTTTTTTTTTTTATTTCTTAAAGCTTGGATAACAGAAACCAAGTTATTAGTTTATCTGTTTACCGAAAGTTACTCCTATAAACTTGCATTGCCTATTACACTGTAGCGCTGCATGTCTTTAAAATATTAATTTACAACTGAGCTCAAAAAGGAGATGAGAACAACCTTTGCACATTACAAAGCAGGGCCGGGCTTATAACTGATGACCTAAAGGTTCTATCAGCTTTCTTCTAGTAATATTCCCATATGGATCAAGATTTTACTGATTTTCCTTTCACCTTGGTCTGCAGGCTGTCTGATGGAGAACAAATTAACTGTATATCCTGTAAAACATTTAGGAGCATGTTCTCCTGATGCTTGTTGCAAGACAGATGATGCCCAATTTAAACCCTCACAGGCTCTGTCTCAGTGCCTTTCTCATCACAGAGCATGAAAAATGCAAGTCAGCTTTTGTCCGCCTGCCAGCCAGGGGACACTGCACCTGTTTACTATAGTAAGAAAGAATTAAAAATACTGTTCATCACTTCATGAGTGAACTAGCATGGAAAGAATCCTAAACATGTCTGACTTTAAGCTCCAGACAGTAATTTTCTTTGTCTCTTCCTCCATTAGTGTTTCCATGGAAAGAACAATTTGTAATACGTTGAGAAAGCTCAGCCCAAAAGGCAAAGATCTATTTTTTTCAAAAAGAGCAGAAAACAATTAGCTACTTCCAGTAGAACAGTTACAGAATATCCAGTGACTTAGCAATGAAGGTTGCTACACAAAAGTGTTAAAAACTCATTCTCAAGCAACTGCTTGTTGAAACTTTACCTTATCTGCATTCCTTTCCTACAGGAGCACATGTCCTTGCGGAGGAAGAGACTATTCAGGGTGACAGCTCCAATCAGAAAGAAAAGCTGCTTCACTGCCTGCTTTAGAAGCTCAGAGTCCAAGCCATTCTGGCACATAGTGCTATAGAAATAGCTGAGCTGCTGCAGGATAGAGGTCATTGTGTAGGTATCTGTGTCGTCTATACTAGAAGAACGTTTACGGAACCCCGTTGGTTTCAAGCCAGAAATTCCCTGAAGACTTTCATATTCCAGCATGCCTGGTACTGAAAGACAACAGAAATTTTTAAAAAGCCTTTTGTTTCTGTAGAATGTTGGTCCGTTTCAAAGCATCATCCCACACCAGGAAATGCTGTGAAGCAGAAGTCTTTCCAAACCCTGTGGGGACGTACCATTCAGACGAATTCATATGTTCAGAAACACACACGCAGGTACACGTGTGTACAAATGAACAGGAGAAAGAAGTCTGCCCCATCCTCTGCCTCCATGTATAAGCTTAAATCATTTTGCTGTCTTACCGATCATAGGCTGAATGTTGTTCTCCATTACAGTGATGAATTGGTGATAGATACGAATGGCCAAATCACTGAGAACTTGTCTGTATTCTGAGAGATCAAAATGCTTCAAACAGTTCTTATTCTGACGTGGAGTGTTACCCTTCATAAATTCCTACAAGTAAGTTTTAAATACTATTATTAGAAATCACATAACATTAGGATTACAAATTGTTACTATAAAGTAATATATACTCTAATTGAGTACATCATTCCATCTCTGGAATGAGAATGAGACTCATCTCAGAACGAGTCAAACCTACAGCCAACTCCAATGGATGCTTCCAGTTCTGGGTTTCCTGTACTTAACTTTCCAGTTTATGTTGATGTTTACCCTGTTCCTAAAGTCTGCTAAAGCCAAAGGAAAGACTTGCATAGATTTCAATGCACTACAGAAAGCAAACTCCACTCTCACCCCGACCCCCGCAAAAAAGACAAAATGCCTTTTTTAAACCAGGGTGGGGGGGGTGGATTACATTTTATTGCTGCAAAGGAATCTCATTTCTTTACTTCTCGTCAGGAAAGTTCTGACTTCAAAAGTCTAGACTGAATCCTAACTTGTGTGAACTCCTGAATGTTCATTAAAACCAGGGATTAAAACTCTAAATTCTAGATTCAGCCCTTTCCCTACCACTGAAACTAAATTGTAACAGAGTGTTATTAATTAAGGTTTAATGCTTTCAATTCTCCAGTGTTCTTTATCGATAGGACCACAAGAGGGAGCACTGTTGTTTAGACAGCACAGACCTCCAAGGCTTTAATCTTTAATTCTTGGTTTTAATCCTAAAGACCATATTCTTATGTGCTTATGCAATTTCAGTTCAGTCTACCTAAGTTTCTAAAACCTAGCAATAAAATATGTTTCTATATATAGCTGGATATCTGAAGTCCAGCTCACATTAAACTCAAGTAGCAGTTTCCACATCATGTCTGTAACCCATTCTAGCACTTTAATGTCTCCCTGATTTCGCTTGATCTGTTAGTTCTACACTGTCTTATTATTTGTGTAAGACGTATAACACCACTGCAGAGCAATATGAATATCTAAATATCTGGAAGGAACAGTGGTGAGCTAGTGAATAACTATCAACTACCACTATTTTAAATTCCAAATTAAAGTCTGTCACAAGTAAAGTAATGGAATTATTTGATGAAATCATTCCTACCTCTTCCCCACTGTACTGCTTCAAACAGTTAAGAAAATAATATGTATTGGAGAGCCAGAAGGACAACATCTCAAAGTCTTCTGAATGTTCCTGAAAATTATAAGTAACACAGCCTTATAACGGTAGTAATAACTAAATAGCATTACAGAATTGGTATAATAGAACTGATACATAGCATAAGGAGCATACAGCATCTGCAACATGCTAACTGAGCGAACGCTGAGCTTTCAGACTAATATACATATAGCAAAGATCCCACTTTTATCTGGTAAACACTGTTTAAGTCTTCTTAAATGACAGACTGGCTAAGTAAGTCTGAACCAAGCAGTTTTACATATTTATATAATAAATATATATATAGTGTTGCAGTTTACTAGAGGCCTTCCTGCAAAAACGTTTGATCACCTGTGTACACAGATGAACTACATATAAACATAATTCTAACTGTATCTGGTTTATTTTTATTATCTAAGTAAGCAGAAGCTTTTCTAATGCATGAACTGTGCTATAAGTATGTCTGAGAACAAACTACAGGCATTCTCTACACAACAAATTCAACTACAGAAACCACAGTCCCTTCCTGCCTTGTGTTTTATTGCATTATAAACCCACAATGAAGCGTTCACATAGTTGAATTTGTTATGTAGATGAGGCAACAGGCTAACAACTCTTGTTTATAACTTGATTTTCTAAACTGGCTGGCAACCTAAGTTTAATCATTTGGGTACTAACGCTGCAGTACCAAATGACATGTCAAAAAAAACCCAAAACCACTAGTAGAACAGCAGTGCAAAAATCTCTTAAATTCCAATACCTGCGTTCTACCTAACACAGTAACCTTCATTTCTGTCCATACGACTTTTATCAGTGCTGAGAGTAGAGGTGCACTTTACCTAATTAGCTAGTCATTGTAAAATGTAAAATACTTTATTTTGTCAACAAGCTCTTCAGATAAAAGTTCTTTCTGTTAATGCATTGTGTGCATTCCATGTTCAGCACAGTAGAACCTTACGCAGAGATTTTACAGGGACAGGTATACGAACTTCAAAAAGACTGACTATTATTCTGCTATACGAATACTAGCAAATAGCAGTGTGAGCATTCCCCAGGCACCATGCATGCATCTTATAAACCTTAACATTAAAAATCCAGAAGTATAGTACAGCCAAACATATTTCCTACCTTAACAACTTGTTTGATACCATCAATGGTTACATTCATGAAAGATTTCAGCATGTCAGCATCATTCAGATAATCTGCATACCTCACACACATGAATAGGATGTGAGCTGGAAGGCCGGGTATCATATTAACTACAACTCCACGTGGCTTTAAATCTGCATAAAGGAGAATCATCAGGTTTATTATACAAAAATCCAATGATTCAATGTATCACTCTGAAAAAGACAAGCACTAAAGGGTTTATTTCTTCAGTGACTAGTCCCCTGATAACTGATATACTGATTAACTGCTTGTTTTTGAAAACTCCTGTAACACTATTGTTCATATATGACTATCAATTAAGTTTTCCAGAGTAACCGGAGAGTTATTGTAGCTAACTCTGAAGTGCAGCATGGGCTATGCCAGACAGGACCGCTTCAAAAAGCAATTTCCATCTAACTACCCTCTGGAGGCCTCACCAAATTCTGGTACTGTTTAATGATACACCTTTGTTCACAAAGACATAAACGTTCTGAAGGCTGAAGTAGGTGAGAAGAAAAGGAAGATGCTGTTTCCAAGTAGCGATTTATGAGGGTACTTACATACATGGAAAATTGGTCGACTTTTATATTAATTGCAAGCTAATGCAAAAAGCTGGTGTGGCAGTAAGACTGATATCATGAAGTAAGAGGAAGGACAATATTCCTCTACAGGAGAAACATAAAAGTACAGTTCCCTTCAGTGAAGGGAACGATATGGGAAGGACAAGCAGGAGAGCAATCCATCACACGGGGATATAAACCCAGTGACTTACAGACTCAGTAGATGACCAAGAAGAAAGTAAATTCAAGTCCCTGGAGCACTCTTGAGATTTATAGCTTTGTAAGTGAATAAATAATAAGAAAGGTAATAGAGTCAACATTATGTACAGTCAGACAAATGATTATGCAGACAAAGCATTTCTATATTTGAAATGACCAGCAGTAGAAAATGAGCAAGATAGAACCTCCAAGTAAGAGCGTGGAAAAAAAGGCAACTTTGAACATAAGTGAAATACAGCGCCTTGTAGTTTCTGTTGTAGTATTCTACACTATATAACACTGACTACTGATAAAATTTGAAGCGTTACAAAAATACCGAGAATCAGATTTTGAATGATCCTGTCTTCGTCCTCTTTTTTGTACTCCATCATTCCAACATACTCTCTGGACAAAGCTGGTGTGTGAGCTTCAGCTGTCAAACACAAAAGCACTGTTATCTGTAGTAAACGGCTTAGCTAATGTTCATGTTACAATAAACAATTGGAAAAAAGCAGTTTTCTCTGTAATAAACAGAGTATGGGCCCTGTTCACAATAACGCTCTTAGCTTATGGTTCCAAACATTATGAGTTAAACAGCATTTCTATTATTAAGGTGATAAGTTTCACTGGATTCAGTGGAATTATTTGCACTAATGAGACAAGTAAAAATTAGCCACCTCTGCGATGTTTTGAAATGGATTATATAGTGAAGAATTACTTGCTATACAGGAGCTTTGTACAAACTAATTTCAAACCAGAAACTATTCGCCATTTGAAGGTAAAAGGGGGAGCTAATCATTTGATGCAAAACTGACACTCTGTTGGCTCAGAGACAGTCTGTGTAAGGGCATGTGTCAACTTTTGTTGACAGAACCTGATGCCTCTTGAATTTATCGTACAGTCTGGGTCCCACATGTGTCCATTATTCAGCTAGAAAAAAAATACAGGAAAGGGTTCTTATGTAATTTCTATTGATGTTTCCCTGGCACTTTTTTCTGGTTTTTTAAACTTTCTAACCCCAGCTCAAGTCATAACTTTTTCTTTTTAAAATTACTTTCTTTCAAGCTCACACCGAACATCCAAATCTGTATTAAAAGGGGGAAAAAAAAGTAACAATATCTTACTTTTTTCAATAGTCTTGGTAAGAGTTTTGATCTGATCCTCCAATTTTTTTATTATTCTGTCTTTCATGTCTAGTTTTTCTTCAAGATCCTGTAATAATCAAAGTCAGTGAGTTCACAGCAGCCACAATTAAAATGTCTTCTACTGCTACATGTTATTGCCACAGTTAAAGAGCACTATGATGTGCTTTAAGTTATACTTGGTGGAAGAAACATGGAACCTTCGTATTTTTTTTCTCCCTCAATGAATTCAGAAAACATCCTGTCCATACCACAAAACCATGAGTTTTTTCTTTTTATCCTGCATTCCAGGTACAGTTTCTTAACAACTGTTTCATTTCCTCACCATGTTTTCCACAGCAAGTCGAGCTGTTTCTTGCTTTATCTTGCTTTTTACTTCATCCTGGATTTCATCTTGCATCAAACCATTGCTCAGCCCCTCAGTTTCTTGGGTTGTGACTTTCTGTTTTTCTTTCACGTCTATTTCATTCTGGGCCTCATTTGTTCTAAGAATAGATAGACAGGAAGCTTTGTCTCCTACTCTTTTTTCATTGAAGCACAGTCATATCACATGCAGCCATTACTTATTAATTACATGCACAGCTGAAATCTTACACTGGGTGTGGTACTTTAGAGTTTAAGTAACTGTTACCCCAGCTTTTGGCAACTACATTTCTTATCTTAAAAAAAAAAGAAAAATACATATATATTTACCGTCTTTGTGTTCTATCCCCTTCCAGCTCATAATGCAGCCGATTAGACAGCTCTTTCATATTTTTTTCAGTAATAATTAGCAACCAAGCCCAAAACAAAAGAAAAACAACAAAATCACATTTGCTTACTGTTCAGTACTAGTATTTAGTAAATCTCTCTTTCCACTCATAATTTTGTTTCATCTAACAAAATTGAGTAACGTGCCAGATAATGTATTAGAGAAGGATCTGACTACTCCACACCACACAGAAGATCTTCAGGGGTGGGGAATTTTGACACTGCTAGCTTCTTGCAGTTGGTAGTAAAACTGTTAGCAAATTTTAAATCAACTGATTAAGATGACACTACAGTTAGAGAGACTCCCAAACCTCAGCAAAGTACGTTTTCTTACAATGAGAACAACTTTCCAACAAGCAAATTTAGCGAGAATTTTTCCTTCTGTCTCCCCCTCTGAATTTTTCAACACCCTCTGAAGTCCACCTCATACAGTATGCCTTACGTTCCAAAACATTTTTCCTTTTTATGACTATTTCCAAAAGGCATAAGCCACGGATGTATTCTTAGGGGAGCCCTACTGAATACACTTCCAGACATCCAAACCATAGAACTGAATGGCCTAAAAAAGGTTAAAATGTATGAAAGTATGTGTATTTTTTTTATTTTTTAGTAACAGAGATATAAACTACACAGTTTTTGCATCACGTTTCTTATATTTTACTACCAAGTATTAAGGCAATGAAGTTATTATGTAATACTGCTTCAGTTTTTAAAGATTCACATATAGGGAATTCATCACGTTCATCTTAAACAAATGTAAGACCAGGGACCACAGTGGTACTTTACCTTTCAACTTTACAGTCTGTTCTTGAAGACGGTTTTCAAGATCTAATTTTTGATTTTCAAGTTCAGAAACTTGCTGTTTAAGATCTGGGATCACCTTTTAGAGAAAAAGGAGATTAGTGTATTTCAGCACCTTCCTTCTTTTCAAATGTCTACAACAGCTCCTGTGACACTAGAAGACTTTCAACTGCAAATAGTCAAAGACTGGGGAGACGCTGTGAGGGACGACCACGACCTGCTTGCCTGGCTCCCTTAACTTTTCTGGACGCATCTGCTGCCAGCCACTTAAAAATTAAACAGTGAGCTAAGTGTTCAGAGTGGCCCAGCACTACGATTCTTCTGTTCTTGTTTAAAGCAAATTACACCGTGGTTTTAATTTCCCTAACTCCATTAACACTGGAAAAAGCCTCGGTACGTCATAAAATCATATTTTAAAGCTAACCTCTCCTTATATTTTCAATTTAGTAACTTTGTTTTGAAAATAGTTCTATAGTTACTTTTAACTCAGCAGAAAAATAATACGATATACACTATCTTCTGGAATAACATCACTTCCTTGTGTTAGACAAGTTTACAAAGTACTGATAATTAGACTCCTAAGCCTCCCCTGCAACTTATTAGCAACTCAATGTGCTTAGCTGCCCTCTGGTGGGGAGAGCTTCAGAACTGCACAAATCTTTAACCACCACCCCACAGGAACTTGGTTTTTCAACATAAAATCATAGAACTTGCCAACTCGAATGACAGAAATTGCCTTAAAGAGGCTTCTGAGAAAAAGATGCTAATTTCTGTCCTCTGGCTACAGGAAAAGGATGAAGTAACTACATTCTGAACTAGAATGCTTTGGTAGTGACAATGGAAGCTGGTTGCTGAGGGTTGACCTGAGCTAGCAGGGGGCCAGGCACCCACAGAGAGCTGCTCACTGCCCCCCTATCTCCACCCCACACCCTCGTAGAACAGGGAAGAGAAAAAGGAAGAGAAGAAGCAAGAAAACACCTGGGTCAAGTAAAAGCCAAACACCCCCTTTCTTCTTCCTCTGCCTCAGCTGAACATGACATTATATGGCAGGGGATACCCTTCTGGTCAGCTCGAGTTGGCCATTTTACATACAAATCCAACATGCAGTATCATGTGCACTTGTACAAAGAAAGCGAGCTCCACCCCAAACAGACCTAGTACGCTGTTATAATACTGACTCACAGGAAGTTACAGTATCACAAAACTACTTTTCATTAAGTGTCAAATACTGGAAGTGTTCTATTATGGCCTGACAAAAAAATAGCTTTGTTCTTTTATCAGATGAGATGTCTAAATTAGGTGGGTATTAAAAAAGGTATGGTGAACTAGCTTTCTGGTAACAAATGGCCAAACTTCTGATGAATTTTTAGTTAAAATTCTGTGTAGGTAAAAATCCTAAATACTTTCTTCTTCATGATTTCCAGTATAAAATTGTGCAGCTGTAGAAATTATTACACTCCTCAAAAGTTCCAACCTAAAAATATTTGTATGAGCCTACTTATGGACATCCTAGCAACAGTTTGAAGTTCAAAACATGTTTTATAAAATTTCAATATTCAGTCACATAAATGTACAAGGGTTCAAAAGCAGAAGTCAAAGCCTGTGTGTGCACTACACATCAAGTCAGAGTTTGTAAAACAGTATTTTGCCATTCTGTGATTAGAATTAAATCTCCATTCAGGTTTATGCAAAAGAATATGCAAAAAGCATCTGTGAGGCTGCCCCAACAAGCTGTACACTCAGACAACAAATCTGGCTGCCTCCTAACACAGCACCCAGCTTGCAGGGAAGGAACCTGTATGGATCTGCAATCTGAGACAGCCCTAGCTGTTTGAGCTTTGAGATTTCAAGGACACAATCGCAAGATTTTGAGGGCTTCGTGCCCAATTGTATTACTAAGTAATAGAACCATACTTTTCCTTGATCTTACCAGGTTTTCTGAAGTCAGTCTGCTAACTTCAAGCCGAATACCATCATTTATGTCATTTTCCTCTCGAAATAATTTTTGTAGATGATTAATATCTTGGCTAAGATGTTCAACTTTGAAGTTCAAACCTTCAATCTCCTTTTCATATACTTCTTTCTGAGACTGGAAATGACTTTCCAATACTCTGTGAAAAAAAGGGAGAAAGAACATGGCAGATGTAGTACAACCTCCATGCCATGGTTCAAGTTTAATATAAAGTGAAAACAAGGTACTGTGGTTGACACACATACATTCCATTACATCACCTGTGCATTAAAGTTATGTGTGATATCTCAGAGGAAACACATTTCCCTGACTGACGCATAACGCACTTATCTCACTTTTACTGACTTAGTAAAAGTTTGTTAAAGTGACTTTAAGCTGCTCAGTCAGTCAAAATGTACTGTTTGTTCATTTGTTAAACAGATGTTCAGTATTGCACCGTCAAATTAATTCCTGATACTTCCATTTATTTTCTAGATCACAAATTGGAGTTATAAAAGCACTGAAGAGCTGAACTAACCTAGTAGCTTTTTTCAAGCCCTCATAAGCAAACCACAGTTCTCCATCCTCATTTAAGTGTTCCAAATCCTCTGTAGAGAGCCTAGAATACAAGGTAGTATCATTAGTGTGCAACTGAACAAAATTTATTTCTTGAGCTTTTTTTAAAGAGACCTCAGAACAAAATTACCTGCTTCTTACATCTTCAACATCATAACTTTCAAGAAGCTGTTTTGTAACTTCTGACATCTTTTCTGGAAAAAAACAAGTTTATTACATGAATAGTTTTCCCCACACATTTCAAATTAAGTCTGATAATAAAAATCAAGCCAATCTCTTCCTAAATCCACAAGGTTCTTTTTTGGTACCCAGCAGTACACCTGATTTGCTACAAGAATATGAAGAGAGACTTGGTTCTACTTCTGGATATATAAGGTGCACTAGATAGGTATCTATATTTCCAGTATTTGTTTTTTTCAAAACACATCAAACTTTTGATGCAAAGTTGTATCTTCTGAATCTGGACAACTGCTAGAGTAGTGCAGATGATTTGACATCTAGAGCTAGGTTACCACATCAAATGCTGCAGATAGAGGTTTGCTCTATGACGTTGTTAGCACTGAACAAATTGCACAACAGTAGTGCTTCCCATTTAGTATCTTTTCCTAAAGAGAACCAAACTCAGCAAGTTATTTAAGCATGTTTGATATTTACGGATGAATGAAAGTAGGTTAAGGTAGGATGAATGAAAGCCAGGTAACATATCGTTTCTGTAGTCTTTGGTCTCTACAAGATACTTGTTAAATTCTAAGTGAAGTTTAAGTTATTGGCATCGATTTTTAAACACAAAGGAAGAATGTCTGAAATTAAGAGTTTCTCCAAAGGGGTACCCTAGATCTCAGTATTCAGTGATCACTTGGTAAAACTCACTTGTTGGCTTTTTTAATTGTCTAGTATGTAGCTTACCCCTCAATTCTCGTTTCTGTGATTGGGCCTGCTTTTCAACATCCAATTTTTGTGTCTGCAGCAGCTCAATTTCCTTTTGCAGCTCAGGTATTTTCTGAATCAGACAAAAATTATAGATTGAGACAAGGAATGAAGGACAAGGGCTGAGCATCAGTTAAATAATAAAGATAATTATAGTTAAGAAGTCCATATGTTAAAAGGCTTAAAACGTTCTGTGTTTAAAGCATCTGGTTCTCAGGCATCGGAGCAGTAATGTGTTTGTGTCACAGAATTGACTCAGAGAAAAATATTTTTTTTTGTGACTTTACACAAAAGTATTATTTTGAGGTTCAGTTTATAAACTACAATTATGAAAAATCCCCTGAGAAACTAACACTTTCTTCGAAAAAGGAAGAAAAAGAGACCCACACATTTAAATGTATAGATATTTAGGCACAATTATTCTTCAAAACATGAACTTATTGCTGAAAGCAGTAACTTACTCTTATTTTGTACTACATTAAAATAATGCAACATATTGGTGTATTAACTTATTAACTACATCTTCTTCTAAAAATGCAATAAAGATAAAAAAACAGTGAAGATAAGCTATAAATAAAACACCTCTATTCTCTACTTGCTTTACGCAGGAAAGACTTCAGAATGAAATGCATCATATTCTACCTGGGCTTGTTTTGTAAGTTGTCCTACTTCCATTTTCAGGCCATCCTGAATGACAATTTCTTGCTGAATTTGATGTTGTAATTGAGTTTTTTCTTCTTTCAGAATCTTAATTTCTCCCTTGAGCAATTCAATCTCCTTTTCATAGTCCTGCTTCTGATTTTGGAAATTCTTCTCTAGTATCCTAAACAAGACAATGAAAAGGTGATGTTATTTTCCTACATTCATAAATAAAAGAGCAGGCTTTGGTTTTAATTTGAGGGACATATTTCATTGGTTCACTTGAGTTTTCTGCTTAGTTACTTGAAAATGCTATCCTACATCCCCAGAATCTATCTACAAAAAGGATGATAATGGGATGAGAATGTCCCCAGATTTCCCTAAATCTAATTCAGATCATGAGACTGAATTCAAGGCTGAGTATTTTTCCACTTAAAGGCTAATTCTCTAACTCTTGAGAGGTAGCCTACCTGGGCAGCTTTCCACCACAGTTATGTTCACAGTCAGCACTAAGAAAGGACATAGCAATAGAAAGCCCTGTGTCCTTCTCAGTGTAACTTTGCAAGCAGCTTTCCATTTTCTACCAGTCCCTGCTGGAATGAACTGGCTTCCAATGTAATAAAGCTAATGGGCAAAGCAGGAAAACTAGCACAGAAGTCCTCTTAGTATAGTTTGAAGTTATCTGCAGCTGAAATCAGACTGAGCTGGAACATCACACCCCTCAGGAACACTGACAAACTGCATTCTTCACACTTCAGATAACAGCATTTATCTGGTACCTGAAATTCTCCTGTCTTATACTGCAAAAACCTTACCGGGAAATAAACACTTGATCCAAGAAAAGCACGCTGGAAAAATTTTATTGTTAAATAACAGGATTTTTACTACTGCAAATTAAATACCAAAGCAAGTGGGGGTGGGGAGGGGGTTTTCCCCTTGTATTTTTAGCCAAATGTCCTTTACAAACACTGCCTTTTCTCCAAGCTAAATCTTCCAGTTCTGTCCTTTGACATTTTGACTGGTATGGCCATCAGCTGCTTTCCAGCCCTGACTAAACTCTAAGGATATGTCCAAAGAAAGCATTATGACCTTTCAGTTCTCAGAAAGACATGTGGAAAGACAGGAAACTGTAAAAGCAAGAACAGTCTCAAGTCTACAATATCATTCCCTGTGTATGATTCACCCACAAGCACGTGCCTTTCCTCAACTGTACACGAAGTACTTCAGTACTAGCAGTAATGTCCAAGAACACTGACAGGTTCGTAAGTGATATGAGCAAGATACATTTACAGCAGGAAAAAGAAAGGAAGGGAAAAAGAAAAAAGGATTTCTGTTTCAAAGCAATGAAATTCAGATTCCATACATTCTCTGATTTTCCTCCTTCTGTACATCATCAAAGAGTTGCTTCGTGAGGTTGTCCATTTTCTCTGTCAAAAAATATTTCAATATTTCAAAGACCTTAATGCAATTACGTGCATGTATTAAAACAGTATGACCACAATGAGAAGTTTTGTTTTAACTCATTAAATTTGATTTTAAGCAATCATTAACATATTTTAAGGCTGAAATTATCCTCTCAAATGCCAAAAATTATCACAGTATATTTTACAAGTAATGGTATAGAATAAAAAGGTTCTGAAACACCAAAGTGTTATTCATCTAAAGTAGACTTGATCTCGTGCTGCTTGTGTCTTTTGAAATTAGATTCATAAAGCGGTATATTAAAGGAGTCAGGGACAAAGTGACACTTCGAAGGAATGCATGTGCACAAGACAGGAAACATAAGAGGAGGAGAGCTTTTGCTACCAGAAGAACAAATTTAATTTAATTATTAAATTAAAAGCATTTGCACTGCACATTCTAAGCAAGACAAGCTAAGGACCAACTCTTAATTTACTGTAAATTCAGAATTTATATTTCTTTTATTAGAACAAAAGTAATTTACCTTTGCCGAAAACCTGAGTTTACAACTTTCCCCCACAATAACTCATTTATACCTCCTTTAAGATTCCTTTTAGCTATTGTACCTTTCATTTCCTCAGTTTTTTCTTGGAGCTTTCTTTCTAAGGTCTCTTTCTGTTCTTGTAATTCTCTATTCAGATTCTCAAGTTTTGATATTTTCTGTACACAGAAAAATTAAGCATAATACACAAATTACAAAGGAGGAAGACACGGGTAGCAGGTCTTACATTTCAACACACACATATGGACTCCCTTCCTCCCCTACTACCCACGCCCAAAAGTGAAATTACGTAGTAACTCTCGAAGCATGCATTTGATAAATCCAGTAACTAAAAGCACACAGATGTCAACTGAAATTTACCTGTTCACTGTCCTCTTTATATTTTTTCCCCTTCTCTTCATATGTTCTCTTTTGAGCAGTTAACTTTTCAAGATCTAATTCGAGTTTTTGAATTGTATCCATGTCATTCATGTGAGTGGAAGCCAGACTGGTCAATCGTTCCAGCAAACCATGATTTTCCCTACTCTACAATGAGCAAGACAGGTTAAAAGGAAACAGAAAAAAGCACACCTGAAACTGTTACACAGAATTCTGAAAGAAGCACCTGAGCTATTTCTGCTCACTATCCCATACCAGTCACGATTATTTCAACCAAGGATTGTTTTCATCAAGTAAAGGAAAGCTACCATCTTTAAGATGATTTGGGTGGTATGGCTCTCAAAAATAAGATGGAAAATAAACATAATATGGGATTCCAGAAAGTTACAAAGTATGTAGTACCAGAGCAGTATCTCACACTAATCCTTCATCCTAATACAAGTAATTTCATCCAGAGACTGGACGCACTACACAAGAAATAGGAAAAAATATGTTCGCAGATTCTAGCAGATTATGCAAAATTCAGATAGCAGATTCTTCTAATTAGCACAACTAAGCCAAAACTTTAAGGCAACCCTGGATGATTCTTCCTGCCCTGGATGTAGAAGAATAGTAGTGGCTTACTATAAAGGACTAGACCCCTTATATATTCTCCTGTCTTGCCAAGTATGGATACTGTAATTCATGTAAGCCTCTATTAAACATGAGGGCTCTGAATAAAAATGACATGATAAAGAAATTAGTACAAATGAATTGACTGGTGTCCCTCACCTGTTCTTCTAACTTCTTCTGCAGCTGCTGAACTCTGTATGAAAGCTGGATATTCAATACAAACCGCCGAATATTCTGAAATCTGCGCCTGGCAAGCCACGCACGGGCATATTTCTGAAGGATCACAGCCTTGTGTTCTTGAAGCATCTTTAAAAGAAAATATTGACGTTTGTCTGTAATTATCTATGCCTCAAACAGCATAAATTACAACACTCTGTAAATACACATACACTGGTAACGACAATGCTTCTCCTGGCAGCACCAAAATACTGAAATACCTGAGACATACTTGAACTGCTCTAGCAATCACATTGAATGATCTGCATCAAGTATAAACCAGAGTTCCTGGTAGCCCAGAGATTAGATCTATCTACTGTGTATCAGCATTTTTATAGCAGCAATATAAAAGCTGAGTAGAAGACATGAGAACCAGACATACAAAAGATAAAAGTATTAAGGATCACTGCCCTTGTCTCTAGTCTTTCTTATAGAGCAACACTGGTTTCCAGCTACTGAAATAAAATTTTTAAAAGGCTGTACCTTACGATATTTTTTTCTTGCTAGAAATCCTCTTGTATAAGCTTGAATTGTTACAGCAGCCACGTGGATGAGCTGGCACAGTTTACGGACCAGGTAACCACGACAGTATTTCTGAATGATTATAGCTGCCCATGTTTGCTTCAAATTCCTTGCAGTTATAGCTTGCCTTAATCCAAAAGACAATAAAGTTTACTTAGGTCACATTATATTTCTCATGCTCATTCCCTCAGCCAGCAAATTCACACACACACACACAAGATACTGAAAACAGGCCTCCATTATCTAAAACACAGCTTTTTCTTCAATAGAAGTGAAAGAGAGGGAACTATCTCCAGTATTTGCAATCTGTTCCACAAGCAATTGTTCTAATGGTCTTTCTGAAAATTTCAAAGCCTACATAGAGCCATCTTCCTCTCAGTCTGCTCTGTGAATGACTGGGGCAGCTTCTCTGCTGAATAATTCCTTGTAATAATTTGTACACACTTATTTGTAGACCCTTGTAAATTGCTTTTCCTTTCTGCAACCCAACTTCTTCTGTGGCTCTGAAGCTAAGTGGTAAGCACAAGCCAACAACCAGACCACAAGTCGTTAGCTAATGACTGTGCTCACAGTTAGAGAGGCCTCTCGGGAATCTAGCAGACAACATTTGCTCAGAGTATTTTCTTCACATGAGCTAAATAACTTGAACATTTTCAAGTCTGTAATCACAATCAAGAGGAAATGGAAATACAATCTGAACCGCTCTTTCGTAAAAATTACACTTCCAAATTAATGCTGGGCATTAATTTAACCTTCCATATCCCCTCAGGCACGCCCTAACAGCAAGTTCATTTATCAGCCACAAGTACCGCACAGTCCGCTGCCCCCGGAAATACTGCTGGATTATAACGGCTGCTCGTTTTACACGCAGGAATTTCTTCCGCTGCAGCCAGCCACGAACACTCTTTTGGATCATGATGCACGCGTGTCTCAGCTTATCTGACCGCAGTTTTTCTAAGTAAGCAACCTGTCCTGCTCTGAAGAAAATCTTTGTTCTGCCAAACTGATACTGGTTATGATCCTGGAAAAGAAAACAATACGTATATTAGGTTTTTAGTTTATTATTGTAGACCAGACACTCTCTTCCTTTTACAAGTTGTCACTTCTGGTCAGCTCTTCTGAAATGATATGATCTTGCTAAATAAGAATATCCTCTCTGCCTTCTTTGTAGATAGGAATAGATGAGGGGACAAATCCACTTAGCAGGAAAGAAACAGAGAATTATATCCAAAAATTGCACCCTAGTGATCTCAAATTAGAGGGAGGATCAAGGCCTAGATGAAAACTCTTCACCTCCTCCAACAACCCTGGTTTGTTGGGCTCCACACTGCTTTTTGGCGCACATCTGCCCTTGTTGAATCAGCAAGCTGTGTGATCAGAAACTTGGGGGGGAAGCTGCCTGTGCCAGAGCCATGTGGTAAGTATACTTGTGCTTGATCTTACACATCCCCAAGTCTGAACTCAGTCCTGACACGGCAACTTAAATCTCTGGGTTGACCTGGCCCAGCCTCATCCTGACAGAATCATCTAACAAATGGGAGCAATATGCAAACCAGCCCATTTTCAGAACAGTTCTTCAACATGCTGCATTCCACCATCAAAAGCCCTCTTGTGTTCATAAACTTCTAATACTTGACAAATGTATACAATTTACTGTTAAGTGATTTCTAAATATAAGTACTTATCTTCCATTTTACAAGTGAAGATATTAAGCACAGAGAGGTTAAATCATCTGTCTACAGCCACGTCACCACTGTGTCACAACACAAGATTATTGACTTGCAAGTCTGGGTGCAACACACTAAATCACAAAAGACAGCAATAATGTAAATACCTTTCCTATTTGAGGAGTGAGATACTGCTCTTGGTGAGACCTTTTATTAACAATAGATGCTACAATACATAATGAGTCAGTGCATACAAACTAACCTGGATTAGCCGCTGCAAAACAATCTTGCAAATCTGCTTCTTATCATTTAGGGAGAGTTCCTGCTGTGTCATAAGAATGCTGTAACGGCTGAAAAACTCAATGTAAGTCCATCTGGAAAATAAAGTTTGCAAATGTGATTAATTTAAGAGACACCTAAGTATCTTTTAAGATACAGAGGCCCATTGCTATCCCTACCTGGATGGGTAGCTCTGTGCACTAATTCGAATAGTTTCCAAAACACCACACGCTCGTAGTTGCTGAGTCACTCTTTTTGAATCAAACCTAAAAAAGTAGAATTATATTTTACTTTTTGGCTTGGGTTGGCATGCTGTAATAATTGCAACTCTTCTACTAGCTGGATTTCTATTTCTGCCCATGGGATGCAGGGTTTCCTACTTTTTACATGGCATCTTACTTGGTTTTTTTAGTATGTGATAAGGAGGTCTGGGTTTTCTTTTTCTGCCTCAAAATAGAAAGCAGGCTATATTTATTTTTCTCTTATGGAAAGTCCTGTTTCATTTCAACATTAACTGTGAAAGTTCGTATCACCAAGTGGCAAAGAATCACACCTCTCTCAGCACAAAACATACACAGAAATAAATTCCCTCTGCAGTCTACTGGGAAATAACTCTCTCTAGCACCCTTTAGTACTCTCTAGCACACTGATTACAAATTAAGTAGGATTTACTCGTGAATATTTGGGTTCAAGATAATCAACACAACGCATGGAAAGACCCTTTCCAATTCTGGACCAGAGCTGATGTGCCCACAGAGTGCCATGCTACCGTGTTGATCCAGTACTAGCCAAGAGATCCCTGTAGCTGACAGATGAGTACACTGTTCTTTCACAAACTTACCGTAAGCTCCTCTAGTCTAATGCAGAAATTATTTTTTTTATTATCCAAGCTATCTCCTGCCTCATTGTTATTACATGGAATAATGAGGTCTCACCACAGTGACAGCAAAACAGTGCCATTTGTAACATGTTTTGCACGGACAGATTTTGTCTGGCTTCAAGAAAATGGGCTAACACATGTAAAAAAAATAATTTAGAACCTAAGTTTGCCTCTTCCCTCCCACTCAGGTATGACAAACACTCTTATTTCATTTGTCATTACAGTACCTTCCAGCTAAAAGCTGTACAACTCAAACTAGATTCCACAGGTCTGCCCACAAATCAGACCAACAGCTGCATCAAGGTTGACTTCTGCTTGCAACTAGTGATTATTAAGCCAGACATAGGAACGATGAGAACTATCTGGCATATATGATTGTATTGTAACATTAAAGTGATACA
Organism: Thinocorus orbignyianus; assembly: GCA_013400375.1. NCBI lineage: Eukaryota > Metazoa > Chordata > Aves > Ciconiiformes > Thinocoridae > Thinocorus > Thinocorus orbignyianus. The sequence continues at coordinate 187,912 of VXBW01001624.1, read as the reverse complement.
AACTGTGGGGAAAAAGCCAAGGCTATGTTCAACACTGCTCATACCTTCCTGACTTCTAAAGCTCCTCTAAATATTTCTGTGGACAAAAGGGAAATTCACAAAGAAATTGGCAGTGGCTTTTATTCCTTAAATGTGGATTGGTGCAAATCCACACTGTGCAAGTCCAAACACACCTAAACAAAACATCCATCAACTTAAATCAAAGGTGGGTAACCTTTTCCCTAAAAATGTTATGACAAATACACTAATATCCGACTTGAAAAATTTTAGGATAATAAAGAATTTTTAAGAATTTTAATAATTATTATTGAATTATTCTATTTTTGTAACAAGACAGTATTCTTTTTTATTTCGGAAAGGTGTCTTGGAAGGAAAAATCAGTTTTGCATGGGAAGTTGTTCAACAATAAGAATTTAGCTTGCTGACATGTAGCTACTGTGAAATAGAAAAATATTCTTTTGATTTTAAAGGTAACATAACAGCTCAACACAGTTGATATACTTACTCAAAAGGCAACTTCTCATCGTTTGGCTTTATGCACCGTACATAATGAGGGGTGGTTGCATTGAGGGTCACCATAAGTAAAGACAAAGAACTCCGGAACTAGAAAATATCACAAATAACCATTTTGCTAATGAAAAGCTTACAGCTAAATAAAAAGTCAAATCTCAATTTTTTAATTCTTTGTTAGGTTTTAGCTGGACTCTGGGAGATTTTCTTACATCTTAAATGCCGGAAATTTAACAGTCTCCTATATATAAATTAAATACAGCTACTTATACCCGGACCTGGAGCACTGCCCGGTCGATGGCTCTTGCTGTACTGAAAACTGTACAGAACACAGCACCCCAGCCTCAGACCCCCAGTGCACTTCTCTGACAGCACAAACATCACAGAACAGCACATTTATGTAGTACCTTATTGCCAACAGTCATCCGGAGCTGTTTGTTAGGTGACTTTAGAACAGGTCTTGCAGATTTTATGTTTATAGCTGAACTGAAAGGTGAAACCGACACTGGATTGTCTTGAAAAAAATTTGCACACAGATGAAACTAAAAGTGTGGTGAGAGAATCACAGTTAAAATAGCGTGTAACTGTATGAACATTTAAATACATAAATACATTTATTACTGAAATGTCAAACGCAAACCCCATCCATCTTAATGCTTAGTCTCAATCTGTGGACCTGAAAAGGACAGGGTCTTCAAGCAGATGGGAAGTGGCAGGCACATATAGGACATCTGATGTTTTCCCTGACCTGGCATTCTCTTAATCTCTTTTGAAGAATAAATGAAGGCAGCTGTTAATGATAAGCCACCTATCAAAGCTACATGCAATGACTACAGAAAAAAAATAATTTAATTGTTCGGTTTCAAGGATTCCAAAAGGGAATATTCAAGGGAGATACCAAGACAACAAAGAATACTAACGTAACTAGCAAAGTAAATGCACATATACACAGAGTCGAATACTGTGGTTTTCTATCCTGTATGTTATTTTGACATTAATAATACCCATTTATAGAATATTAATAAAAATTAAGACTAAACAAATTGATTTGACCTATTCAAAAATCCTTATACTAGAAAAAAAGTCTTTTAAAATCAGATCTGCATTAATTCCAGTAAAACCGGGTATTCAGAAAATTAATCATTACTGATTGCTCACAAACCTTGCTCTCTTTCAAGATGTCAATCAATACTTCGTGTACTGTATCTCTGTTTTTTTCCAGAAATCCTTCACATTTATATTCTACCTGTGCAAATGGGTAAAATTATTAACTTTTCAGCAATACATGAACAGTTAACAAAACAGCAATTTTAACTCTCTAAGTCGTGGTGGTCTTTATTAGCCTTAAATGTGATGGCTGAAACTCTGCTTTTACCAGTTTCATTATGCAAACATACATAGACACATACTGCAAATTTAGAAGCAGAGCAAACTGTCAGAATCCACTACCAACTGCAACTTCCTCCTGCCTTCACCAGGAATTTCTTTCCTCCTCTCTTCATAATTTTACAATTTCATATCAATGGACCAAAAAAAGAATACATTTGAAACACAAATAACTGAGACTAAAATGTGTACAGACTACAATCTCAACTATTTTACTTATACATGGCAGTCTTTTTCTGCCTCTTTGTATCTCGATGTTTCATTTTTATACTCTCAAATTCATTATCTTAAGCACTTCTTATGCTTAAATGGCGTGTTACGGGCAGTATTACCAATAAATAAATAGCACTATGTACTGAGGACAGATTTTATAGAAGTTCCATGCATGTGGCTACTAGTGAGCTACTGCTAGAAACAAGGTGAAATAATACTGGATTGTTTACACTCTACCTTATCAGCAAAGTGTTGAATGATGAAAGATGTGTTTGACATCCTCGGCTTTTCAAAGAGTGCATTTTTATTGACAAAATTATTATATAGTTTTTGAAGCCAGTTTTCATCTGTTCCATGAGGTAACTGTAAAAATGAGCAGGGCAATCTCTTTAACAAAACTCTGGTGGACTGTTAAAAACAGCAAAACTGCTTACTATCAATAAATCAAAGTCAGAATAATGCATCTTCAGTGAGTTACGAAGTCTAGTAACAACCAGGTTTTGTCTTTTCAGAATAGTGGCTCCCTGTAGCACATCATTCTAAGAAAGAAGGTCCTATTAATGTTAATTAGAGTTAATTTTCCAATGACTCATAAATCATTTTGTCCTGAGAGGATGTTACCTGCTCTCTGATCCCTAAGAACACTAATGAGCAGAATAACAGACAAACTAACAAGTTAAGAAATATTCCCTAATTGTCCCTATATTACTCCATGGTTTGCATTCTGAGAAGTATGATTTGCCAATATCATCAAAGCACCTTTTAAAGACCATTTTAAGAGCTCTCACCTTTCCCTGCCCAGTTCTTCACTGATAAAGCTACTTCAATAGGTTTGGAAGCCTAAGGGAACTACACCTATGTAGAAGAATAAAATACAGATTCAGGAATTGCTACAGTCAGGAGAGAAGCATAGAGAGAAAAAATAGTAAGACTAAAGAAGAAAAGGCAAAGATGTAGGTTTAATGGATTCAACAAGAATTTATCAAAAAGGAAAGGAAGACAATTTTTTTGTACCAGGTTAGTGATTCATGGAATAACTGAATCGTAGAAATACTGGTGGAAGAGACCCCTGGAGACCGAGCAGTCCAAATTCCTGCTTGGGGCAAGGCTACCCTCAACACTAGATCAAGCTTCTGTTTCAACTCAAATCCGGAAAGTATCCATGGACGGGGGTCCTGCTGCACCTCCGCTTCAGCTGTTCTAGTACTGAGCTACCCTCACACTGGAGAAATCTAGTTGATGGGTTCGATTCTAGGGAAGATTCTAGTTTTACGTTACTAATTTTACAAGATAAAAATAGGCTTAAGTGGCTTACAATTAGAAGTACCAAATAGAGGGCAAACATTAATGTTCCTTTTACAAGGAAAATGCTCTACTTCTCATTTAACAGTATTAAACCGTGATCTTTTCTATGAGCTCATAAATATAAGAATTTTTAAATTACCAAGCACTCTTCATCCAGAAGTTCTAAAATTCCCATTTTAGCTTCAATAAGGTCAATGACAGGCTGGTTGTCATAGAAGTCTATTAAAGTCCATGGGATATCTTCCTTCATATATTCTTCTTGTTCAAGCTTGAAGACATGCTAGATATGTGAAAATTATAAAAATGTAAGATTAAGGAAGCAAACATATATAATGCATGCATGCTTGTGATTTTACAGTACAGTATATGTCTGTCTTGTAAGAAAATAAAGTAATACATTTTCATTTTTTGTATATATGTGTGTGTATATATGTATACATATAAAAATAAAATGTTTTTATCTATTACTGGATAGCCGTTATCCAGAAATATCCATTACTCAAATACAAATATATTTTCTATTATCCATTACTGACAATTTCAAAACTGAATCAAAATAAGATGTAGAACAAATAAAAGAACATACCAGATTAAATTGCTGCTGCAGTTTTTCATTAGCATAATTGATGCAAAATTGTTCAAAACTGTTCACATCAAATGTTTCAAAGCTGAAACACGTTGAATGAGAAAGAACCCAATCAGGTGATGAAACAGTATTGGATAAAAAAATAATCCCTTCTCTTAAATACAAATGGTAGTATCCCTGTACTATCCTTTGGAGCTATCCTAATGTTTCTAAGAAAATTACAAATAGTCGTAAGACTAATGAAGATGCTATGGCATTTCAAAACAGAGTCAAAACCCCCCCGAGTTAAATCTAGAAGTATCATATCAAAAGTTAAATTTAAACCTCATTCAGAAAGAACACTAATATTTATGTATTTGTTTCCAGAGACACTCTTACCCATAAATGTCCAAAACACCAATAAAAGTATGTTGTTTGCCAGGGAACTGCAAAGCTTGGTTAATTCTTTCCACAATAAAATCAAATAAATGAGAATAGATCTTCTTTGCCAGAGCATCCCTCGCATTAACAGCCTGAGTTCTTGTCATTGGCTTTATTACAGTCTCTGAGGTAGTGATAATCTTTCGGTGACACAGCCATTGTGCCATTTTGTCACAGTTTAAATCCAAAAGTTCACAGAATATATTGAGATGTTTATCTTCCAGCTTCAAAGAAGATAAAGAAATACTATTAGATTACACTTGATACTTTAACTGCTGTCTAGACAGTGAAATCCTGGCACCACTGACATCAAACAATGACTTCTACTTTCAGATAGACAAGAGGCTCTGTTCACTTCTCCATCTGGCAAAGTATCAAAAGCTGAAGCATGTAATACTGGGTAGAGCTCCTGATAGAGAAGAGAAAAGCTCAGTCCAGATGACACACTTTGGATTAAGACATTGAAAGAAAAAGTTACTTTACTCTACGTTTAGGTGTCCTTGTGTTTTAGACTTGCATAATCTCTGGGACGTGTTCTGAGCAGCTTTGACAAGGCTGTTTCCTGTATCCAGCTTTTCCAATGGGGCTCTCCTAGACACATTTTGCCTTTTGTTCAGACCTTCTGAATTTGGGCAGAAACCAGAATTTGCATAAACTCTGATTCTATACAGATGAAGATGGAGAAATCTCTCAAGTGTAATGTACCAGATTTAACACCACTGTGAGCCCTAGATATGAGGAAAACTATTGCTAAAGGACTTAGAATATAGAATACAAAAGAAAATGCTGGTATGTGAATGAACTACTTCCTTACACTGATGAATGATCTTTCATCTCCAACAGCTGTTATTCCCACGTTGCCTAAATGCAGGATTGCTGCCAGCATTTTAAAAACATCCATCTGAAAATCCCCCTTCAGACCTAAGAAAACAATTCTTGATTATTTTAAATACTCAGAAACAGTACAATTAATTAAAATAGCCCAGTGCTGGACTACTTGCTTTGTTGTATAGTCAAGAATTGTATAGCATCTCTGCAGACCACTGTGCACCTTGGTTCTGCCTAACTTCTCCCTGTCTGCTCAGATGAGAGACTAGGCATAAATTTCTGTACCCCCCCAAGTGCCAGCTCAAGTCTGATTTGGCTTCCATGTAAGACATATAGGGGCGAAGAAGCTTTCAATTCCACTTCTGTCACAGCATGTTAAGGGCCAAAAAGACTCCAGCCTCTAGTGATTCTGACCATTAACAACGAACACAAATTGTAAACAGTCTACTACTTTAAAAATTGCTCTTGCCTAGTATTTTAAAAACAGACCAACAGTGCAGTGTATAAGCTATGAAGTCAATTATTTTGGTAATTACTACTAAAATTTTGAACACTTCAAAAACAATCCACCTTTGCCCATTTCAGAAATAAGTAGATCTTTAAATCCATTGAGTGTGCATTCCCAAGACTTTACCCAATAAGGCAAATGTCTTCTGAGTCTCCACCATATTTGCTCTGTCATCAACTCCTTCTATTACCGTGCTGCCACCCATTCTTGTGTAGTTAAATTCTTCTGCGCTTCCTACAGATTAAAAGCAAAACTTGTAATGCTAGAAAAATCAGGATTTGGGATCGCTGCTTGTTAAGGACTCCTGTAACACCAGAAAATTGAAGAAGCTGTCAGATGACAGCAATGAGTTGGAGGTCCTCATTTTCTGAGAGATACCCACGTGCCTAAATTCAGTTAAACTGCCATGAATTAGTATTCATAATTTGTAGCAATCTTAATAGTTGATGTAGCAAACAAACAAACAGGAATGAAGACAAGGAAATATATACCTAAGGTCTGCTTCTCTCAGATGGCATTAAAGCTTCTCTGGAGATGATGAGTCAAGCCCCCTGAACTGTCATTATAGCATCTTTCACTACAGAAATATTAGAGTAAGATTTTCAAAGACACTTAGGTACTTGATCATGCAATGTTCAAGTTACTGAGGATTTGCTACCAAGTTCAAAACAAGTAGGATTAACAGCTAAGTTACTTAAAAATGCACGTCCTATTGTAAATCTGTGAGATTCACGCTGGAAAGCACTTAACATCCTAGCACCTGAAAATCCAATCTTCAAAATACTGCAATGCAAAAATGAAGAGTAGGTTATTTTTTTGAGACCTACCTAATTTCAGGTGCTTAAATTCAGGTTGCACAGCAGATGCACACAACTGATAAAATATATGGTAGTTTCTCTCATTCTCTGACTGTACATTAAAACAAAAAATACCATTACAGACAGGGGGAAAAAAAAGACAAAAGCCAAAACAACAATCATACAGAAAACAATTTGATTTTTAACACTACTGCAAACAGACAATGATACCTGAAGGTTAAATTCTGCTGCAACATTGTTTGGCAAAGAAATTGCCCAAAATTAAATGGCACATCTCAGACTTAAACAAGATCTCTGAAAGTGATTAATCCAATAATACTTTATTTCCATTACCAATATGCTGAGTTCTTTCCCCAAGGCTGTTACTCTAATAACTTCTTAAGCCTGAACAATTATCTACTAATAAGAACTGACAAATACTGGAATGAACAACTGTGCAGAAGTGCCAGCTGAAACACTGACCTGTCATAACTCAGAAAACGACTTCTAAACCAACCGTCAGATGGCAGACATGTAGAAGTATTTTTCATAGTACATAAAAAGTTACCATACTACTAAAAAGGAAAATTTTGTTAAAATAGTTTAAAAAAAATGGAACGCTTTCTTTGGTACATTACCACAATTATGCTCTGAAATTTTAATGAATCACATGCAATAAGTGCCAGCCTTATAAATTTTCAGTTAGTTTTTTACCGAGACTTCCTCTGCCTTATATACTCTGTTTCTTGCCAGGTACAATTGGCATGTGTTACTGTTGTGACTGAAAGTCAGAGGTTTCTCAAATTCTTCTTGCACTCATTCCAGGGAGATACATCCTCCACTCAACGAAAGTAGGAACATGGAATAAATTAGTTTCTTATCACAAATAAGACTAGCTCTTACTAAAAAATAAATCAAATGCTAATTAGATCTACTATTCAGAACGTCACGTAACATTTTCTATATGAAACTAGTAAAGGACAGCACCTTATTAGCTATACACACATTGAGTGTTTTAAAATTTATTTTACCCACCTGAAAGACAACTCTGGATTTCTCAAGCAGGTATGTTCTCATGTTAGCTCCAATGATTTGGTAACACTGATCAAAACTGATTTCAGTGTATTTTCCAAACCGACTGCTATTATCATTCCGTGTGGTTTTTGCATTGCCAACAGCCTACAAAAATTATAAACTTTGAGAATTTGCTTTACTTGTCTCTTGCATAAGAATAACTTTGTCAAAACATGACTCAGCTACAAGTTCCTAAAATCAAAGGTGCTCAAGGATCAATCTAGAATCGAGCTGTGAGATTTAAACTTTGAGACCCAAATTTGAAGATAAGCCTCAGGTCAAATAGTATAACTCTACATAAACTGAGTATTAGAGAAAGTATGTTTTCCCACCAAAAGGAACATGAACCAGTTTTTATTCCAATTAATAAAAACAAACAACTTGTTCAATACTGTTTTTTCATCATCTAATTAGCAGTATGAGGTCAAATAAAACTCTGGAGACAAACTAGTGCCTCCAAAGGGCCACTGGTAAATTAGGCAGAACCTGAGTGCTCCTCTTGCCACCAGTAACATTCAAAGGCTAAACTTCTAATTTTGGTATCTAACTCAGGCAGCTAAAATATCCCCAAAGATTTCCCAGCAGCTCTCAGAATTCTTTCCTTCATGAGTACAGACTTGACAGATGCTCTCTGAAACTTACCTCAGTTATTGGATTGGATGCCAATACTTTATCCTCCACATGTGCGTTGCTGCTTGACTTACTCACAGTGGCAAAGTATCTCATAGCGTACCTCGCAGACACAGTCTTTCCAGCTCCTGATTCTCCACTGACTATAATAGACTGATTTTTGTTATTTCTGAAACCAAATAATCAGACAGTTTAAATCAGACATGTCTAAAAAGTGTTTATAAATGTAAGAATTATATATATGAAACAAATGCATGAAAGCACAGCTGTGATCAACTCTCTTATCAATTCCATCTTTCATCTGTTCTTTTCTTACTCCTCTTCAGTTGTGAACTCGAGGCTGATGTCATTGCTATTCACTCAACTATGACAGTGTTTTGCCCCTCATCAAGAATGAAAATAGCAATGAGTTCTAAAAATTCCTCAGCTGGTTAAGGAATAACTCTTCCTCTAGTTAAGTTAGCCATTCAAAGGTATTCTTAATAGCCAATGGCACACACACAGTTAAATTAAATTACAATTAACACTGACTGCCACTAGACTTCTAGTGTTGTTTATGGACATTAAGCAACATACTGAACCTTGCCATTTGCTTGTATGCTTCTTCTGCCACAGCAAATATATGTGGATCCATGTCCCCCATGTTTTGGCCGCTATATGCATGGATAATAGCATCTCCATATATTGGCAACTCTTTATATGGGTTTATTGCAACCAGAATTATTCCTACAACCAAGTGTACAAAATATAGGTTAGGTCAATGAAATGCCGGGTTTCAGCAACAACAGTTAAACTGATGAAAAGTAGCGATACTTTCTAAACTAGGTAGATCTTGACCATCAAACAAGCACATACTTACACAAAAATGAGTTAACTTGAATGAGTGAAAATACACTTGAGGAAAACATTACTCGCATCATATTGCAAACTAAACCCAAGACTACTATTTTTTTAAAGATTTTTTTTAAACCTTGCATTTTACTTTGCTTACCACTATAGGTGTAGATAAGCTTAGACTCCACAAAACGAACTTTAAGATTGTGCAGAACAGCTGGTTCATGGAGATAACTAAGTGCAGTGAGATCGTTTTCACCAACAAGTATGTCCGGATTTCGTATAGGTGGCAAAGCATTTGGATCAACAGGGTAATTAAGTTCCTGTAAAAAAATATTACTTGAAACATCATAAGCGAATTATGTTTCCACAAACACAAACTGATCTTCTACGTTTACAGGAAATTATGGAGTTGACAGAGCCCTGTCTGATCTTGTGTTTCATCAACTCCATACAACCACTGAACTCAGAGCACTTGGAGATCGTGAAAGTAAGACGGAGCTCTTTGTTATTCATTAAAAAGAAAGCTACATTCTCTTTATTTACAATACTTTGTATTGAAATCTGTAAAAATGGGAAATGTGTTTAGCTCTCTAAACACATGCACGTTTCAACTCAAATGAAAAGGTAGACCAGTTGTAACTGAACAAAAGTAAACACCTGATCACACCTTAGGGCAGCTCTAAGACTATCCTTACTTCCAGCCCTTCAGTTTTCTTTACACAAAGTTTAAAACTCCCTTCAGTTTCTTTCAACAAGCCCATTTAATCATACATTTAACATTTCTCTTCACAGAAGAGGAATGCAGAAATACAGAAGTACAGTTTTCAAAATACTAAATCTGTAAAGAACTCAGATACAAAAATTAACAGATCTTGTACAAAGCAGTAACTTCAGGGGAAAAAAAGCTAGCTCTGTGAGAAATAACTATGCCTGCCTTGCGCTTCTGATTTACGTCAACTTAAGATGAGCTTCAATGCTTGTTTCAAAAGTGAAGCGATCTCCAAGGTACGTGTTCTATACTAATGTTATACAGACAGTACAATTGCACTCTTCCTGTTTCTAGGAGACAGCCGTTACCGTACAAACTTCACTCAAAATTCTGGTCACTGCATGGTTAGCATCAAAGAAACTACAGACAGGTCATTTAGACCCTGTAACAGCGAGTTCTGTGTTTCGACATAAACATATCTCAGCAAATCCCACAATAATTCAGGCTTTTTTCTTACAGTTCCATCTTCTAATTGCACATGGAGAAAACGGTCTCCAGCTTTGTAGTTTTTTGTGATTTCTGCAGACTGCCAAACTTCTTCATTATCAGGAATCCAAATCCTATTGTACTACAACAGAAAAACAAGATAATAGTTAGCTTAACTGTTATCGTAATACCAGACTAGCATAAAAAGGTAGTTTTCAAAAGCCAAGTGCAACCTAAAAGTTGAACTAGATGCCAGGACTTTTGGGGATTATTCTTAGCTCTGACCCTTTCTCTGGGCTGTATTTTTGTGCTTTAGTTACTCTTCATGAAAGAAAAAAATGAGAGGAGACTCTCAGACATACTTGTCCTAATCCTGTTTAGTGTAAAGGCTGCAGAACAACACAGCATGCAGGAAGGTGAACAAGGGCCAGGCTGCCACCAGGCTCTTCAAACCCTCTAACACCGAACAAAGAGAATAAAAGCCACTTAAAACAGAGCCCTGATTTCTATGAGATTTCCAACGAGCAAGCACCAGAGAAAGCATCTCGTTTACCAGAATGCAGACAATTGCTTCCCTGAATTCAAACACGGGATACTGAACTTAGAAAACATTTTGCCATTGACACAGATGTATACACAAGACAGACTCTGCACAGTTACCCTTCTTTTCATGGGACTGGAATGCAATGTCCAAACAACATCCTCCCCCATTCTAGGGTGAACTGGCAGGTGTCTTTCTTTACAAGTGCTCAGCTGGCTTAGCTGAGCTCAGTCCCAGTAAGGTACTTTAGCTCTGTCACTGGAAGAAAAGATCATTCTCAAAAGGACTTCTTTCCAATGGAAGCACAACAAATGTAGTTTTTCTTTAGGTATTTGAAGAATCGAGACAACAAAATTACCTCTAGCCTTCTGAAGTATAAATGCTTGAACATAAATTACACTGTTCAAACCCCCTAGTTCTCCTATGCTGAAGTTAAAATGCTGAAGCAGTAGCAACATTTTTTAACATTCTGCCCTAGAAGCTATAGGAAACAGCATTCCTTGAAAGGGGATAACACAGCTGGTAACATCAGTAAATCAGGAATTTTTTCACTGATGTAGCATGTCCTTTACTGTCCTTCTCGTCATGCCAGGGTTTAACAAACTGGCATCCCTAGAAACCTCCTTAATCCTTCAACTATGCATAAACAGACACCGGGTTAGTAACAGGGAAATCACTTCCCCTCAGGAATTTGGGGTTTGAAATTAATTCTGACGTCACCATCTTCCTTAATACCATAACACCTGTATCTCAGATAGCAATGAAGGTAACACAAAAGCCTGTATTTGTGGTTCTAAGGAGAGGACAGGAGGAAAGACAATGATGTCAGAAAAAAAGCCTGAAAATCACCAGTATGTGCTAGTACTGAGTTTCTTATGGACCATCTCTCCTCTAATTTGTGATAAAGTAAACTAGAAAGGACAGAAACACGCAGTCTCTATTTGCACAAGCAACTGTGTCGTATAATCTTCTTCCAGCCCTCATTTACTTCTACTCTAGGTATACTCGTGGTCAGTTTAAATCAACTGTGTTTATATAAACCTATGAGAACTGCTGCAGCTGCTAACTTTAAAAGTGAACATTAGTTAAGGATTTCATAGTGTTAACATAACCAGCCACAGATACCTTGGAGACTCATAGATCTTCTCATTTTGGTGTTGCAACTGTTGGTTTTGGCACAAGTGACTTTTTTTTTTTTCCTATGTAATTTGGAGAAAGCCCCGGAAGCTCCAGCAGATCCTCAGAACATGAGGGTCTCTGTTCCAAGAGCCACAGCCAACACACCACCACGCAGGGGTGCCTGCAGAGGTCCCCGCAAACTGCACTGTACCTCATCAGCAGCTTTCTCAACTACTAAATCTCAGGATCGGCACCAAACGATTTAGCGTAAGAGGATTTTCACAGGGACATCCTGCAAGTTAACTTGGGTTGTTCAGCAACATCTCCAATTGAGTTTTTGGTATTTGAAGGATGGAGATTGACTTTTCTGGTCAAACATACGCCAACCTGGCATGTACATCAGGTAATGAACACTAAACAAAACCTCAGCCGCCTTCATGACACCTCTTTGCTGATGCCTTCAGCATTTTTTCATGCGATATCCAAAATCACAAAGATCTTTTTTAAACAACACCAAACCACTACGATGACAATGTTTTCATCTATCCAACCAAAGGGAGACAAACCTAGCTTCACAAATACCTACTCCACAGGAAAATGAAAGACACAGCTACATGAAATCAGCTCTAACCTTGCTTTTTCCACGCATAAAGAAGTATAAATTGAGTTTTCTGTCATTCCTACACTACGCTGATTTCCTGGTTTATGAAAAATACTTATCTATTCACAGCTGTTAAACGGCATTCTCTATTTGCTGTTACTCTATGTGAGTCAAGAATATCACCATCAAACAGCCTCAGGAGCATAGTGTGTTCCCACATAAGAAAGTGAAGCGCACTGGGTCAAGAAAGGGAGGAAAAAGTGCGCGATTGAAGTACTTTTCTTCAGAAAAGGTCCCTGCAGTTCCAGGAGCCTCCATTGGCAAATGTACCCAGCCTGCCAAAGTTCGCCTTCTCCAAACCCTGCCTTACAAGTAAACAGAAGAGAGTTTGCTCATTTTCGTATCAAGTTACACCCCCCCTCCTTCCTCCCCTTCACCTGCCCAACATTATTCCTCATTATAAAAAAATAACCCCATCTGTTCCTTCTGTTGCTCTGAGTGTGGTACCGACAGGGCCAATTAATAAATACCAGTGCAATACAACGCTAAAGAGGAGTTTATTACGGCAGCTGCTTTAGTGATACTTATAAATCTGTAACATACGCACGTTATTTTTGTTATTTAAAGCTAAGCAAACAAGTTATATGTCACAACACTCTGGTGACTACAGGAAAAAGGGGAATAATTGTGAAAAAAAAAAAAAATACAACAGCCACATTAAGGACGAAGAATCTTTGTTTCAGTGCCTGGTTCTACCAAACTTATTCAATATTTGCATAACTAAAAGAGCACGCACTCCACAATTAAGCGGCCAGGAAAGAGCTCTTAAAACTTTAAAATGGCCTAATCACTGGTCAGCACCTCAGAGACCTACACCTGAAGACCAGAAGTCTCAAAAAAAAAAAGAAAAAAAAAGGAAAAGAAGTATTTCTCTCGAAGAAGAAGCACTTTCATACGCTGCCCTAGGATTTTACAGCTGTGCCACACAGGCGAGGCGCCCTCACGCCGAGGGGTCCAACCCAGCCAGCTCTGCCAGAAACATCCAGGGCTCAGCGTTTTAATACCCTCAGGAAGCACACAAAGCTCAGGCACCCTCCGGCGAGCCTGGCACTGGCCACCCCCTTCTTTCCCCTTCCCCTCACGGGACGCCCGTCCCCCTCTTAGCGGTGGCGGGAAAAGGCGCACCCGCGGCCCTTCAGGGCCCGGCTCACCTGGGTGTAGAGCTCGGCCAGCGCCATGGGGGCCGCCGGCGGGGAGAGACGCGCCTCGGCAGGGAGCAGGTGGACGCGGTCCGCCCCTGAGGCGTGGGGAAGCAGAGCGGGGCCGGGCCGGATCCGGGGCCTGTCCCGCTCGGGAGCGGCCTCTCCCCGCCGAGGAGGGAAGAAGGGAGGGATGGAGGCGGCTCCCGGCACTGCTCGCCTCAGTGACCCGCGGCCGGGGGTTTTGGTGCGGGCAGCTTGCACGCCAGCGCCCGGCTCTGACAGGTGTGTCAGTGCAGCGGGATGGGGAGTAGCACCCATGGCCGGGCTGGCGAGGCTGGCATCCCGGGTACCTCCCGAGGGTTTCCTGGGGTTGGAAACAACTCCGAGAGCAGAGCACTGTCTGGGTGTTGAGTAGCCCCTGTTAGGAGCAGGTAGCCAGAAGCACTGTGTGTATTGCCTTTTAAGGCCTGCGTATCCCATTCTCTTCTGCAGTTTTCTCCTGCAAACCATTCCCTTTCCTCTGGAGTAACTTGTTCACCTCCAGCGTACTGGTACAGAGCACTGTCTGCTGAATGCTTGCAGAAAGTACTTTGCCATTAATGTTGCGTGATCTTAAAAATCAGTTTACTTGTTAATACATAAAAAAAGGAAACATAAAAATCTTTGTTGATCTTCCATTTCCCAGCTGCCCGAGGGACGGTGAGGGGAGCCCTTCCAGGTGGCCACACAAGGGAAAAAACCAACATTCCTTCATGGATAAGACACCACAAAGGAGTTTCTCTGACAAACTTAGAATAAGATAAACGTAACTCAGAATGCATTTAGTAAGCTTAGGGCACTAACAAATATTATAACTGAAGATCACAAGAAAAAAAAGATGAACAGACACAGTGCCAGGTGCTGGCAGGGGGATACGTGCCCAGGCAACCAGGTGGCCTCCCTGCCCACCGGACCCCAGGAGCTATCATAGCATAGAAGACAATGTTTAGCCAAGTACAAATCTTAATTCTCAGAATCATAATTGTTGGTGACAAAATATCCTCGCAGAAGTGGGCTGCGCCCAACAAAGTAATTTCAAATACGCCCAGTGGTTTTCAGTATTTTCAACTGCAACAGCAGCACCCTGTTGGTATCTGGATGGATATTTGTGCAATCCTCAGACTTTAACCAACTCCCCTCGCACCAAGTCTGCCACGGAGGCAGAGGGAACCTGGGGCATTGTCTGGGGACTATGCCAGCACATAGCTTATGGACAACCAACCAACCAAATGAGGAAACAAAAGACCCCAAAGCAAATCTTACAGTTGTATTTTTATTTGGACGTTTTCCAGTGATAGCTATTAGGCTACAGGTTTTATGATGCATACATTTACTAAGTACAACATCAGACACTACAACAGATCAGAGCTCAGGTCATTCTGACAATGTTTTGGTTTTCATCTATGTACTGTAGTGGCATTGAGTGAAAACCTATGTTTAAAGGCTTTTATCTATCACATGAAGTATCAGCATCTTAAAAAAACAAGTGTTTACTCATAGTTTTTGTCAGGTATTTGAAATATCTTCAGTTTAAATCACAAATTACACAGACCTTCAAATTGCAAATGCTGGTGTTTCTAAGTTGGGAACAAATATTATTAGGCATTAATCCACTTTCCAACATGGAAGTTGACCGTATTTTTTCCTGTGATAGATAGAATAGATTAATCGCATTTAACGGACTTAAACACTTTCACGTTCCATGCCAGATTGAAGTCTGAGAAGCAATTTTTCAAAATTTGGATAGCAGACCGTGTCCTAAACACCAGAATAAAGTGATCACTGGAATAAAAATACACAAAACTGAATGAGGTAATTATTGTGCAAATCTCTAGAATAACTGTATATAATTCTAAGGGGTCATTGACAAATATTTTTCCAACATCCGATAAAATCTATCATAGCAATAGGCAATAAATTAAATTATAAAAGATATGTCCACATTAAAAGAGCATAACAATGATTCAAAGGGAAAACAAAAAAAGAAAAGAAAAAAAAAGGTTGTTAAAGAATTCTGCATTATATTCCATGGTTAAAGAGATATTTGTCCTAAGGTGAAAGATCTATTATACACTGATGCTAAAATTTTTACTTCTGAAAAGTGCATGTAAAATACTGCCATGTAAAATGTTAGATGAATTACCAGTTACACATCTATTCCAACTTAAAAATATTTTCCTTTAAAACATGTCAAGCAGCATATACTTTTAATGTGATATAAAAGTAATACCAGTCAAACCACTGAGTTTAAGGATAATACCTATAAATTACTAAACACTACTTTTTTTTTTAAGGAAACAAGATACAATAAGGCTTTTTACAGGTAAACAAACTTAAAAAATAAACAAAAATACATTTAGTCATACATTTTAATACACTAATGCTTAAGTAGTGGATATGTTTCCTGATCTACAGTATTATGAACATACTGTAATGCCAATTGTTTGTTTTTCAATAGGAGAAAAAATTTGTAGGTCAGCATGTTCTCACCTGTTTTCTTTCCTAACCTCATTACTGGTTTTCCCATTACATTCTCACAAGTACAGTACCCCTAATGGCCTGAAAACTATATTATACCTTATTTGGAGCCACTTAACAGTAGCTGTAGTTTCAGAAATCAAGTAACATTTGAAAAAAGAGTGTTTGGTGTACCATGCACAGGAAAACAATCTAAATCATTTAGCAAAGATCATTCGAAACATTTATGCAATGCAGTATTAGGTTCTTGGAAGTACTGGCATGATCCATCAAGCATAATATGGGGCATACACATTTGAAAATAAGACGACATGATACTGACAAAGTTTAGGTTGTCTTTATTACCAGTTTCAGGAACCTTACAAACCCTACAAAATGTCTACCTCTCAAGTAAAAATATAACTGAAATGTCTCAGTTTGCTTAACTGCATATTTTTTTCTGTGAGTTTGCAGGCAAACAGATTAGTACCAAATAGTCTAACAGTGTACCTCTAGATCATTTCTCTATATTTTAAAAGAAATTAATATTAATGCTAAATTGCTAGTTATTATAATTCATAACAAATATTGCACAATGCAATTGAGCAATGTGTGTGGCTTTTTTTTACATGTATATTTGAGCCATACACCACAAACTACTGTTCTGAAGTTCAAAACTGGAACCTTAAGCAAGGCTTCTGCTCTTACTTTGCACATTGTGAAATGTGAATTCTACATAGCTGATCCAAGATGTGTGAAACAGAAGATTCTTTCCAGTAACATGTGCAATATCCAAAATAACTCAGTTTCTCATTATGCACGCTGGGTCTCCAACCATTAAATCAGCATGAATCATAGTCAAATGACAGCATCATAATCAAACCCTACTTAATGTTCTTGTTAGTCAGCCTTTCAAAGAATGACAGCCTTCAGCTAATGCAGAAATTTGCTATTTAAAGTTTTTCCTCTCAAAATCCATTAGGAAAGAATACTTTATTTCTTTTTAAGTGGCAACAAAACAAAAGAGATTATTCTCAAAATACAGAGCATTATCTGTGGGGTCTATCAACAAAGAAGAACATTAGACAACAAAATCTAAATAAATACTAAAATCATTATTGACTTCTGATAATTTATTTCAAGATTCTGTATTTTAAGCTAACTACTTTTAAAAATAACTAAACATGTAATTTCCAGTGTGCTACTTGTGCTTAGTTACCATTTTCCCCTATGGGTGTTATTTGATACCACTTGCAAAAATCCAGTTAAAATAACAGACTGTATCAGACTGTAAATAAGGTTGACAACAAAAAAAATGAAGTATCTTATTTTTAGTGCTTAGTATGATACTGTCATACATTTAAAAGAACACAATATGCAGCAGCGATTTAGTATGCTTGGTAAACCACAGTACTAACAAATGAACACCTAAGTTACAGCATATAGTGAGCTATAAGACTTATCACTAGAATTTATGTCAAACTGACATAAATAAGGAAGTGGTTTAAGAAAACGTTTTATATATTGCCAGTTTGTGTTTCTCCATTCCAGTTTTTACAAATTAAATGTAACAGGCTCCCAAGTGACTGTGTATTCTACTATAAAATGCCTTACTTTCAAGTCTTCCATGTTCAGGACTGTGACTGTCCCTGTTGGTCCCTGCCTATGAGAAGATTACATATGGAGTTTAATTTACACTATTTAAATATGTTACTAAAGATCTAAAAATGTCTCTAGACAGCTGAAGACACAATTTTTGTCCAAACCTGATTTCCATATTCTGGAAATGTATGAATCAGTGATGTCCTCATAAATGCAATGACTGAGCACAAGTGCACATCTTTCTATTAGCCTTCAATCTGCGGTGCTGTTATGTAGTTTTCCAGCTACTTTTACTACAGATCTGGGCATATATAGACTGTTTGTTCATAAAATGTGTTTTCAGTGGCTCACTATGTCTTAACAGGTAAAGATATCAGGCAACTGATTCTCCATCTAACACGGACACCACATTCTTGGGATCAGACACGTGATATGAAGCCCAGGCCCAAGCTGGCTGGGATCTGAATGGTTTCTAGTGCCAGAGAGGATGGATTAAATGGAAAAGTAACAGGAAAGATATGTTTAGCATCCATGAGCAACTGAGGAGAGTCCTTCCTGTCTCGCAGACGCATCTGCAAAGATAAGAAAGTGATCACATTAGCATTTAGCCACTTCATTGATAATATTCATCTTCCAAAGAGGTAGTATCTCATCTGTGGTTACAGATACACATGTGTGCAGACACACCTCTATGCTAATTTGTCCCAACACATTTGCAACAATTGTGCCATTGAACTGTAGTTACTTTCTTCACTTTTGGTTCTGTGTATCTTCCCCTTTCAGTGCATTCAGAAGATACTCAGATTCCCTACAAAAGGAAGAATTTGCCCACTATCTGGTAACTGCATATTTTCAGTAAGTGAAATTACAATTTTATTTCAGTTCTACCTTCCCTCACCCTGCTAGTAATGTAATTCAATTTCTAAGAGACTAGAAAGGTCACCTATTTTTCTTTTATTTTGCTCTACTGGCTGCTTTTCTTTAGAGTTTTCAAGCTATTTCATCAATATATATAAAACTAGAAAGGCTAAATGAACAACTTCGGAGTCAACATAGGCCTCTTTTCAAAGCAGTCAGAACTGTCAGACCTGTGTCTGCATGAGACAAACTAAATTTGCATATATAAATGCTACCACTTGAAAAATTGGCATGCAAGTGTGTTTACAGAAATATTTATAAGCACAGAAACCTCTCACCTTTCAAAAAAGTACATACACACTGACAGGGAAGCTATCATTTTCATGCAAGCCCAGGGGCACTAAATTGTGACACCTTAAAATTTTAAGGCTCACATCACCTTTTCAACATAGCTAAAAAATGTGCGCTAAAAAGCCTTGTTTACTTCAGATTCCTGAATGTATGTCAGGACATGAGCTGTTTTGCCTCATCAGGGAGTTTCTTAGACATAGTCAGATGATTTTTGATGAAAAGATGTAGCCATACCTGTATTGTACGTATAAACGATACCAAGACTCTCTCTTCAAACTCATTAACTGGAGTATACAAATTCAGAACTTTTACAATCTGTGAAGAAAAAGAACCATTCTTAGGTTCATTTTACTGATGAATCAACAGATGCTTCCATGTTTACTAATAATAGACTTTTTTAATTAGCTATTTTAAAAAGAAAATTTTACAAGTATTTGTCATTTTTTACTTCATCGGTTCATACAGTATTCCATCACCTGCTCAACGCTATGTTATGTGACTTCCTCCTTCAGAAAATGTGGTTTTTGGAGGCAGAAACCCTAATATTCTACATATGTGTGGAAAATACCCAGCTGTGGTAAAATGAAATAATAGCTAACTGATTGTGTTCTTATACCCCCTAGAAATATGCTGTATTTCTCTACCTAAATTCAAAGCTGTAATTTTGACCTTCTGTAGCTTCCATTCAGGAGTCTTACGACTTCACTATTTTTCAAGGGAGTGAGCTGCTTCTCTAAAAACAGGGCTAAAGCCAGAATACCAGAAAGAACAGCAACACGGAAACTTTAAGTAATAATATGGGTTAAACATGTAAAACTTATAAGAAATTATCTTGGTTTACAGTATGCTCTTTTTTTAAAAAAGTACCAACACTTTTTAAACAAAGTTAAAAGACTTGAAACGTGGTATTTTAACTTCTTACTTCAGAACAAAACTAACAGATTTTCCAACAATGTGAATGACTAAATCAAAAAGCTGTATCAAGGAAACAGCTAGTGCTGACACCTTTGTGAAAGAAATGAGGACATTTCTTCCTTTTCGTGATGGGAATGTTCAGTAATCATCAAAAATGCTGGGATCCAGTTATTCTCGTACAAGCTCTATGCAAATGTAGCATGGTTAAAAGAAAAACTGCAACTAATCTGTACAAAAACCTAAGCTTTCATAAATAGAAGAATTCAGCTGCTTACTGAGATACACTTGGTTCAGCTTTTCTGAGGCTAATGAGTGCAGAAACTTAACACTTTTGTTTGCAGCCCCTGAGACAGCAGCTCTGTGTGAATTGCCCATTGGCTTAACTGGATACTAACTCTGCTGGCAGGGAGATAATTTCTAAGTATCGGGCAGAGCTGCCTGCAGTATGGAGTAAAGAGTTTTCTCTAAGGATTTTCACAAACTAAGAGATTGATACAGTACTACACACTGCATAATCTCATTTGGTCAAAAACTTACCTTGAACATCAGACCCCTGCAATTTAATCTGGTTTGCTTTAAACAAAGTAAGAAATCTTCGATCCACGTGCAACAAGCAGTGCAGGCAGGCACAGCAAATGTCAACAGAGTAGAGACCTGCTCGAAAGTGACAGCAGGACAGGCATTAAAAGCTTGCTTACCTGGGCTGTAGTAAGTGCATTGCACATTGAACAAATGGCTTCTGCATCTTCATCCGTTTTCTTTTTCACTTGCAACAACTGTGCAGCCTGGATGAGGGGTTCCAGTGTTTCTTTAGCCCCACTATTCATCAAATTTTTATCACGTAGCCACTCTTCCAGTTGACTCACATTGTATCTGTACAAAGAGGTAAGAGTATCAAGACATAATGCTTGGCTATGGCTAAATCGAAAGCACATGCAATTTCTCTTTTCCAGTGTTTCTTCTTTGCCCTTACATGTTTTTCCTTCACACTTGTCACTTCTTATAATTATGTCTTCATACTGTTCCCTTCTGATTAAGGCAGTATTCATTGAGTATCAAAACAGTCAGAAAAACTATGGCCAAAGACTTCCACTAACTAGTTTTTCCCATTTGTTTCTGACCCATTAATTGCAAGAATGTGAGAGTATAAGGAAGGCAAATGAGATGTTGTCCATGCCAATGAACAGTGAGGCTTTCCAAGGTTAGTTGAGGGACTGGAATGCCTTGTCTAAATTTCCTGGCATATACCAGTAGAATGCATTGGACAACTGATGCCAAATGCAGGAACAGAACAAGATGGCTTTACCGCAGGATGCAGCAAACTGCAGTGTGGATGACCTCAGCAGGTATCTACTGAGCCACCAGCATACAAAAAAAGTAGCTTGTTTTTCTTCTCTAAAATTTGTGAAAGCAACTACCAACATTTCACCTACAGCTCTGATTCCTACTTGATGATGAAATGCTTTTGTTTTGCTTCTACCACATTTCCTTGAAAGCCAGGTAGCATTTGGCCAAAATTAACCAAGCCCTTTTTAACTAAAGCACTCAAAATCAATTTAACAGCATCTGCAGCTGTTTGTGTGTGCAAGAATAAATATTCAAAGTATATCTGCTGATCCCTCAAAATGATGCTCAGAGTCAAGAGTTCACTAAGATCTCTAGCAGCACATTCAAGAAAAGTATAAAATGAGCTCTCCCACCTTATCTGCATTCCTTTGCTCCACGAGCACATGTCCTTGCGCAGGAGAAGATTGTTAAGCGTTACAGCCCCAATGATGTAGAACATCTGCTTGACAACCTGTTTGATCAGTTCTGGATCCATTCCGTGCTGACACATCACTGAATGGAAAGAGTTCAGCTGCCGAATAATGGAGTCCAAAGTGTAGGTTCCTTCATCAGCAATGCTGGATGTTCTCTTCCGCAGCCCTGTTGGTTTCACCCCTGAGACACCTTGGATGGTCTCATGCTCCAGCATTCCTGAAACTGCATTTGATTGACAACATTATTATAATGACTGAAAAATCCTATATGAACGCATATTGCGCAAGGCAGCAAAACTTAGTATTTACACAGAAAGAGCAGCCTAGGCTTTCTTCTAGCCACACTTTGCTGTGGTTTCCAGCCATTCTGTGTCCCGCTGTGTTCTGCAAAATCTAAGCTTACAGGGTTTTTACAAAGAATCCAGCTTGTGTGTTTGAAAGAAAGGTCTAACTCTAAGTCAGCAAAATAATTTTTTTCCTTCCATGGTCATATGAGCAGCAGAGTCAGCAACCCAAGAGCCGTTTCATTCATGCTGTGATTGGAAAGCATAATGAAAATCTGTGTGAAAGTAGTCTGACAAGACAAATGAAGAGTACTTTAATGAATAAAATATCTTTGAATGCAAGCTTCATCACTGCTGGCTATTTTATTGCTGACTGCTGTCCATAATGACAACCAGCCATTTTTCTCCATATTCATTTTAATTACGAGTTATCATGTAATTAAAGTCCAAATTTTCCATGGGATATTTCCTAACACACAGGGCAACAAATGTCAGACTGTCCTAATAGTTTCTTCATGTAAATGCATAGCTTACGACAAGTATGAATAAAGTATACCCATTTATTCTGTCACTGCCAGAGGAATCAGCCACAGTTCAGTTTTTCCTCAAATCCAAACCTGTTCAGTGTAGTCACTGTCATCTCTAACCAGAATGCTGCAGGAACTATTAATAAAACTTTACTGGTTTGGAAGAAATACAAGATATGGCATATCACCACCATCACAGTTTTCATTTTGGTACTAGGGTGTGAAGTTTAAGGAATTCAGCTTTGCCTTACCAATCATGGGTTGCAGAATGTTTTCCAACACTCGGACAAGTTGTTGGTAGATCTGAATAGCCAAGTCACTCAGCACTTGTCTGTATTCAGCTAAATCAAAATTAGTGAGGCAGTGTTCATTTTGACGAGGTGTATTATGCTTCATAAACCCCTGAATTCATAAAACAACAGAAACAAATGCTTTAATGGAGTTCAGAAATGTTACACAAAACCAGTATTGATATTTTTTCATGCAACTGATGAATAATACTTTCAAAATCATAGTCACAGCCCTCAAAACTTTTATTTGGAAGGTCTTCTGATTGAGGTGAAAGCTAAGATTTGTTTTTCAATTGTAACTTGTGCCATGTCTGCTTCCTTGACTTGCAAATTCAAATATCTGACACAGGAACAAACTCTGCCAACTTTCTGGCAGGTAAGACCCTTCCCTCCCACTCCAGCGTGGGCATTCTCACCTACCCTTTTACAGCCAAAATCCCAGTTAAGTATGAAGAAGAAATGAGCATAGACTGGCATGCCATACTATGGTTAAAGGGCTTAATACAGGCTTTTTTATAGGAACTTCAGTGAATCATTACAAAACAGCATAATGGTAGCAGCCAGGTTCCTCACTTAATCTGAGTTGGCACTTTCAGGAGCACAATGTCATTTAGGCTCTGGGACCCCAGCCTGCAATAAAGGGAAACTGGTTCAAATCCCCATGCCTTCCACTGAGGTCATCACCATCATTCCAAAAAGCATAGTTGTTTTAAGAGACTTTGACTAGATTTTGAGATATGATGGGAATTTGTTGAAGAGTAGCGGTCACAATAGCCCTGCAGAGCAAAAGAAACCAGAGCAGGAGCACTGCTTACCTCTTCTCCACTGTATTGCTTCAAACAGTGCAAAAATCGGCAGGTGTTAGATAGCCAAAAGGACACTGTTTCAAAGTCATCGCCTCTTTTCTGAAGATAAAAACAAACATATTTCACCAAGGACGGGTAGGAGCAATAAAATAATACACTTTCAGGTAAACAATTAAAAGCTTAAAATCTACTTAGCTACTCAGATTCTAATGTTTTGCAAAACTTTGTGTATTTCAGTAACATATCAGAGACCCAAGGCTTTCTGTAATGTTTTCCAAAAACTTTACAAAGTTTACAAAACAGAAACTGAGTTCTTCCACAGATATGATCTTTGTGTTTTACAAGAGCCATCCTAAGTGCTCTGTGCAGAAATCACAGGGCAGTGTGACTGCATTCCCCAAACACTCATGCTGTGGCACAATGACTCTTGTGAAGAGCCCAGCAGAGGGTGGGAATGATGCAGAGCCAGCAGGGGGAGCAGAGAACAACTCAGTTTGCACTGGTGTCACATCATAACCATTTTGGCAGCCGGATATGGAAAACAAAAAGCCCTCCTCACCAAAGAACACAGAATCTAGTATATGCTGAGTAATTAAAATTTCTAGAGCTCTCCATGCACTCCACTCACTTAAATATGTCCAGAAGTTTCTATACATATCTAAATTCCTACTGGATTGTTTACTAAACATTTTTCCAAAATGTGTAGCTTGATTAAATGCTTGGGTTTTGAGTACATCAGTTTCATTTAAAATCTACAAAGCTGCGTGAACCATATTTATGTCTTAATACTGCTTTCAGGATAGCTCTGAAGTAAATTCTCCTATCCAAACTCATTGCAAAGACTTTAGGCAGTAGTGTATTATCATCAGTATAATCTGTAGGTGCAGTGAATGAGGAAATCTGAACCAAAATGGCAAATGAAACATTTTTATTAAATATTCTGGATTACAAAGACTCACTATCACTTCGGATGCAAACTGCATCCAAAGCTTTACAAGCACAGCTTCAGAGGAGGAAGTCTATTCAAAATAAAAAGAAGGTAGTTCTTTTTCCACTAATTCCAGCCATTTGTGGTATTGTGTGGGTAAAATGCTATCACTATGATTTGCTGCTTGCTAACAACTTTTTTTAGCTTTGGTGGGAGGGCTTT
The DNA here is from genome assembly GCA_013400375.1 of Thinocorus orbignyianus. NCBI lineage: Eukaryota > Metazoa > Chordata > Aves > Ciconiiformes > Thinocoridae > Thinocorus > Thinocorus orbignyianus. The sequence continues at coordinate 163,121 of VXBW01001624.1, read as the reverse complement.
ACTGATCAGAAATCCAGAGCCAATTCACTGGACGCCTTTTCTTCACTCCTCTAATATAAAATCAAAAGAAAATTTTAAATTAATGTTTTCCTAAACCAAGCAGACTAACTGACCTTCAACACTTTTTTGATGCCATTGATAGTGGAAGTCAACAATGACCGCACTTTTTGGTCATCATTAAGGTAATCCGCATGGCGTACACACATGAACAAAATATATGCTGGTAGTCCTGGAATCAGGTTGACGGCTACTCCACGTGGTTTCAGCTCTTGGGGAAAACAAACACACATTGTTTTGTTAAATACAAAGCTATTGGAAGGTATTATATGTAGTAATGGCAACCTCCCCAAGTTAACTGTACATATTTATCTATATATGACCAGTTAAAACTAAGATGAGCCACTTTCCTGGTAAAATAGCAGAACAGAATAAAACATAACTGCCTGCTAAAAAATGCACAGACACATTAATACGTACTACACTAATCAGGAAGGATGATTAGATTACAATAGACATTTAAGAATTTTAGACAAACTGAACACTGTCAAAACCAAAATCAGTTATCCATTTCTTAATGCAAATTCTGTGTTCTTACCATTCATTTTTTAGAGTGTGTGGGAGCAGAGCAGGCTGTAAATAAGAAAGATGCTTACCTAAAATAAGATTTTTCACAAGTTTCTGTTCATCCTCCTTCTTATATTCTAACATCCCTTGGAAGTCCTTTTCTTTCCGTGGAATGTTAACTGGGCGAATAGGTTCGTCAATGATTTGTCCAGGCGATACGTTCTCCATCTGGCCCACTTCAGAGGGGAAATGAAAAGAAATTCAGAGAGGGGGAAAAAAGAGAAAACCTTGACAGTGTGCAAGCTCTGACAACAATAGCCAAAACACCAGTGTGTTACCAACGCTGTTTTAATCACAAATCGAAAACACAGCATCATATGGCTGCTATGAAGAAAGTTAACGCCATCCCAGCCAGACCTACTAGAGCTTTCTAAGATAATTAGGTCATAAACAGACTAAACAATGTTTTCAGAAACATTTTCCAACTCCTTATTGCGTATGATTACTCCTGTGATCTTCTCTGCAGTAGAAACCAAACCATGTTGAAAGGCTTTTTAAAAACACACTTAGTTTGAGTAACCGTTCAAAAGAATATATGAAGTATCCTCCTTGTTGCATACAGCACCTCACGGTATCACATTCAGCACCTACACTCCACCTGAAGAGGCTGGTTTGTTTCTGAAAAGCAGAACTGGCTTCACTTCATGAAAGCTGCATCCTCATCTCACAGTCCTCCTAGCACCATGCAATTACAAGCTGTTGCACATCCTCTAAGTGTGCTCATTGTGTGCCCCTGTCAAATGAGATAGAAAATGCAGAAATCCAAACTGGACCTCAAGGAGAGCTGCCACTAACAAAAGGATAATATACTGTTAATCCAGGTTTAACTTGGTACCACTGCTCACCTCAAACACTGAAACACTGGAGACTACACAGTCACTGATTTTAATCTTAGTACTCAATAAAACAACTTATTAAGCAGTAAGCTTGTTTCTGGAAAAAGCAAATTACCATAAAAAGCTTTTGAAAGGTTGGGACAAGGATTACTTAAAAACAAATTCATACTTCAACTTTATAACATTATTAATTGCTTTTAGCAAATAGAATTACTTTACTTATACAGAGACATAATAAGCTCTCAGTCTCACCAGTCCTAAGATCATAAGGAAACTCACTCTGACGCTCATAAAAATAAAATTAGTTTAGTCCATATCTCAGCATTCTCATATTCAAGTTTGGCCAGCAGCTCTGAAAGGAAACCTCAGGCAGAGAAAGACAGTCTCAGCAATCTTGGCTCCAGTGAGACAGAAGTTCACAAAGGAAAACCAGGTAAACTATTTCTGCGTGGTTCATATTTAGTATTGCTTTTCTCTTCATAAAAATAGATACTGTCTTTGAGTACACAAACAGCCCAAGTAATATTCCTTTACGTTCACATTGTTTCTGCCTTCAGAGAAACATCAATCTCCTTTACTCACCACTTCAAAATATGACAAATCTTCTAAAGGCTTATAAAGGAACACACGCAGTTCTGAGCGTACCTCCTGCCTCTGGAATCAGTTAACAGAGGCTAATGCTACTGAAGACCTCATGCCCCCCTGACCATTAAGACAGATGGATACAATGACAACGGGATCACAAAACACAGTCCAAAATTCTCTTTTTCTCAAAAGTACCTTCAAGTTCACCAATCTTCTTAGCAAATACTTTCAACTGTTTCTTTAACTTGCGAACAGTTTTGTCTTGTTTTTCAAGCTGCTCCATTAAATCCTATAAATTAAAATAAGAGAAACATTAAGATATGAGAAAAATTCCATAACATATGACAGAGACAGGATCAGTGCTGTTAGAATTACAAGGCGGTGAGGAAAGCTGAACAGTGGTGCCATCCTCTGGCTGCAGTTTGCAAGCTGGTACGCTGCCTATAACACAAGCCAAGTATCGCAGGTATTATCAAGTTATGTGCAGCATGACAAAGGCAAAGCTCTTAGGCAGGTATATTCTGCAGACACTCAGAACTAGGTCAGTACTTATGGCAGAAGACGTTTTGCTGCAGACACATCTCCTTAGTGCTTCCTCCTTGCTTTTCCAAGTGCCTCACGGAAATAATTTTCTTTATTATTTAACAGCGAGCCTGTATTTCTGCATCATTTACTCATGCCTTCAGGACTGACTCGTTACCCAGACCCACCCATTTTCTAAGACCATAAGAGAGAGATCTGCAGAAACTCGAATTTACCAAAATCAAACATCCAAACATACAAACTTTCTTGTGATGTTCTGCCATTTCCCTGTTGTTTGCTGTCATCACATTTCCTAAGACCAAAACTGGGGTCTCACCTCTTTTTATTCTGTAACTTAATAACACCCAGCATCTAGAAGTCCTACTCTTGCAATAAACCTGTGTTTTTCTTTTGAAGGAGCACTCCCCAGAAATCTACTCTGGAATAATTCTGTGATCTATGGTATTATTCATGAAATAATTATGTAATCAAAACAGGGGAAGCCTTTCTAAAGGAAGCAAAAACCTCAAGATGAAAAAACCTGAAAGCCATTCCAGGTGCAGGGTTCGAAAGCGGCTTAAAAGAGAACTGCCCTCTTGTAAGCATGGCTCTCCACAGCACTGGTGAGAATGTAAGGGACCATGAGCTCCTTGCACCAAAAGCATCATCTGGGAAACTACGCCTGCCTCTCCTAAGATATTGAAAAATATTAGAGCAGCAGTGGCAACAACTTAACATTAGACACAAAATTGCTCTTAATTATGTAGTAAAGAGTTTACAACCTAATATAATATACTTGAGCAGTAAGATAATGAGGCCTGTTGAAAGCACAGAATCAAGGCTGTGCTTCATATTCAAAGCAGTGTTCACTTTACAACAGGAATCCTGTTAATAACACAATATACTTATTGTCAGATATAACAATTTATCCTGAAATTAATAATAAAAAACCCAAAACATCTAAGTCCAACAGACTGTTTTGAATGTATCAGTGAAGGGATGTGATTTCTGAACAACAAATAAATAAAGAGGAATAAAGTTCCTTCTGTGGCTCCTCGAAACAAATTGAACAGATCTCATTAAGATTTGGAATCTCATAAATTATATTCTTTCACAATTCCATATGGTACTACCTCAATTTGTTATTTTTAATGATAATGGAAATATTATTTCCAATTTTATCCTTCATATTCTGCATTTTTGAAAAATATTAAAAGGTTTTGTCTTCTGATTCCAATAGGTTTCTTCATTTCAGATGTCAGCACTGTAAAGAGATCTATGAACAAATTCAGGCTATGCCTGGACTGCAGGCATTATTCACCTTGATAAGGATCTGTACAATCAGGCCTCTCTTTTGCTGAACTCAACTTATATGTATCAAAGTTTCAAAGCAGAGTGGTTCTGAAAATTGACATTTTTGCCTCATGTACCTCTTTTTCAGGGCAGTATTAAGAAATGTCCAAAAATAAACTGCTTTGCTCACAGTGCAAGGCTTATATTAGTAACAAAACTGTGCATCAAAAAGAGACACCGATTAGACAGAGGACACTAAGACTAACAAAAAAAGCAGTGAGGGAAGTAATTGGCATCGTGAAGCTCTCTGCAGGGATTTCCTTTGAAAGGGAGAAAGGGAGGCAGCCTGTTTTTCAATTAGTGCTCCAGAAATAGCGAACGAGACAACAGAGAAACGGGATTCACGTGATCTACATACAATCATCCGTTTGTAAAGTGAAATCCGGTACGATTGATACTTCTTGGGATCATCTGCATACAACTCCTCATAAAACTGTAAAAATAGGTACAGGATTGTTTTTCACCCTTCTTTTGAGACACCGATACTTCACTAAGCGCTATATAAATTAAATCAGATTAAAACATGATCAAGAATTTCTAATTTTTAGGCAGCCTGGTCCTTAGTTGTGGTGTTCACACCAGCCTCTTCCAGAGAGCAGCTGATGTAGATGAGCCACAGAACAGTCAGAGCTTTTAAAAATGGGCAGACTAATGCTGTGAAAGTCTGGAATATAACCTTTGTGAGAACCTGGACAGGACATTTTCTTATGCTAATCAAGATGGGACTGCAGTGAAAACCTTTAAATTGCTTCCACTCTAGGGTCAGGAGTGGAAAAGAAACATGGGTCTGACTTGGAGTGGACTTGCAATACTCCAACATCAGAAGTGAAATACCAAGTAATGAGTCTATATTTAAGAAGTAAAATTACACTCATTGTATTTGAAAATAAAGAGAACTCCTCTGGCATATAATTACATGACTGTGTTGTCTTGGGAAAACAGAATGTGATGAGGTCTCTTGGGGTGAAAAAATGGCTAAAAATCATAACATATGACTAAGCAGCAGGAGGGAGCTGTCAGAGACATAAATATTCACCCTTTACCTTTGCCAGTGGGAGACAGCTTCTGCTGAGCCACAGTTACATTTTCAAACAGTTTTCCAAAACCTATTCTCTGAATTATCTGATGCTTTCCTCAAAACCTTTGGTACTAAGACAAGAGCCTGACAATAGTAACTTCTGTAATGTACATAAGCAGGAAAGACTATGCCTTGGCTTGTTCAGAGGAAGCAATGACACTCAGAGCTGGGATCTTCCCTCCTGAAGCAGCACTGGTCCCTTTAGCAATAAACAGCGATAACCCAACAATATTCCAACAGGGCCCTCTCTGGAAAATTTCCCCAGAAACGAATGAGTCTGCACATAATGGAAATACTCCTTCATGGCAAAAGGTAAGGAGTTCCACCCATATTTCCTTCATACAAAAACGTAGCGCTGTAAACAAGGAATACTACTTAGTAGCTAAATTACTCTTAAGTAACTTTCTTCTTTTCGGAACTATCTTTCTTCCAAATATACTGAATAGCTGGAGCTTGTAACACAGTGTGTTACCTGTGTAGCTTCAGGCAGGGAGCAGGGAAATGGGAAGAAAAGTGACATTAAATAACTGAAGAACTACACCAGAGCTTTTCAACAGAAGAAACAAACCAGTGTGTTATAGAGGAAACACTGCTATACTTGGCACTAATATTTTTTATGAGTTCCCTGGATACCAATCATTCTATTTAGTGATGAGTAAACTCCTCAGTTGAACGCTGTGTTCCACAAGCTTTCTCCATGCCACAAACTTCCAACAAATTCCCTGCAATGTTATTACTTCACCAGCAAGTCTCTCTCCCCCATTAGCTTATCTACAGGAAAAATACCATGCTGATTCAATTTTTTGCAGGAGGTTGCCATCTGAAATCTGCTAAGACCTTTCAGGCACGGCGAGCATGCAGGTCCCCGTGCCCGCTGCTACAGCATGGTTTCCCTTACCAGGTTCTCATTAGTCAGCCGGGTGATCTCATGCTGGAGACTGGCTTCAATGCGGGCCTCTGGAGGCAGCTGCAGGTTCTGCGCCAGGAGCTGCTGCTGGCGATTGTTTTCTTCCTTCAGACCTTGGATCTCACCTCGCAGCGATTCCAGCTCGTTCTCGTGGCTCTTCTTCTGCGACTGAAGCTGAGACTCCAGCAGCCTAAAGAAGTTGAGCAACACTTGTGTGAACACACTTAGAAGGTTACATCCCCAGTTCTCAGAGGGAGTGTAAAGCTTTAGCTGCTGCTCAGGAACAATTAGCCATGGCTTGCAAAGGAAAATGAAAAAGGCAGAGTACTCTTTAAACCCTTCAGTATGCCTTCTAATTAAATTAAGCTTCCATGATCAAAAAGTGGAGAGAAACTAATTGTGACACTGCTTTGCATTTCCTTTGTGATAGAACACATACTGTGTATGGTGCCACTGAGAACATGTGGCAATAAATGTATTGCTAAATTTTTGCAGATTGTCACCGCTCTTAAGGGGGTTTTAAAGAGGTTTTGCCTCCAACCAATTCAAACAAGCTGTGTAAGATGAACTGTAAGTGAACTGTGTTCGCTTAACCTAGGACCCTACAATATTAAGAAAGGAAACTCTTTTTATAGTTAACTCTGTTCAGTCAGAAACCATTTAATTGCAAATGCACATAATTCATCTTCATTTTTACATTAAAACCAGCATTTTGCAGAGGGCTGTCATTAGTGCAGGAAAGGTTAACCACGGAACCAAACTCAGGACTGGGATCCAGGAGCAGTGTTTTATCCTCACCACTGACTCGCTCTTTCCCCTGGGGCACATTGTGTCTCAGATTCTTCTCCTGTGAGGTGAGGACACCACATACCCAGCTCCTTCCGAGCAGCGCTGTGGGGATCTACTCCTGCTTGCGAGACACTCTCCAGGTGCTCTGACTCACCCTTCCATACGGACACACAGGAAATGACATGACTAGTGACTACCAGTGTTCAATTAGACAATCTTTCAGGGTTTAAATATGCATAAGGCAGGCACATTTATTAGTAACCAGACTGATCAAGCACGCAAGGGCAAATAGTCATTTACCTGCATTGCTCTGCCATTAAATACAAAGCTCCTTGTCTCTGCAGGGCTAGGACAAGAAGCGAGAGGTGCAGAGCAAACACTCTCGCATCCTGCTGCGCAGGAAGAACACTTGCTCTTAGTTAGATGTTTGCAGGCTCATAGAACAGTGTTAGGTGTAGAATTTGTTAGCACCAGGAAAGAAAAGACTTGAGTTAGTAGCATTCAGTGCAAAATACCTCCTTCTGTAGCTATGCTACTAAACGTGTAAACTGAAGATGAGCACTCCTGTCTATTGAATTAGTTGCCAGGGGAGGATTAGGAACCATTTCAGAAGTCTGGGACACAGGTACGGATATGAGCCCCAGATGTGCACATGGAGCCAGAAGGGCATTTCCTAACCAGTTGACTCTTGCCCACAACATGACCAGCAGGCAGTCGGTGCAGAGACTGCAGGGATTGAGCTGGGGCTTGAGCAGCACGCGACAAACTCAACATTACTTCTATTTGTGGGTTATTTTGTGTCTTACAGTTTGAATCTGGCACAGAGAGATGTGGGAGAAGAATGTTCCATTTGCTGAGCTTGAATCCCAACATGGAGAGTAAGACCCATAACTATTTGAGAGTTAAGAGTACGCTGAAGCTATTCAAACTGTAGTTTTATTATTACTAAAATGACTGCACTTTTTTAGGCTGAAAAACTGCAAGAGGCATTCATGAAGTTCAACCAAGCCAAGTGCAGAGTCCTACACCTGGGACGTGGCAATCCCAGGCACAAATACAGGTTGGGCAGAGAATGGCTGGAGAGCAGCCCTGAGGAGAAGGACTTGGGAGTGCTCATGGATGAGAAGCTCAACACGAGCCGGCAGTGCGCGCTGGCAGCCCAGAAAGCCAACCGTATCCTGGGTTGCATCAAAAGAAGCGTGAGCAGCAGGTCACGGGAGGTGATTCTCCCCCTCTGCTCTGCACTTGTGAGACCCCACCTAGAGTACTGTGTTCAGTTCTGGAGTCCTCAACATAGAAAGGACATCGAACCTTTGGAACAGGTCCAGCGCAGGGCCACCAAGATGATTAGAGGGATGGAGCAGCTCCCCTATGAGGACAGGCTGAGAGAGCTGGGACTGTTCAGCCTGGAGAAGAGAAGGCTCCCGGGAGACCTTATAGCAGGCCTTCCAGTATCTGAAGGGAGCCTACAGGAGAGCTGGGGAGGGACTCTTTGTCACGAAGTCTAGTGACAGGACGAGGGGCAATGGTTTTAAATTGGAAGAGGGGAGATTTAGATTAGATATTAGGAAGAAGTTCTTTACTGTGAGGGTGGTGAGGCACTGGAACAGGTTGCCCCGAGAAGTTGTTGATGCCCCATCCCTGGAAGTGTTTAAGGCCAGGCTGGATGGGGCTTTGAGCAACCTGGTCTAGTGGGAGGTGTCCCTGCCCATGGCAGGGGGGTTGGAACTTGATGATCTTTAAGGTCCCTTCCAACTCTAACCATTCTATGATTCATTTTTATATCCAACATAAAGGCAGTTCCAGTTGTGGAGCTTCTGGTATTTTGCTGTCTATTCCTGTGCAATTCTTATGTCTTAGCTGTTGCTGCCATCCTAACTTTTTAAATTATGTAACTTGACAAATCAAAAGGTTTAGAGACTTAAGTTTGAGGAAACTCCTTAATGTGAATAATTTGTGATGAATTTTTTTCTAACTATTAAAGCCATAGAAGTACTGTAGATGAAGCAAACCCATAGCAAGGGGCACAGTGAGCTAGAAAAGAAGATGCAAGTGAGGAAAAAAACAACATTCTGAGAAGTCTGGTAACCTGTTGGCTTGTTTTAACCCTTCATAAACCAGCCAAAGTTCTCCGTCCTCATTCAGCATATGATAGTCCTGGGGAGATTGCCTTTCAAGAAAAGTGTTTAAAAAAAATACAAAAGAGATGTGATGGTGACGAGATGACATGTTAAGGACATTACACACTAAATTACAGTTACTATAAAAGAGAGACAAGCAATGCTGTAAAACAACTTAGCAAATTACTTCTCTTGTTTGTACGTATTTCTTCTTAATGATGAAATTCAGTTCTTGGTGCTAGCCCACCTCTTACAGCATTTCATGCTGTTGCAATAAATGTATTTTGACAGGCTATTGTCACAGCTACTGCACAAAAGGTAAAAAAAAACAGCATGGGGAACGGCACCCAGTTTGAATAATGCAGCAACTAAAGGCTAAGAAGATGTAAATCCAGGAAACTTGACTCTGCGTTTCCCCATTGTTTCCTAATTCTTTAAACTATTGCACACAGCAATTTTACTAATCAAATCAAATTATAACCTCAGCTACAAGTGTTCTTTAAGTATCTAGCCTTACATGGATCTTACTGAGTAGGACACATGTAGTGTGTCACAGCAGATTCCAACTGACCATTGATTAAAGAAAGAGAGCTGGTACCTGTTTGTTTCCTTCAGTCCAATATATGCCTGTGCTATTTCTCCTTTGTCTTTCATCTTTTGTACATCCTCCAAGAGGATTGTAGCGTCCGTCATGGTATTCTGGAAAAAGAATGATGATTTCCAGGGTAAATTTAACAATGTAACTGTTGTTTGAATCCATGTTTTCATCACTTTACCCGCACAGAACACTAATCCTTGAGAAGCCACATTAAAATTTGTGTGGGTACCTGAGTAGAAGGTTGTTCCGTAATTTCTACTTGGTGTATCTTTTTAAATGAATGTATGTAACATGGTCAAATATCAGTCTGTCTAGTAAGTGGGTATGTGTGTTAACCTCTTTTTATTTATTCATCATGTAAAAGGAAGAAAATAAATTTAATGAAATTGTGAATTTGCATTTTATTTCAAATTACCAGGAAAAGCTGCTAATACTGAAACTGAAGAAACATGATTTTGCAAGCTTTATTCTATTACTATTTCTCAAACACAGCATTGCATGTAGTCTTTCAAATCTCATAAATGAAGGTCCATTCCTCACTGCACATATTTTAAGTACTCTGTCATAGCAGCAAATAATTTACAAGGGCTTGAGATTTTTTAAGTTAGATAGCATAACATCATTTTGTTTCAGTTTTGAATGTTTACTATGGCACTGTTGCCTTCTCTTAAGTAAAACTTGAAGTACTTAACAGATGTTTACAGTCACCTCTGCCAGTCTGATCTGAGTCACTGCTGTGGATAATTACAGTGGAACCATAGGACTCTAATGAACATAAGAGATGGAATTCTGACTCTTCTTTTTGACTTTCAAAACAATCAAATGTTATCTTCCTGAGCAAAATCTTGCGAAGTATTTAGAGTAACAACTTTGTGAACATACATTTTGGAGCTTAGGTCTCTATGCCTAGTAGGACTTCTTTTACCTAATATGAAAACCAATAAAATAGCCTCAAAGAATTATTCCAGACATCCTTACAAGATCTTTGTGATTTTCCTACTATTACTTTATTACACAGTAAAACTGCTGTATCTCACCTGCCAATCTATCAAGCTTTAGCAGTCTGAACTAAAATTTATTTATTTTTGTCCTAATGGAAAGAAATGCTAAGTACTTATATCTTCATTAGTACCCTACGTGCTCTAATTGTAATATTTGAATTAACAGCCTTTGTTCAGAGTCAGTTCAGTTTTTTATGCTCCTAAATACTATGTGTTAAACTACATTTTCTAATCAAACATTCAGCAATTCCTGTCTAATATCTACAGATCAAAACATGAGTCCTGAAGGTTTGTTGCATGACAAGGGTAACAAACTTATAAAATAAGGTAGTTCTTCATACCAGACTTAGGTTTGGGTTAAATTTATGGATTTTGCAAGTTAACAGAGATCTGATTCCTGAATCATAGTGCTGGTCTGACTCTTGTAACACATGCGGCAAGATACATTGATTGAGCTACACCAATTTCTGAACCTTTCTTTTCATGTTCAGGTTATGATAAACCAACAGTTCAAAATTATTAAATCTGCTTGTTTTGAAGTAACTCATCCCCTTGACTAGAGCGGGAAGATGGGGATGGAGGAAACATAGAATAATGAGAAAGGTTCTCCAGTAACAGCAAAGAAATGTATGACAACAAATTCAAATACACAAAAGTTACTTCTGAGAGGCAGGGAAATGGCAGCTCAAGTGTTGTTGCAGGGTTTTATAGCATTTAAGAGTTCTTGTTCATAACTGTAGAAGAAAAGGTGTACCTTATCCTCCTGGCAATCAAATTGGTATGCAAGAAAGAAGAAAAACCAATCATTAAAAATAATATCTGTTTGTGCTGCAGCTGTCCAACCTAACAAGCAGAAGCTATCTGCAAACTAGCTGACAGCCATCCCACAGGTCACCTTCATATTTCCCTCATAGTCATAACTGCTGTAAAAACAACACTTGTATCCCACCATTACTAAGAATAAGTTATTCAAGGATTTACTATTCAAATATTTATTTACAATGTTCAAAATATTGCAGAAAAGCAAGGTTTATTTTCTTTATAATTAATCATTTAAAATGAAATATGTACACCTTCATGCATCACAGACTTTCAATTTATTTAGGACAAATATAGACACAACTTTGCAGTAGCAAAAGAAAGATGACATGTCTGTTCATTCCTTGCTGTGGTTATGAAACACTAGATAGCTCAGTTCAATGCAAATTACTAGTTCCTGAGTTTATGTGATACCTTTTCAGCCTGAATGATTCTATTTTCAAAGAATATCTATTTCAAAAAATATCTATTTTCAAAGCTATTACTTCCCTAAGTATCTCATCAGAATTAGAGCTTTTTAGAAGATATGCATTTAAGTGGTTGTAACCTACTCTCCTCAACAAAACCACATAGCACCTATCAAGCAATAATACAGAATTTATATACCTTCATAGGCCACCTTCATGAAATGTAATGTTATTACCCAGCGTGCCTGCTGACTATTATTTACCTTGGGTTGAATAGCCTCTTTCTGGCTAACAAGCTGAGACCTCAGGATAAGGACTTCTTCCTTGCGCACTTCGAGCTCTTCACTTACTGATGTCAACTGATCCAGGAGGACTCTGTACGCAGGGGCACCAGGAGCAGTTACCTCTGGAGATCGCGTTTCTGTGAGGGCCTTCTGCAGCTCATTCAACTCATTCTTCAGCTTTTTATTCTCAGATTCAAGTTCTTGACGCTACAAGAAATGGGGACAATTCCATCACTGAGCAGCATTCCAACACGCCTATAAACTACAGGTACAAAACTACGGACAGAAATGGTAAAACCGATGAGTAACTGCAACAAGTCAATCAATTGCTCCCATGTCCCTGGCCTCTTGACTACAGTGAACAGTGCCTGGGAGTATTTCATTAACAGGGTTAACCTCTTGTCTGAAGTGCTAAATCAGAACACATGTGCATGAGTCAGCAGCGTTTGATTGGGAAAAAAAACAAAACAATTTTTTTCCTCTTATTCTACCCTCAACAAATAAAAATAAAGTTCACAATGAATACTGGTCAGCAGGCTAAGAAGATTCTGCATCCTTCAGTGATATTAGGAAATACCTTAGACCACTAAAACAATAAGCATGTATTAATTTAAATTAAAAAAGAGGGTTACATTTATCACCATATTTTTGAGCAAAAAAAAATTAACTTGCAAGATGCACTAAGTGTTTCAACAGAGCTCCCCTCTTTTAGGGGGTCTATTTTGTTTCACAGCCCCAGCCACACATTCTACACCTTAGAAAGGACAATCTTACAATAAAATGATTGCTGGAAATTTTTTATTCTAGTATCTCCAGCTAAAATTCTGAAAACAGAAGGCTAGTGTACTTTTCTCTGCCAGCACATATAATTGGTAGCAATATGCTCACTAGAACATAACAGAAAATTCATTTTTAGAATTACCTTGAGTGATTCATACTCCAACTCAGCACCTCTCATTGGAGGCCTTTCTTCCTCCTGTGAAAGAATACATGTAAGTGTGAAAAATAAAAATCTAATCCTTTCTGTTCTTTAATTTAGTTGAAGTAGGAAAAGGAAAGGGAGCTGAAGTTAATTCCCTATTAAAGTGGAAAACACTGGTACTGCTGAGTGCTTTAGTTTGAGTATTGGTGCTGTCTCCTTTCATTTTCTTATGAATTTATGATTCATAATCACTTAATATAAATAAATTCATGCACAATTTACACTATAGTTATTAGTAACAAATCAGAGCAGGATGAATGCCAGGATGCTGGTGGAACAGTAATAAGAAACAATTACCAAAATTGGTTTCCTATTTTTCTAAGTACTTAAGGAGACCAAATCAGAGGAGAATTTCAAAGAAAATCTGCTAAACATGTCTAATCCCAGCACTGTGACTCCGCATCCTGGTTGAAACACTTCTTATTCTGCTTAAAATGAACAATTATTCATTCTCCCCACCATTAATAGAATTTATCTATTACTATTCCTTAATAAAAATAGCCTTTTTTAATATATTTTTTTGAGCAAAATCCCAAGTGCTTTTTGTTCCTCTTAACTTACATTAGAGGTTCTCAAGGACCTTGGAAAACTAAATGACCGGTCCCTAGTACTAAGCACCAGGCATAAAACTTGTCAGTACACCAAGCAAGTATGGGAGGAAGACAAGGATTTAGAAAAAGGCAGTCAGCATTCACACAGCTACTGTTTCCCAAGAGATATTCTGGCGTCAGCATCTGATCAGCTAGAAGGAGTCCACCTTAGCTTTAGCACGCAGAGCTTGTTCTTCCTTTCTGTCCAGTTCATCCTGCAGGGATTGCTTTTCTTGCTCCAGCTCCTTAACCCGTTTCTGCAGCTTGAGGAACAGAGACATGTCCAACGGTGCCTTTTTCTCACTTGGTTCCTGCTTTAGAAAGAACAGAAGGATGTCAAGAAGTACTCCTTTCACATCACAAGGAAGCACTACAGTGAGTACAGGTGGGAAACTAACTGGGGAAAAAGAGAAACACAAAAATGTTACTTGATTCTGAAAGCTGGCTACTGGCATCTAAAGTAGTTCATCAGCTGGCAAACACCATTTTAAAAAAATTGGATCTACTAGTATAAAATGTATCTAAGCCTAAAGCCTAGCAAAAGAAAGCACTAAAGACTACCTACCAGACAGGAGGTCTATAATTAAGCATACCTTTTATTCTTACTTGGTTGGAGGGGGAAAGGAGAGAAAAAAAAGTCCGTGGTTAGACTCACCTGGAAACAACTGTAAATAGAGGCACTTTTTTTGGTTAGTTTTAAATTATTTCTACATTAAGTTCTTCAGCTACAGAGAAATCTCTTTGCTGATTGGAGATTTACAGGTTAATTTAGTGGGATGTGACATAAATAGGTACCAGAAGATATATTTTATGCCTTTTTATTATTCTAATTATACAGCCTGTTCTGGATCTAATCCACTAGCTTTCTCACCATTTTCTGGGCAAGGACCAGCATTTGTAATCTGAAGGTGCATCTGAAATTGCCCATCAGCCATTTTGTACTTTATGTACTCAGAAGATCAAAGCATTGACTACGAAGCATACCATAAAATTTTGAAGCTTCAGAAAGGAACTAGAAAATTAATATTAATGGCTGTAGCAGACAAGCAAGCACAGCCATTTCCACTTCATCTCCTTTTACTGTTGAAGGGAAGAGTCATAAACCACACCAACAGCTCAGGAAAAAGAAAATAGACTTTGAGTTTTCTGGCTTTATTAGTTTGTAATGAGGTGGACCCGACTTTTTAATGTGGTTTTGTATCATTAGTCTCTATTGTTAGTCTAGAGTCAAACTGGAGTTTGAAAACTTCAGGAGTTAAACAAATACAGATCTAATCTTTTTAGTGCTGCATCTATTTACACTCCTGTGAGGATTAATTTTTTTCATTTATATTCTAAAAACCAAAACTGACTTAGAGCAGCAACTTAGCAAGTCTATTAGCCAAAGGAAAAGATGACATTTGGCTCATACATGAAATCCAATCACATGTTGTTGCCCTGTCCTTTTCCTGATTATCCATGAAGGCAGAAGCATCCTCCTGAAACAATTAAGCGAGGTGAAAAATACAAGTGGGAAGGTAAATTATGACAAAGTCCACATAGACTATGTGTCAGCATCAAGGTGTCAGGGTATTTGCACCCATAGTAGAAAGTAATTTTCTTTGGAGGCTTCCAAAAACAGTAACAACAGCCTTTTGGTAAAAAGCAACCATGGAGATAATTACCCTAGATAGAGGGCAAACGGAGTGAGCTCTGCAATGGCTCACAGTTAGGAAGATCTCTAGAACGCACAGAAAAAGTTTTGCATCTGCAAACTGCCAAGGACAGTCAGACCACCAACCCGAGGAGGGTGCTCTGCTGTGTCAGCAGTCTCACTCCTTTGGGGGAGTTTTCTTGCAAAATACTAAGAATGGCTTGGAGTTGCACCACAAATTACTCATTAGCTGAATCTAGAGAGTCATCTTTCAGAAAATTTTAAAATATTCTAATGTCAAGTTTTAGGCTGGGCTGGCTACTAAATGAACAACAGATGTTATCTACTAACCACCCTCCCCTCCCAGAAGGGATCAGAAGGGAAAAGGAGAGAGAATAAGGGAGAGAGACTCATAAACCAGGTATCATGAAATATTAATAACAAAAAGAAAAGACAATTAATAAGAAAATAATGAAATGCATACAATCAGGCTCCCAGGATGACCATCTCGTCACTGGCAGCACCAGGACTGGACTCAGTGATGGATGGGAACTGTATTCAGGAACACACAGATCGGGACCAAAGGCAGAAAAACTGTCAAGAGTCCTCTTAGAACGCTGATCATTGAAGTAAAAAAGGGTGGACTCCTTTGACCCCTACGCTTTTATACTGAGTGTGATGCAGATGGGGTGGAATACCCCATTGGTCAGCTTGGTGTCACTTGTCCTGTCTGCTCTTCCCCATAGGTGTGACCCCTCCACATTCTTCTGCTTCTGACCCTCCAACTCAGTGCAAAACAAAGTGAGCTGCCCTTGGTTGTTATAGCAGTAAGTATAAGCAAGAGCCTCTCTGCATACCATCCCTTGGCATGAACTATAAACATCAGGCGTTATCACTACTAGAAGCCAACATTGTCTGGAAAACGTACCATTACTTTCTGAGAGTGCAGCAGTTAGAAGAGACTTAACTGAGAAGCAAAATTGCTGAAAATTGCTTTTGTTCTCTCTCAAACCAGGACATCTATGATTTACATCACTGCATATGCAAAGGGGTAGTACTTTCCCTAACAGGGAACACATTCCAGGTGGCTGCTAAGAATGTGGCTAGCCACCTTGCCACTTTTAATCCTTGAATATACAGTACAGAGACTCCTCAGGAAGTCTCACTCATTTTGTGAATTCCCACTTTGTGCTGAGAAAGTGACTGTGCTTACAAACACTGGTAAGCAAATGTTTTTGCAGATGCAAATCAACTGGATGACCAAGTATTTACTCTGTGTTTTCTGTAATACAGAAGTATTTAAAGCATACTTTCACAGAGTCTTTTTACATAGAGCCACAACTAACTAGAGGATGAGCTGTTTTCAAAAAGAAAATGCAAAAAGTTGGATTGAAGCGTTAGATACCATGTAAGGACACAGTGTTCACAAGCAGATATGAAAAAAATAGAAAGGAATAGGTTAAATCATTGATCAATGAAAAGTTGTGGAGTTTTTTTTAACATTACCTCCATCCTCACTGGTAAGTCTTCTGCTTCTGTGATCTCAGAGCTGTATGTATACTCAGATTCATTGCTACTGTGAGTCGAATCCGTTCTTTTGTGCCCAGGCTTGGGGATGGTCTGGAGTGCAAACAAAACAAATCAATACCACTATATGGTTTTCCCTGTGATTGTCTCTTCACAACCTATAGCTTAGCTTGTAATATTTGGTGTTATTTCACAGCTATCAAAATTTATAAGAAAACAATTTTTGATTCTGGTCTCTCATGCCACCTAAAGCCTATGAGATGTAGTTCACAATCAAATCACAGGTCAGATCCTACCCCATTAAATATTGCTGCAGAAAGCAGGATCAAGCAACAGTGCAGCAGTGGGAAAGGAAAGCTTGGTTTACAGGAAGCACAGGCAGCAATTCTCTTATTTCCCAGACATTGCTTTGAGGAATATTTTTTCTTCCCGACACATAAAATACTCCAAGAACTAATAAAAATTTAACACTAGTTGAATGTAGTACAAACAACTTTAGCAGATGGCCCGTGCACTACCACTAGCAAAGTCACAGAAGAAATTTAGCCGTCTTCACAAACATAAAAAGAAAAATAATAGAAAAATCAACCACAAAAAGGACAAATTCTCTTTTCAGGTACAGATCACTACCAATTGACAGCAGAGTCAATTACTAACTTACACCACTAGATTCTGCCTAAACACATTTGTAAACAGCTTTTGACTTCTCAGACAGATTAGCCACTTACCACCATTAAGTTCATTTCATCCTTGAGATCGTCATAACGCTCCTCTAAACGGCTGAACTCATTCAGCAGGTTCTGGTACCGTAACCGTTCATCATTCAGATCTAGCTCTAGCTGCTTTGTCTCCTCCACTAGCTTCTTCTCCATCGTCTCTGCCATGGAGAACAGGAAGCCAAAGTGAGAACTCCAGTTCTAGCTACCATGCAGCCTACCCACTCTGAAGGTACAGACACGTGTCTGCATCAGGAACAGAGATGGTGAAACAGCCTGCTATCTGAAACTGTTGTGCAGTATTTGTGCTTCTGTAGGCAAACACTAAGCCAAATATACAAAGGACTAAAGCATTATTGTGGCAACCACAGAAGGGTTTGCTCAGTCAAGTTAGTTATTTTGCTAATACCTTATATCAGTAATTCTAGGAGAGAGGAATAAGCCCAGCGCTGCATCATGTGAAAAGTAAAATATGAGATGCTTTATGCCTCAAGCTCACTGACCCTCCTTATCGCAGCTGCCTCCACCACAGCTTTTGCATCTAGAGTTACGCTTTTCTGGCTGCTGTCTACATAGTCACAGCAGCCAGAAAATCCATGCTAGAGTACTTGTGTTAAATATCAGAGCCTTTGTTTTGAAAGTAAAATGCTTTGTAACATTCACCCTCACCAAAAAGACCCCAAGACCCTAGGATTTCATGGAAACTCCAGTAGTAAAGAGTTCTGATGCACATGAGTTCTTAAAATGAAAAAAAAAAAAAAAAACGTTAAACAGAACGTAACAGAAACTAAGGCAAATTAGCCCAATCTATGCAGCAAAGTGTTGCTTTACAAGGTAACATGAAGCAGAAAGGCTGAGTGGGGAGAACAGAACCAACCTGTTATTTCCTTTGCCTGGTCATGGATGCGGCGGTTCAGCTCCTCCTTTTCTGTTTTCAGTAATGTGTTCTGCTCTTTCAGCTCTGATACCAACTACAGAGATAATACATGACTCAGAATTCAGTTCATCTTTCATCAGTGCTGTTACACTGATGTAAGAGCAACCACATCCTTGTTTTAAGAGTTCAAGTACTTAAACTTTGCCTCAGAGAATTAAGTTATGAGAACTTCATTTCCCAAATTACACATCTTAAATATGTCCCACTGAAGATTTCCCTGTACATTCTGCACTTGGTTTCTGATCAGATGCCAAAACTGCCTTAAACCACCCTACTGCACCACAATATTTTCCAGTAAAGTAACAAATAGCCAATCTATTCCTTAAAACAGAAATATTCCTAAAATAGGAAAAAAATTGGCAGTTCTTCTGTATATTCTATTGCATTGGGATAATACAACATCTTGCCTCTGCCCAAAAGTTGGGCCACTTTAATTGTGCCCAGGTTTGCCAGTTACTCATTTGTCTTTGATTACGGTTACTATGCATCCCTTTTGCTTAAACAATTAATACTTTTTTTTTCTTAAGTTTATCTGATCTTGAAATGTATCCCTGCAGCATCACTTCATGATAGAACGGTTCTTGAAAATTCAAAAGTTGCACCGTTATCAGGAAGTAATCTTGAGAGGAAACTTGTTTGATATGTCTGTGGTTAAAGCAAAGGTAAGGTGTTAGTCAAAACCCGCTGAACGAGACTGTTCACACACGTGTTCAGTAGGGTAACTGTTCAGATTAGGTAGGATGTAAGCAGGTGCCTTGGACTACTGCGTGTGGGTCAGATTTCTGATATCTATGTGATAACACTCTCTAGGTAGGTAAAATGATTTCTTTTCATGAATGTGCTACCTCTGACTAATTGAGGAAGCTTAGGTATTTGGATTTGCAAATACTTTCAATACTGAAATCTTAGACTGAATACATACATTTACATACAACACATAGATTTAGCATATTCTTCTAGCATAGGTGTAGTTACTTAGTTATCATGCCTATTTAGGACTGTACAGATCTAACACTGCTTAAAAATACTGTAAAACTTTCAGCCACACCACTGAAGCCGCTAAGCCTGGACAAAACTGAGACTTGCCTGCTCAGTTTCATGTTTGTATTTGTCTGCCCGTTCCTCAATGGTCTTCTTCTCAGTCTGAGTTTGGTGCAGCTCCTTCCGGAGCTTGGCAATCTCCTCCTGAAGGCTGAGGACACGGTTGGTCGCGTTCTTAGCCTCCTCCTCACTCATCCGAAGCCTTTCCACATCACTCCGCAGCCTCTCTGTCTCCGTACTGTATGTGATCTCCAGGTTGCTCAATTTCTCCAGCAGAGATTTGTACTCTTTGTTCTTTGCAAAACACAACACACACACAGCAGCTGTTGAAGAAGTTCTCATTTAAGGGAGCCTTCTATTTTCCTACAGAATATATCAGATATGGGAGCAAAAGAGCAGCTTCCCCATTTCCAGAAAGTTTTAGTCTGTTTTTACAGAATTGCTTAACGAGGTGCCAGAAGAGTCCAGTCTCTAAGCCTGTCCATCAGCACCCCAAACTAAAATCAGACAGGGAGCCCTCACATGTCAAACATGATCACCTCACACATGATCACCCTTTTAAACAGCGCAACTGACAGATTCAAAAGAATTGGCACCGACATGAAATACTGACATTAAGGGAGCAGATGTTTTCTCTAAGCGCTGCTGAGACACAAATGCTTTACTGTTTCAGTTCTACTGTGGTCTTCCATTTTCTTCTTCAGCAGAAAAGAGAACTGATACCTTTCAATGAAAACTCAGTCCTTGTTTCTGTGAATGCCTGCAGTGCTACTGAGAAAGGATAACACAAGATTTCTAAATATTTTCCCTGAGGTCAGGGAGCTTTTACCTGCTCGTCAATTTTTCGTTGCAGCTGCATGATCTTGTTCTCCAAGCCAATGTGAAGCTTCTTGTAGCGTTCCACAGACCGGGCCTCTATCTTCAGTTTCTTTAGCTCCCTCTTGGCCATCATGCGCCGGTAACAGCATTGCAAGTAAACAATTGCCTTCAAGGTCCTACAGTAGTGCACTCGAGCCAGCCAGCCTCTTATATGTTTCTGAATAATGATAGACTTGTGCTCCCGAAGCATCTACAGTTAAGAAAAAAACACCACAAGGTGTATTAGAGTTGCAAACTATACCTGCTCAGTTAAACAGACTCCATAATGAGGTGTAAAGGTGATGTACACATAGAGAAACCTTAGCCTGAAAAGCGAAACTTTTGGTGAAGAGTAACAAGGAATGAATATGGAAATAATTGAAAGAAAAAAGAAGAGGAAAAGGAGATAGGAATCAGGAAGACAACAGGGAACAAAATGAAAAGGAACCAGAAGGAAAAACATGGAAAGAAAGAAGTGGAGGCACACTGAAGAACCAGGCATTCCTTTGTGTTGATGTCAGATCCAAGCTAATTACAAAAATATATGGTACCTGTCGGCAAGGTTACAAATACAAACCTCTTTTCTCCTCCTGCCCCTACATCTTTTATCTTGAAACATCTTAGAATAATTGACAGTTCCTGCACAGGAGTCACCAATACGAAGTTTAAAATTACCACAGTTGATATGCAATGCAGCTATAACACACTAGAACACAGAGTAAATCGCAGCAGCTGTTAAAAACAGCAGCCATAGTCCAGCTGAACAAACTAGAAGTTCCAGTCAGTTTTCCATTTGTTTTTTGGTTTGGGCAGGGGGGAGGCGTTTCCTTTTTGGACATACCTTAGAGTTGCCAGCATGGAAAAATCTCCATTCATTCTAATCAGAACTTTTATATTTTAACAATTCCAACTTATTTCAGGGCAAAAATTTCAACCATAGCTCTGAGGTACATAAAAAAAAAATTCATAATGATTTTTTTAAAGTAATTTTTAATGAAAACCAGTCAAGAATGCCAGCAACCTTCATCAGTGTGTTAGTGGGAGACCTCCAGTAGGAAGAGTCTACTACTTGTTTTTGGATCCTTCACCCACTGATTCAACCAGAGATCCCCCAGGTCTGGAGAACTTGAATTCCAGCAAACCACAGCTGTGCACAGAGAGCCTGCCCAAACCCAAAAAGCTTCAAGGACTCTGAGAACTTTAGAGTTCACTTAATAAAGCCTTTGCAAATTAAACAGTTTATTCTAAAGAACAAAACTATTTAAGATGTTATGTTACTTCTTGGGTTTGAAAATTTAAAGATCATACACAGTTCACATTCTTACACTGATTTGCCACAAAGCTGGTAAGATAAACTAGTGGGGTAACAATAATTTTATTTTCTTATATACTTCTTAGCAAATGAACTGAAATGTGTTAGAAGCATTGCATTTCCAGACCAATGAATTTAAAAGGTTGGCTGGCAAAGCAGCAAGATTATAATATACAAAAACTTTCTCCCTTAGCATTTATTTCTGAAGAAAAAAATGAGACTTGAAATGCCAGTACTTGGTTAAATACCACACCGAGGTAAGGAAATAGCTCTCTCAGAAGTACAGCAAGGTCAAAAGCCAAAGTCCTTCTGACTGTATGTCATGCAGTCAGTATTCCTGCCTCCTTCTTAAACGTTTCCTGGAATAGTACTTCAGGTTACCCCCAGGTGCCTGAACAGCTCAAATACAAGTAGCTTTCAACATTTTCACCTCAAGTTTGAAAGCAACAAGTCCCATAAAATACCTCCATCGTTCAGGGACGGTCTTCATCTGACAGTGAATTCTCACCCCGATGTGATCCCATGAGGAAACAGGCAACTCCAGCATGAGAGTATCAGAAAAGCTACTTAATTTCCCAGGTATATCCAAGGAAAGCTTATGTGAAAGCTGTGGAGGAACTAAACTCCTCGTCAAGCTGAGAAGCACATCGCAACGTCTCGGGCAGAAGCTTTCCCCAGGATGTGTGAAACAGATGATTCAACCATGTTAAATTCCTTGGATTAGTCACATGACTGCAACACATGCCCTCTCTCCTAACAACAACAGGGACCTTTCACAATCCTAACGAACAACACGTGTACCATAAATTACCTACAGAGTCACGGCTCAGCCCAAGTGTGCTGTCATAGGGCAACCTTTTGGTTTCACTCCTTTGCAGTCATCATGAATTGCAGAACAAGCTGTGTTTACCTTCCTGAGGTGGTCGGACCCTGTCCTTCTCTCTCTGGCCATCCCCGCACCTCTCCTTTAATAAAATTCCATGTTGGGAGGACACCATATACGCAGCACACTGCCAGTGCACTTGTCAGAACTTCATACTTTACTGCAGTGAACAATACACTGCTCGAGGGGATGCTCCCCAACGGGCAAAGTACATCCATCCACCCCTTAAAGGGACCCCTCCAGAAATCTGCCGTTGCCATTAAAAGGGATCGTAACAGGTTTATAAAAGGTTTGCTACAGGTGTGTATCACTCACACAACTAACTTCAGGCATACCAAAACATCTCCCATTTCCCCAAGGCTGGTCCACATATGTCACCCACGCCTCCCCCTATATCATGTATGTCAGATCACTGTTAAAAACAGTGATCTCCCAACATAAAATATGGTTTGTAATAATAAAAATGTTCAGAATTCCACAGAAATACAGGTAGACACCTGTACAAAAAAACAGCTGAGTCAAGCACTGGGATCTTACTACTTATAAATTCTTATCAGGGATTACTTGTTTTCAAACTTTCTGGTTAGTGCACGTTCGAGTGCTCTAATTCAGACGCTTTCACATGGGACTGTGTAGGTAACTTTAATATGTATGAAAAACATACAGAATCTTCAAATATAAGAGAGAAACACGTGGAACATAAGCACTACCCGGCTTTTAGTTATATGCCTTCAATATTTACCTGCTTGGGAGAAAAACAGAACACTTTCAGCTAACATTTTAGTGAAATACATGGGGATGTAAGGATGGGGTCAGGAAGGTCAAGGCATGGCTGAAGCTGAACTTGGCAAGGGACACAGAGAACAGTAAGAGCTTCTACAGGCATGTCAGCCAAAAAAGGAAGGTCAAAGAAAGCATACTCCCTCTAATGGACAAGACTGGCAAACTGGTAACAACAAACAAAGAGAAGGCTGAAGTTCTCAACAATGTTTTTTGCCTCAGTCCTCACTGGCAACCTCTCTCCCCACACTACTCAAGCAGACGGACAAAGCGGGGACAGCGGGAGCAAAGTCC
Source organism: Thinocorus orbignyianus (assembly GCA_013400375.1). NCBI lineage: Eukaryota > Metazoa > Chordata > Aves > Ciconiiformes > Thinocoridae > Thinocorus > Thinocorus orbignyianus. Next base: position 139,645 of record VXBW01001624.1, on the reverse strand, counting down.
CTCCCACTGTACAAGGAGATCGGGTTTGTGACCACCTGAGGAATCTAAAAATACAGAAGTCAATGGGACCTGACAAGATGCATCCCAGAGTCCTGAGGGAATTGGCTGATGTAGCTGGCAAGTCACTCTCCATGACACTTGAAAAGTCATGGCAGTCAGGTGAAGTCCCCAGTGACTGGAAAAAGGGACACATTGCATGTATTTTTAAAAAGGGCAGAAAGGAGGACCCTGGGAATTACTGACCTGTCAGATTCACCTCTGCCCCGGGGAAGATCATGGAACAGATCCTCTTAGAAGCTACGCTAAGGGCACATGGAGGACAGAGAGGTGATTAAAGACAGCCAGCATGGTTTCACCAAGGGTAAGTCCTGCCTGACTAACCTAGTGGCCATCTGTGATGGAGTGACTACATCAGCGGACAAGGGAATCACAGAATTGTCAGAGCTGGAAGGGATCTCTACGGATCATCTAGTCCAACTCCCCTACTAAAGCAGGACTGCCTAGAAGAGCTGTGGTTATCATCTATCTGGACTTCAGTAAAGCCTTTGACATGGTTCCCAATAACATCCTTCTCTCTAAATTGGAGAGATATGGATTTGATGGGTGGACTGCTCAGTGTATGAGGAATTAGTCGGATGGTTGCATCCAGAGGGTAGTGGTCAATGGCTCAATGTCTAGACAGAGATCAGTGACAAATGGTGTCCTTCAGGGGCCTGTATACTGTGAACAGTGCTGTTTAATATCTTCATCAATAATACAGACAGTGGGATTGAGTGCATCCTCATCAAGTTTGCAGACAACACCAAGCTGAGTGGTGCAGCTGACACGCTTGAGGGACAGGATGCCATCCAGACAGACCTGGACAGGCTTGAGAAATGGGCCCACGTGAACCTCATGAAGGTCAACAAGGTCAAGTGCAAGGTCCTGCACCTGGGTTGGGGCAATTCCCAGTCTCAATACAGGTTGGGGGATGGAGGGTTTGAGAGCAGCCCCAAGAGCAAGGACTTGGGGGCAACTGGTGTACGATAAACTGGACATGAGCCAGCAATGAGCACTCACAGCCCAGAAACCAAACCATATCCTGGGCTGCCTCAAATGCAGTGTGGCCAGCAGGTTGAGGGAGGCGATTTTGCTCTCCTACTCCACTCCGGTGAGATGTCCCTTGCAGTGCTGCGTTCAGCTCTAGAGCTCCCAACATAAGAAGGACATGGACCCGTTGGAGCGGGTCCAGAGGGGGACCACAAAAATGATCAGAGGGCTGGAGCACCTCTGCTCTAAGGAGAGAGGTGGTTGATGCCCCATCCCTGGAAACATTTGAGGTCAGGTTGGATGGCGCTCTGAGAAACCTGATCTAGTTGAGGATGTCCCTGCTCATGGCAAGGGGGTCAGACAACATGATCTCTAAAGGTCCCTTTCAACCTAAACCATTCTATGACTCCATGAAATATAGGCTAACTTTTGAGCCTAATTAAAACAATTCATGCAGACAAAAGTGCTATGAAACATGTCAGCATTCTGTAGTTCAACCATCTGAATCATCATTCTGTTTCCAGCCTTATAGCCTGAAGAACAAATTCTAATTTCTCAATTGAATTTTTATTTTTTATCAAGCATAATCAGGAAAACAGTATCAATCTCACTAGGACAGGGTTATATCAATTTTTCTCCAAAATGAAGCCAACATAAATACATTCAAAAAATACAATTAACCTCCCACCCCATGCTTAAGTTTTATTCTCCTGTTTCTATGGATATTTCTTTGTTGTTACCATTAATCTCCTTCAGTGTATTCCATCAGCCATTCCAGAATCAGTGAAATTAGGGATGAAATAGGAATAGTAGTGCATCACATGTATACTGAACTCATGGATGCACATTCACACATTCGGTATTTATTTTGTGTGCCTCGACATTCTACATAACAAATTAAAAAGTTTTCTCTAGAGAAATGCTGTAAATCCCTGTTAGATTCTCCACTGACTGCATTGGTCTTGGTGCATCCATATCAGATGACAAAGTGAATGTCTCTGAAATGACAAGTTCATTGATAGCTGTAACAGATCTTTCTAATTTCCAGGTGCTGTCCTTCAATCCAAGCTGTGATGTTTTGTTCGTCCATTATGCACAGGCACACAAACATTTCAGATTCCAAAGGGGACACCACAGAGCAGCTCTGTCCTGAAAGCATGTGGAAATAAAGCTAGATTGCAGAAGTAAAACCTTATGATCTCTTACCATTTGATACTTGTTCCTGGCCATGTAACCTCTTAGGAGAGCCTGAAGAGCAATAGTAGCATCTCGCATGCATTGGTATCTTTTGCGCACCACATACATGCGCTGGAACTTCTGAATAGTGATGGCAGCCCGTGTTCTCCGCAGAAACTTCGCATAGCTAAGTAAGAAAAAAATTACAAATAATACCTCTAATTATTTTCCAATGCTTGAATGCCGTATTTTTTACATCCTGTAACTTTGTCCTCCTCAAGAGCTACATTTTTTACTTCAGTTTCTTCCTAATGTTGTCAGTGATTCAGCATATTTACTTGCTATTCTACTACACACATGACAGCACAACAGAATGACAAATTACCAGAAATCTTGCAAGGTTTCATGGGGAAATGTTTTAACTTCCTCTGAGAACTGTGCTACAGAACTGACAAGATGAACTTAATTTAGTTTCTCATCACCTTTTGTCCAGCTTCAAAGCTATTTCCACTACGCCACCTTCCAGATTACCTCTCCTAACCCCAGCCTGTAGGAAATGTTTGCTCATTCCAGGCCCTCTCAGCAAGACAATTACAAAGCATCTTGACATAACCCTCTCTCTGAAGGTAGATTCTTACAGTCTTCAAAACCAGCTTGTCTTTGAATGATACCACCTGGACTAATACTCTTTTTTTCTGACCCATCCACAGCCATCCCACAGAAGTAAATTCAAACAAATTACTCTGATGTATCTCCCTTCACAACTGCACCCTGGATGAGGAACAGCCTCTGCAGCAGGACAGATAGACCCAGCCGGGAGGGCACATGGATACTGGGCAATAAGGACTCAGCCAAGAGTTCTGCTCTATCTCACCTGCAACATATCTCCTAGTACAACTTGTACCCTGCTCCCACTAATGACAAACTGTTCTAAGCATCATACAGCCAGGGTGCTACTGTCCTCCCAGGAAGGTCAAAACCAGGCAGGACAGACACACTCATTATACTCAATTTCCTTCATTTCCCTGGAAAATCATTTCCTCTCAGCCAGTATAAGAAGGAGAGAACAAATGTATCACATTTAAATGTCCTACTTAAAGGCACCTGAATTGAGGCTAGTGTGGGTTTTCCCACGAGCATTGCTTACCATCGTGCTTGGTACCCTCTGACATATCTCTGAATGGTGATGGCAGCCTTCCTCATTCGCACGTACTTCTTTCTCATCAGCCAGCCTCGGATCGTCTTTTGGATGCGGATACAGGCAGCTCTCAACTTATCTGCCCTTATTTTTTCCAGATAGGCTACTTGACCAGCCCGGAAAAATATTTTTGTCTTACCAAACTGGTACTTATCCTTGTCCTATTTTCAAAGGTAAAAAGAGGATCAGTTACAGCATTAAATGTATGAAGGACTAAATGAAAGTACGTCTAGCAAAGACGTAAAATTATCTGTGTAATATTTCAAGTAAACCCAGACTTTAAGTAGGGGAGAAGAGCATTTCCCCTGTATGATTCTGTTAACAAATCAATACAGCAAGGCCCCAAGCATGGCCTAAGACAGTAATGTGATTTTTGCTTAGACAAGAACGCCACAAAGACTGTAAGAGTCGTGAAAGGCTAGAGGAGGTGACAAAGGGGCCCAGAAGATGAAAGTAATACAGATAATGCACGTGTCCAATTCCCTGCTTAAATTGTAAATGATCCCTCTGCATGGTCCATCTTCGACCATATTGCACAGCAAAACCCAAACAACTGGGGCTTCAAACATGTACGCGCTGCTCACTGCCAGCGGGACTAAGCCAGAACAAGGCATCTCGCTGCTGCTCAAACACAGCTGGAATTTCAGAACTAAACCAGAAAGAGAACAATATTCTGTCTCTACAGGCTGTTGTAGTCATTGGAGGGAAAAACTGAGAATATACAAAGGTACGTTGAAAATAATTAATTTTGGTGATTGTTTGATGTTAAGTTAAAAGGAACAGCTGTCAAAGAGCTACAGCTTAGGATACATTTAGCACTACACATTAACACTATAAATACACACACAGGCATATAAACCAAAAGATTTTAGTTAAGTCCACCCAATGACACAGAACTTAAGCAGCCAAGCTCCAAGCTGCCTGCACAGTATTTATTTTTTTTGTTTCCGTAAACAACCTAACATTGGCATTGCACTTCAGCAAGGTACACCTTCTTGCTTTTGGATCTTCAGTAGACTTTGTCTCTGACTCTTCTGAGTAAGTCTCAATTAACCCCTTTCTGCTGAGAACTGGCTCTTTGGAGCCTGCCTGTCCTCCACTGCTCATGAGTCTTCAAGAAATCCCAAGAAACCCATCAGTTCAGGTGCACCGCCAGTGGTGTGGATGGCACAGCCTGGGAACGTGGGGCCAAAGGAAGAGGCTGCTGAGGCACGAGGGCAACCACAGCGCTGAGGAGGGAGACAAGGTCACAAGGACGAAAGGCGTCAAAAAGGCTGACTTCAGCACGGGAGCTGAGAGGAGTAGTGTGAAAGACACAAACACATACAGAAACACCTCCACATTAGAAAGCCTTCAGATAACTATACCTTACTTAAGGTGTGGTTGATACATCTTGCTGTTAAGCAGGGTAAGGCTCACTCTCAGCCCACCCCCACTGAAAATCCCTGTCACCCTTTCCTGGGATACACTGGGAAATTCTACAGTCCCACTGCTAGTATTGGCGGCTTGGTACTTTGTAGAAGTACTGAAGTAGTGTGGCTATGAGGGAGGAAGGGATACTATCTTTGCTCCTTCAGATTCCGAATGCTGTTAGCACTAAGGATAGTACCAGAATTAGCTTCTCCAGGACATTTTTACATGTCTGCTTTCGGTCACTAAGGACGTCTCTCTGCTTCATCAGAACACGGTAACGGCTGAAGAACTCTTGGTACGTCCACCTGCCCCAAAAACAGAGACAGTGTCAGTCACAACAATTAACAATTCTCTTAAAAAGCAAAACTGCAGCTGACAGCAATCTAAAAAAGTGGCAAACGCACCTGGAGGGGAAGCCAGCTGCACTGATTCGGATGGTCTCCAGGACACCACAAGCTCTCAGCTGCTGCACTGCCCGTTTTTCATCGAATCTACAGAGGAATAAAAAGACTCCGTGGGTGTGGAGCTCTTTTTGCATGACATGGGACCTCTGGCCCTGTGCACAGCGAGGACAGGAGTGGCACGGAGCGGGAGCAGAGGTGTGATGTGATGGGTGGTTAACAAGTCCAGGCAGTGCCTCTGCAACTCAGCGATAACAGAGACAGCCTGGCCAGGGAATTGCCTGAGCCTGTTGGATACTGCGAGCTGCTCGTCCTGGCCTGCTTCCCGCCAGCCTGCCTGAGAACCAGCGCAGTCCTTGCGTGCCCAGATTTTCAGCAGAGTTTTGCGAAAAGCTCTAAGCAAGTTCATAAATGAAAAAAAAAATAAAAATAATAATATAAAAAAATATATATATAAGGAAGAAGATGCTGAAATCTGCAAAAGCAAATTCTGCAAATGTCAAAGGAACTCAAGGAGTGCAAACCGCCAGCCCCAGCCACACTTGAGAGAGCTGGCAATGAAAATGCTGGCTTTTTTTTTCATATATCACCATAAACAAACATACACAAACATCAAGAGGTATTTTGCCCTCTCTTCATCCCAAAACATCTCCTGCTATAAGTACAGGTACACACACACAATGAGTCCATAACAAGACACATCACTCCTAAGCAAGCAAGGTTTAGCAGAACCTTGATCCTCTGAGACCTTGGACAATTCCCTCCCATGCAGAAGCTGCACAGACCATACATGAACCAGCTTACGTGAACGGAAACTTGAAGTCGTTAGGCTTAATACAGCGCACGTAGTGGGGGGTTGTAGCATTCAAGGTTTCCATCAGCAGATGAAGAGAGTTTCGAAACTTTTTGAAAAAGAAAAAAGGAAAAATATCAAGCCTCAGTAAGCTCAGACATGTTTGAGATATCCTAAGGTCTGCTTCCTGAGGTTATCTGTTTATTTGTAATAATGCCTTAATCTTTGTCTGATCCATCTCTTCATGACTAAACCTCATGGCATATTACTAAATAGCCATTTAATATAAAATAATTTTTAAATTAAATTTTAAATAAATGGAATAGTAAAAAAAGTATCAATTTCTTCAGCTCCACTGATCCTGATGTCAGACCTACTAAAAAGAACTTTGAAAGTCCAATACCTAAGAATTTTAGGAGCTTTACCTAAAGAAGTATCAGGACCATAAATACCTAATGTATTGCAGTATATCCTTCTAATCACAGAATATCCTAGTAGATAAAGAAAACTATGAAAACACGTCTTAGATGTTTCAAACACATTAGTATGGATTTCCCTCTTTCTGTTGAACTCATGATTCTAAGCCAACCTCTATTTCTACACAGAATATGATAAAAATAACTTTTGTATTAGCTTTCTTTAAAATTTATAAATTAATATACATTGTTGACTGATAGCAGTAATAAGAGAGTACCCCTTACACCTCAACTCAGTCTGACAACAGAACTGTTAGGCCTCTATCAGCCTCAGGATACTGTCTGTTTGCAAAATCAGAAATGAGGTTCAAATTAAAAAGATAAGTGGGCAGGGGTTTTCTTGCATGAACTGCAGAAGATTGGATTTTACAGCTTGTACCACGAACACCTGCCAAGCAGATTGGCATCCTGTGCAGTAGCATGAATAACCACTGCTATTCCTACCCATAGCTTGACATAGCTTGCTTGGGGAAGCTTATAAAGAAATTATGAATATCCACATTAAACATTCTCTGAATTCCCTGATTTTCACTTAGTAGTGTGACTAACTCATGACAATGCACAGACACTGTGCTAACATCTTTGTTAGGGGATCGACAGCCATCCAAGGCAGTGGACAAAGCTCAATCATTTTTGGTGATTTTATCAGACCTCTGAGCACCCGAGAGATGTGTCTGGTTCATCTTCAAGTATTGTCAGGGGACCCTGATACAAAGAACTTTTGCTCCCTCGCAGCTCATTTGTATTCCAAGCTATCCTACAGTAACATAAAAAGAGTTATCCACACAGACCTTCTGGAAGCCCCAGGCAAAAGAAGAACACCACTACTCACTAGTGAAGTAGTACAGGCTGGCAAGTAGATAAAAATCGAATACTAAACTGTCAAAAAAGTTCCCTTGGCTCCTCTGTATAGCGCGAGGGAAAATCTGTCATATATAAAGCACTGAATGGGGATAAATCATCTTGAGAAAACATCTGTTAAAACTACTGAGTAGAAAGTGACAAAGAAGTAGCGAGTTCTCCGGTCATACTGATCTGCATATTTTTAATTTAATTCTCGCATATACGTTTAGCCCACTGATAAGTGGAACAAAGTTTTCTGGGGACTGAAATCCCACTTTTGATTTGAGTCAGATAATGCAGCACATGATCAAAACGACCCAGTGTTAAGATTTTCAAAGTTTCTCAGCATCCAGCATGTTAAATCTGTTTTGAAAAACATGAGTTTTGGCTTTGGTACCACAATAAGAACTAAGCTTCCTGAAACTGTAGTCCAAAATATAGGGCATATTTGCTCCAAACTCTAAGTCATAATCAGTTGCACCTTTCTCAAAATCACAAGGGAGCCCAAGAAGCACCAACAACACACTGAGACTTACAAGACAGAGGGAGGCAGAGGGAGATTATTTTAATAGAGCTGCATCTCCAGACTCACCTGATGTCCCACAGTTTTCTTATGCTCCTTGCTGGCTTGGCCTGGCCTGGCCTTGGCTGGTTTTACAGCTGTTCGAGACAAAGGCACACGCCCTGAAGGAGTTGCTGATGTGGGACTGAGGACCTTCTCCTCATCCTGGAATAACTCTGACAGCAGCTTAAACTGGTATAACAGCAGAAAAATACAGAGGGTAAGAATCAAGCAAGTGATTGCACCTGTTTGTGTTCAAGACAGTTAGAATCCAGGCTGTTTTATTAAGCATGAGATTTTTTAACTCCACATGGGGACAAATGCAAAAAAGCATTCAAGCTAGTAGTATAGTGAGTGGGTCATGATTTAATACTAAAAAATTTGTAGGTTTGATCAGTGAGTCTCCTTCTGAAGGTAAAATTGTGATTTGAGGGTTTGTTTAATAGTCGGTAATAGCTTCCATGTGAAACTGTTAGATACTGACAGCAGTTTCATAAATACCAGTTGAAATCATATATGACTGCTTTGATCTAAGAAGGAAACAACAGAGTCCTCTCATATTCCAGTGGTGCATCAGACTCCTCTGTGGTTGAGAAATATCTAGGACACTGAATAACCCAGTAGGCAACAAAGAATATTCCTTCTTTATCACTCTAAATTGAAATAATCAACCTAAAAGAGAAACCATCAACTGGAAAAAGCCATCAGCCAAATCTTCCTGATTGAAGACCTACTCTCAGGCCAGTGGTAGTGGGGGAAAAACCCGAAACATCGTTCTAAATATCACTCAGGGCTTCTGGTTCCCTTTTCCTAACGGCTACAAAACACATCCATATAGAATAGCTGCTTTGAAGTAAATTATAACTAAAAATAACACCACCAGGTCTTTCTACTGACAACTATAGCACTTCAGAAGTGTTATAAGAGTAAGAAAATCTGAACTTCTCTACCTGTCAATGAATAATCTTTTATCTAGCATCTGTGCATTTTATCCCAAGAGATAGGAACATTCAATTTGCAGTACTACAAAGTGCTTGGGTTAAGTACAACCTAAAAAAATAAAAAAAATTGTTTCACCTTATAAAACTTGGTGAGCATGCACGATATCCAATGAAACATGCTGAGCAACAAAATGGTACTTGTGCTCTGTGGTTGAGCCAGATGGGCTAGCAGAAGGCATCAAATGTTCCTCAGCGGCATCCAGCACAGCACTCCAGCATCTTAGAATGACTTATGAATGCTACAAAGGCATCCTAAATTCCTGAACTAAAAAAGGAGTATCACAACTTAGCTTTATCTCACCTGAGCCTGCCGGATTAGAAGCATGATCACCTTAGATTACCTCTGTAGCTGGTGGAAGAATGACATTTGCAGAGGGTGATTTAGCCTGTCTCCTTCCACTGACTCAACAAAGAGTTCAGGACAGGCCACCACCACCTCATTCAGCTGCCCGGGGCCAGGTGGAGTGAGTCGGTACACACAGGCATCCGAGCTACAGAGCCAAGACTTTTCATCCTGCACAGAAACTTATTTGAATGCAATGTGTTTTGTCCAAAACTCCTGATTCTCTCACACACCAGGGGTGGGGCTGGGAAAGGAGTCCCCAGTGCCTGGACTGCAGATAGATGAGCTTTTCTATGCTATCAGTACATAAGTCTCATTCCATTTTTCCAACCCTGGGAAAATCTGCCTGTAAAAATGAGCAGGTGCATTTCAAAGGTGCCGTTTTCATAGACACTGCTTCAGTTACTGCATGCAGAAGAAGGGAGCAACGTGTGGCCTTCTGCAGCAGAGGTCAGCAACAGAAGAGCGTTGCTAAGACGATCCACATTGTGGGGACGTTCATGTTTTCGTTTGGTTTTGGGTTTTAGTATCTTATCAATTTTCTTGGTTTCGCAGAACACTAGGAGTGTTCAAAGAGAGGGAAAAAACACTGATCAAAGGGCGGATAATTCATGTGGTAGGAAACAAGCAAGCATGCATTTTTGCCCTGCAATTTTTTCAGACAACTTAACAGACATACTGCTAACAATCTTACAGATCATTTCTCTCAATACAGAGCCACAACAGAAGATCTTAACAACATGCCAGTAAGCAAGCATAAAAGCTGAGGACTGTTGTATTGCTTTTGTGACACATGCATGAAAACCAAACTAGTTCAAAGAGGTCCTGTGGGTGGATTTATAGAGAAAGCCAAAATAAATAACTAAACACTAGTGCCTGCCACGAGCAGTGTGTGTCATGCACTTTGGAGAGCAAAGAAGCATTTGAGCTGTATGTGAGAGTGGGAATGGGCAGGATGACAGATGATGCATTCAATTTAGAATTACCTTCTGTTGAACATGTGCAGCAAACCCAGAAAACCAACAACAAACAACAAAAAATAATCAGAAATGCGATCCCACTACAATTACTAATAAAGAGAGTCTGATGAAAAATGAAAATGAAACACTCCTCTTTTGTTTGCTGATTTTTTTTAAACACTGCTTTTGATAAATTTTTCCACTGGGGAAACCTATGTTGATTCTTAGTGTTTAGACTGAGTCAACTCAATGTATTGAGCCTGCCTGAGCTGTTGTCATGCTCTTATGGCAGCTGTGTCCCTGTCACCCTGTACTCACTGGACTACACCCCTCGGAGTGCCCCTGCACCTCTGCCCGGCACAGCACATTGCCACCCTGTCCCTGCCAGTTCCCTGAGGATGTCACCTGCTTCCGATGCACACAGCGACTGTCTTCACTCAAACCACTTACACGCTTCTCTCAGAAGCAAGTCTGCTGTGGTTTTTAGTTATACTACATGTTTTAATCATTTAGCTTCTTACATCTGCTCAGAATAGAAACAGAAAACTGTTGGGAGTAGTGATAGAATAGCATAATTTTAAACAGCCTGTCCTTGATACCCAGCTTCCTGGACCATGAGAGCTAGCAAATTCCCAACAGCCATCACAGCGCAATGTCAAGTTAATTGCCTTTATGTTTCAGAAGAGCACAACTAGCACTTTTGCCACTGAAGAAAGCAGATGATGCCACTGAAGGCCTGTTCTATAATATCCCTTCATGCAGTCCCTTTCAATTCAGATGTTACCTTTCTTACATAGTCATCAAGGAGGCAACACTCCATAAATTTTGGCTTGTGTCCTTAGGGTCTATACATTTCATTCCTCTCTCATTTTGCTTCTGGAACAGAACTTGTCTATCCTCCAGAAATTTTCTGCTCAATTGTGAGGCCATAAACAAGGAGCTTTTGTTTTCAGATGACAAAATTAAGGGCTTAACAGTTAAGCCTTCTTATACTACTATAGTATATTAGAAGTCCTTGATGCCTTTAAAGAAGATATACCAAAGTCTTGTGAAAAGCAAAAAAACCAACCAAACAAACAAACAAAAAACAACCACAACCAAAAAAACCCCAAACAGTGAAATCAGTGGCTAAATATAGACTGATCATAGAGTAAAACAGGGCTACAGGACTTTCTAAATTCATACAGATAGCAAGGTAAAATACAAACTAGTTTGATTTTGGTTGATCTGATACTAAGGGAGAAATATTTCCTAGGTTTATAAGAAATTTCATATGACTCTTAATTCAAGGATTCATAACTGTTAAAGAAGAAGAAAAGAAATATCCTTATACTAACCTTACTTGATTTTAGGACCTTAATTTGTTCTTCATAAACTGTGTCTTTATTCTTTTCCAAAAAGCCTTCACATTGATATTCCACCTGAAAACCATCATTTTACAAAAAAGTAAGTATTTAATAATATTTTGCACAGAATTCACCAGCTGTAACATTCACATTTAAAACATAGTTCTTGTGGATGTTGAAAATATCAGCTCCCAACTGCATCTTAGTTAAATATAGATTTTCCTCAAAGAGAGTGCTTTCCAGTAAAACGTAAAACATTAAAACATATAGAGAAGAATACTGTTATTGCATTATACCAGAACTATTTCACTGCTGAGAGATGCCTGTGGTGAGACAGCAGGATTGAATGGTTACCGTAAAGGTGAAGAATCAAAATGTGTATTGAGCGTCTCCTTCACTGAAGTGATCAGGGCTGTAAAACGGTGTGAAATGCAGATGCAGCTGAGAACAAAGTACCTCATCTCATTAGCTGAGAGGCAGTAAGTACATCTGCCTGCAGCTATTATGAAAATGCTTCAGTCAGAGAGACTATTCTGACCAGAAGCCATATAGAGTCTGAACGTTTTGACAATACATAACAATCCTTTGTCACAGGGCCACGGAGCACCCTGAACCAAAGAACCTAGTATTTATTTCACTGTCCTAATTCAAGGCTGAACAAAACCCTAAAACTGTCGTCAAAAGTCTGCATCCTAGAATTTGATATTAAGTAACGTAAGTATGCTCACTGTCATGAATTGTCTCAGGGTAACTCTTCAATCTTGTATCAGCAGAAGTACAGAGTAAAAAATGCAAGAGTAGACCCTTATAGCCATTTTATTCTTCTGGAGCAGACAGACTGAAAGCTGTCAGCAGCCCCTCTTTCAACACAGCCATTTGTGGGTGTTTACACAACACCACCATACCCTGAGCTGCAAAACATTTCAAAAAATTCCTTGGGGGAAGAAGGCAGCGGATGTCCCCAAGGTCTACCCACAGCTGAAAGCAAGCCCACTCTTATCACCCCCTCAGGTACCACTAATGTTCTCACTGCAGGAGACAGAGCCACGAGAGGGCAGCAGAATCTCTGCCTTCTCCCACGGAAGACGACGTCAAAGCACAGAGGCCACTGATCTGCCAGCTACAGCTTTATTTTTGCCTTCAAGATGTCTGTACGCATCCACGTAAGCACACAGGGAAACATAAAATGCTTAGCACCGGCAGCACATCAGAGCTTAGAGCTTTGCCAATACCCGCTTGGAGCCGCTTTTTGCTTTCCTTGGTCCTCACCACTCAGACTAGGCAAAGGAAAGCCTTGTTTTCAGATATCAAAGTTGAGCCTAATGAGCAGTATATGAAATATTAATTAAATCTTTCTTGATTTCTCATCCACCAAATAAAACAGAACTCCTGAATCTAAGCAGTCTTGCTGCTTTCATTAAGGTAACACTACACACAACAAGAACAGGACTCCTCTTCTACACATAAATTCAAGATTCTGGGAGAAATCAAGTGGAGGCAAATAAAGGCCTCCAACCCCCCATGTCAGCACATACAGACCTACTGACAAGAATCCCGGAGCCTCTCCAAACTATTTTTTGACAAAGCTGACAATATTCTGACAACATTTGTTTAACAGGACAAACAAACACCTTAAAATTATTTTAAAATGTATTTATTTTTAAGCTGAGGCGCTCGGTGTGATGATGCATTTTGGGAGCTGAAGAACTCTCCACTGAGATCTCCCTCGTCCAGTGACCAGCAGAGGTGAGGATGGGAGCAGCACTCACTGCCCCAGCAAAGAGAAGAAAGGTGTGCTACCCTCTTCCATCTTAGCATATCAAGATGGCAGCAAAACCAACATTGTGTCGTTGTTGCTCTTTAGCTAAAACTACAGAGAGATACATGATTTTCTATGTTGTGTATTTCTATAGCATAACTGGAACTGATACAATTATGCTGTGACTTGCAAAGACACTAGAAGTTGTCATGTTCTGAAAAAGGATGGTTAGTGATTACAGCATGCGGCGGGAGTCAGAACTCTTGTTTGCATTCCTGGCTCTGCACAGCTGCCAGGTTCACTCTCTTCTCCTGGCCAGCTCTACAGGCAGACACACATTTTGCAAGAAGCTGAGCAGATGCAGGGATGCCGCTGCCCGGTTCCTGCCTGCAGCAGCCGCCCACCCCAGCATCCCCTCCCACGCACACCCTTACCAACACCAGCCACAGAAAGGGAAAGTGGAAAAGGCCTTACCTTATCAGCAAAGTGCTTTATGATAAAAGCCTTATTTGACAAACGTGGTTTTTCAAAGAGGGCACATTTATTCAAATGGGTATTGTATAGTTTTTGGGCCCAAGTGTCATCTGAGCCTTTTGGCATCTGCAGAAGAGAACACACAGCTGGTTAAAATGTCCTGAGAACTTTTCAGTAGCAAAAGAAACTAAGATGATGGGGACAACACTTTGGTTTTTGCTTTCAAAGTCCCCACTGCTCAGATCTCCAGCACTGCCATAAGCAAGGAAGCCAGTAACCAGATGCGTTGTTGCCTTGCTAGTGCTCTGGGCTGGGCACTGGCCAGCAGCATGTACAGCTGGTGTGACACACACCATGCTAGTAGCTTCCAGTGTCACACACCTGCAGGCAGAGATTCAAGACCTTATCTGACCGAGCAGCATCTCAGCGGGTCAGAACTCATTCACCACCATTAGAGATTGTTTGTGATGCTTTGTGCTATACAAGAACCCCAACCTGGGTTTCCACTAAAGTAGACGCCACATCCCCTGCACATGGCTTGGCATAAATTTAAATTAAGATAAAAGACAGGTGATACACCAAGCAAGAGGCAATTTGGTGAAGTCTGGCAGGACCAGAGACCACACTTGCTATGCTTGTGAAAGAGAAAGTTCCCAGAGTCAAAGGTTGATCAGAGACCCAGAGACACATGATGGAGAGGACAGAAAAAAAGACTATGACTAAAACCACTTTTTCCTCCTCCTGTTTGCACATTCTCCAAATCCTTTCAACAGCTGAGTGTCAAAATGATGCCTGTACTCAGCTGACTTCTTCCTGTGAGGCCCCAGAAGCAGGATGGCTGATGACCTCTTTCTCTACGAAAGCCCTTGAACACACACCTTGCACTCCTCATCCAACAGATCCAGAATTCCCATTTTGGCCTCTATGAGGTTGATGCATGGCTGATTGTCATAGAAATCAATCAAGGTCCATGGTATTTGTTCCTTCATATATTCTTCTTGTTCCAGCTTAAAGACATGCTACAAGGTAAAAAGAAAACAGTTTTCTGTGAAATAAAATGCAGAATAAATACATTGAACTCTCACTTGATTTCCTCTTGGCACATTAATCCAAGCCGTCAAGTGACACACTAGTTCAACCAAACCAACCCTTTAACAAGTAAGTATATGAAAAATAAATTAAACTTTTTTCCTGGACTAAACCCAACATAATAAATTACAGCACTCATTCATATTCCCTTCAAATAAGGTCTGTTTCTTCCTATCTATTTGCTATATTGTCCCACAATTACTATAAGCTCTTTTCTCTTATAAAAATACCAACACAAAACTCAGAAAAAGCCTCAAGTGCAGAAACTGCAACTTAAAAAGTGGGATGTGCTATGCATTTATGATTATTAAATTAAAAATACTGCTCCATTTCAAGTAAAATTTCACTATAAATACTTTTGGGTTCCCTTGTAAAAGAACAGAGTTCCATTCTCTCTTTAATGACTGCTGATTTTTTTCTAAGATGATGCATTGCATTAAAATATACTCTTCAGCAAAAACGACTCTAGGATTATTAGCAGAAATCTTTGAAGCAAAGTTTTGTGAAAGATTTATCTGGTATGAAGATCGATAACAATGCAGTTGCATATTTATTCAAAAGTATTATCACAAAAAACCTGCACTGCTTTAATGAAGTGTGCATAGGAGATGAATTAAAACTTCAGGGTAAAAAGATAGTGAGATATTAAACAGGCAAACAGTGGTCTTAATAGCACAAGCACTGTTTTTAAAAACGAAAAAGATTGCTGACTCCAGTTATTTTAAATGACGTTTTATATTCCATTTAAATTTTAATGCACACTAACGGCACTGGCAGGAAGAACTGAACCTGGAGCATATCCTAACAAGCAGCAAGGGTTGGTGGGCCGCCACAAACCCCCGAGCTGGTCTCAGCTTCCCCCGAGCTCCGTGCAGAAGCCCATGAATGCCTCGCAGCCCTCTGCCATGCACCTGCCAGGCAGCAGAACACTGCCCTGATGAAGCAGTTTATCCCTTTTTATTTCATTAGCTTAACGCCATCCTTCCCAAAGCAGAGCTCCTTAAGAGCACCCGGGGGAGCCATTCCCACCCTGAAGCTTAACTGCTGCCTTACACACCAAGTTCATTCCTGACAGGAAAGCCAATGGTAGCATTTTATTGTCAAACATTATTGTCCAACCTATGTCCTGAAAGAAAATTTTTCTCCACCATAACAGAATTAGCAATTATATAGTGAAAAATGTCCTCAGACACGTACTTCAGGTGTCTTCCACCCCTGCAGTACTGTGTCCAGTTCTGAGCTCCCCAGTTCAAGAGAGGCAAGGAACTGGAGATTCCAGCAGAGGGCTAGGAAGATGATCAAGGGACTGGAGCACCTCTCTTATGAGGAAAGGCTGAGAGACCCAGGTCTGTTTAGTGTGGAAAAGACTGAGGGACTCCCATCAATGCTTTTAAATATCTAAAGGGAAGTTGTCAAGATGATGGGGCCAGACTCTTTTCAGGGTGTCCAGCGAGGGGACAAGGGCAATGGGCGCAAGCTGGAACACAGGAAATACCATCTCAACATGAGGAAAAGCCACTTTATTTTGAGGGTGCCAGAGCACTGGAACAGGCTGCCCAGAGAAGTTGTGGAGTCTCTTTCTCTGGAGATATTCAAAACCTGCTTGAATGCATTCCCATGCAACATGCTCTGGGTGACCCTGCTTTAGCAAGGGGGTTGGACTAGATGATCTCCAGAGGTCCCTTCCAACCCCTACCTCTGTGTGAGTCTGCAATGCATACCTTGTTTTCCTTGGGGTGCTCCAGCAGGCAGGCCAGCCAGGGAGGCTGGGTGGGCTGTGGAGATGGGAGCAGGGGCCGAGCCATCCCCCAGCAGCTGGCCCTTGGCCAGGCTCAAGCAGCCCCAGTGGCAGGCGAAGGCTTGCTGGCTGCTGCCACAGACATGGGCCTTCAGTTTAAAACAATGTCCACCCCATGTACCTGCATGGCAGCCCAATGGGTCTCTGTCCACCGGCGCTGGGTTTGGTAGCTTGGCAGGGCATTGACACAAAAGACCCACAAGTGCTTACAGTAACACCATGGGAATGAAAGGAGCACGGGGATGGTGGTCTCTACAACTGATGGTGAACCCTTACAATTCTTACAGTGGCTAGAATTTTGCTGTAGAGCTGAGAAAACCCCAAGATACTGGTGCACTCAGTCATTCTGACATCCCACTTACGGGGCTGAAGCCAGCTATGGCACTACCAGCATAGAGAGGGCAAGCTGAGGCTGGAAAGCCCAGCCATCACCGGTCAAGCACCTCCTGACTCCCTGACATCCACCTCTGCTGCTGGGATGAACAACAGTGTGGGGGGATTCGGTCCTGTGAGCAGACCCTACACGGAAGCAGGCTCCTGAGGAGAGCTCACAGCTACTCCCGTACCATAGCACAGCCTAGCAACAGGCCTGGCATAAATAACTCGCCTCATCATTATGGAGGTAAGATATATAATTAAAAACGTCACTAAGGCTGAGGAGAGAGAGAGAGAATCGTGATCTCTCTGGAGGAGGCGCCTCTTGCCACACGTCAGTCATCAACTTGAGGATGCGGCTGAAAATCCTCAAAAAATAGCACTGGGAGAGGAAGCACTGGTGGCAGATTTCCAGCAGCAAAGCCTTGCTCTCTGCTGCCCGTGCACAGACTCTCGCCAGAGGTTATGGAGACACGGCTAACTCCAACTTCTCCCACACGGTGCTCTCATTGACAGGCAATCTCAGGGTCTTAATTGCCAAGCACTGCTTCTGTCTTATAATTGTTACTGTGATCGGAATTTCAAATAGTCCCAGAGCAGCAGTTAGTCATAAAATCTATTTCTAGGAGATAGTCGATCTTTTCCCATCCCCCAAAGCCCACGGCCAGGACAGCTGGTTAATAGACTGAAGGAATTCACCGTAACCACTGGGGACCCAATTAGCAGAACAGACTTGGGCGAGGGGAAAGGAAAGAGGAAATGCCAGTCATTTCCTACTTACCATATTGAACTGCTGCTGCAGTTTTTCGTTGGCATAGTTGATACAGAACTGTTCAAAGCTGTTGATTTCAAATGTCTCAAATCTAAAACATGCAGATACTCAAAATTACTAGTGCAATGAAAAGAAACAGATGAAATGACCCCCTAACTTCCGGTCAAATTAATTGCATTATTCCATTCGTGCATTATTACACAAACAACCACAATCAAGCAAAAAAGCACACAGGGAAATGGCAAATTGCAGTACGCAGGCAGTTCAGTGATGCTCCCTCTTTAATCAGGGATGAGGAACACAGGGAAGGGACTGCTTATGGACAGCATGTTATCTCTGTCCTCTCTAAAAGTACCACACTGGAGGAACCATGAGGTGACAACTCCCTTGTAACTTTTCTCAATGCAATACATTAAATAAACTATCAACAACAAAAATCTGAAATCTCACTATAAATGTCAAACCTGAAATTCAAGACAAAGATGTCAGATACCATGTCAAAACTAAACACCCACATCCTTCAGCTGGAATAAGCAGTTGCTGAGGGTTTGGGGTTTTTTGCGTAATCTATGCAGTGCTACATGATAAAGACAAAGACGTTTTGCAGTAAAATAATTATGTAAGAGGTGACATATCTCTGACAAAAAGACTCACCCATAAATGTCCAACACTCCAATGAAGGAATGCTGTTTTACAGTAGCATGAAGGGCTTTGTTCACATGGTCTACAATCCAGTTAAAGAGATTAGCATAGATATGTTTGGCAAGTGCATCTCTGGCATTGATGGCATGAAGTTTAGAAATTGGCTTGATGTAGGTTTCGGTGGCAGTTGCGAGTTTCCTGTGGCAAAGCCAGTGGGCCATCTCTTCGTACTCCACACCCATGAGGTCGCAGAAGATGGTGAGGGGTTCATGCTTGGGCTAATAAAAAGAGTCTCGTTAGGTCTTGAAACAGTATTACTGATAGCACACATGCAACCATGCAATCAGAAGAATTGCCTGCCTGCAGTGGTCCGACAATAAGCAGCAACAGCAGCTTCTTCAGCTCTTCCTCCTTCAAAATATAACAAGTTCCTTAGCCACCTATCACATCCACATCACTGAAGTATACTAGTGAATCACAGTTTTCCCAAAAGCATTTTACTGTTCTTGTGTTCACCAAAAAGCCCCACACAGACAACCTGCAACCTTCGCAAAAATGAATCACCAAGCTTCACAGGGATGGACCTGGTATTTTGAATTCTTATAAATAACTGCCTCAGTTTTGAGCGAAGGAGCTAGAGAAATGGAGAGGACAGGATGTCAGCTATGTGCCAGGGACAGAAAGGTCTATAGTTTCTCAGTGGTTCTCTCGTCTGCTCATGGCAGGGAGTGATGGGCAATGGGGCATCGCAGCCCACACCAACGACAAGAAGGAAAAAGTGTAGAAGGGTCTGGTCTTCAGTGCTCTGGTCTCAGTATTTAATACAGTATTTTCTCAGTGAATTCTGGGGACAAACATTAGGAGACTTGAGCACACAAATGATGTTCTGTAACTCTCAAATTGGACTGTACAAAAGTGAAAAAAACGACCTTTGTTTAACTGGATAAAAACAACTAGCAAGGCTTGTGCACTGAGATGGGCATATAAGATTTTGGCATCAAAAGAAAATAATTTGTGCAGTGTGTTTACCGTTCAATGAGTTAAGGCACTACACCTTGTGACTAACAAGCAAACGTATGGCTAGAAATCAAGGAGGACAGACAAGTCTTTCCTCCTAAGGAACTCCCCTAACACTACTTCCTCATCACATTCACTTTGCACCCAGTGGCTCAACAGCATGCTGACAAGCAGCGTCTTGACAAGGACAGATTACAAGGGACTGTTAGTACATGCCCAGTAGCTTCAGGGTACATCAGCTTTATCTTTCTATTTCCACGTCCTTTTGACTTCTCTGGGGTTTCTCCCAGTCCTTACAGCATAAATGTCCCGTGGCAGTGCTGTTACACCTCCAAAACCCAGTTAACTGAGAATGTTTACAAAGGCCTACAGTGATAGGATGAAGGGCAATGGCTTTAAGTTAGAGAAGAGTAGATTTCGATTGGATATTAGGAACAAGTTCTTTACTCTGAGGGTGATGGAACACTGGAACAAGTTGCCCACGGAGGTGGCTAACGTCCCTTCCCTGGAGATATTCAAGGTGAGGCTCAGTGAGGCCCTGGGCAACCTGGTCTAGTTGGGGGTGTCCCTGCGACTGTGGGGAGGTCAGACCAGATGACCTTTGGAGGTCCCTTCTGGCCTGGATGATTCTATGATTCTATGTCTCCTTTCGGTTTAGTCATACCACTTAAACTGGCTCAGAAGGCAATAATAAAACAATAATAATAATAATGAGCACTGCACAAAAGTGTCACATCAGGGTTACTCAAGCCGGCACAAAGAGCCCTTCGCTGAGCTCCCGGATGCACCACAGCACCAGTGCTTCCCAGGCACCAGTCTGCTCAGCGACGGGGCTCTGCAGTGCCACAGATATTGTCAGGTTACAGCATGGCTCAGGTAGCAGATGCCACTGAACAGACATTCACTGCCACCTGCTAGATGTTTACCACATCAGGATAGGATTGGAGCGGAGCGTGCAGCTTTGTACTAGCTCATTCAGTGGGATTCCTGCACTGGAGATACCCATTACAACACAGCCAAGCTCATCATGTCCTGGGCCTCATCAGCTTTCTACCTGTGATCATTAAGTGAAAATCTTTTTAAGGCACACCAAAGAGGCAGACTGTTGCTGTGGTTTCCCAGCAGCTACCCATTAGATCCCACGGACAGGTGGTGTCAGAGCAGACACACTGATCATCTGCAGCCCCATGAAGGACCTGTTGTCACAGCACCAGAAACTGCTATTGCAAATCCTTGAGAAAGCACCTGACAGTAAAATGAGCAAATAACCCTGCAACTGTTGTTACTATTTGAAGAGAAAGATGAAGACTATGTAGCCCAGCAGCAGAAGTTCAAGGAAAGGCAAAAGGAGAATCTGGTCATTTGTGGATCCAAGGAAGAGAAGAGGGACAAACCAGATCTTTTTTGCCTCCCATCTCCAGAATATTGGACAGGCTTGAGAGGTGGGCTAATGCAAATGGCATGAAGTTCAACCAAGCCAAGTGCAGAGTCCTACACCTGGGATGTGGCAATCCCAGGCATAAATACAGGCTGGGCAGAGAATGGCTGGAGAGCAGCCCTGAGGAGAAGGACTCAGGAGTGCTCATGGATGAGAAGCTCAACATGAGCCGGCAGTGCGCACTGGCAGCCCAGAAAGCCAACCGTATCCTGGGTTGCATCAAAAGAAGCGTGACCAGCAGGTCACGGGAGGTGATTCTCCCCCTCTACTCTGCGCTTGTGAGATCCCACCTGGAGTACTGTGTCCAGTTCTGGAGTCCTCAACATAGAAGGGACATTGAACTGTTGGAACGGGTCCAGTGGAGGGCCACAAAGATGATTAGAGGGATGGAGCACCTCTCCTATGAGGACAGGGTGAGGGAGCTGGGGCTATTCAGCCTGGAGAAGAGAAGGCTCTGGGGAGACCTTATAGCAGCCTTTCAGTATCTGAAGGGAACCTAGAGGAGGGCTGAAGAGGGACTCTTTGTCAGGAAGTCTAGTGATAGGACAAGGGGTAATGGTTTTAAATTGGAAGAGGGGAGATTTAGACCAGATATTAGGACGAAATTCTTTACTGTGAGGGTGGTGAGGCACTGGAACATGTTGCCCAGAGAAGCTGTGGATGCCCGACCCCTGGAGGTGTTCAAGGCCAGGCTGGCTGGGGCTTTGAGCAACCTGGTCTAGTGGGAGGTGTCCCTGCCCATGGCAAGGGGTTGGAACTCGATGATCTTTAAGGTCCCTTCCAACTCTAACCATTCTATGATTCTATGACTTCAGTAAGAAGCCTTGGTCCTCACTGAATGAGGAGCTTCTTTTCAGATCAGACTTATGCAGTCCTCATTGCTGACCTCCACAAAAGTGAGAAAGGACTGATTAACCCACGAAACTTAGATGAGTCACACAAATCACATCTGTATACCCTATGCTCATGCTCATGTCTAGACATCACAGAGGACTTTGCAAAGCATTTGCTTTGCAGTTATTGAGGGTCATTTTGGCATTTAACATTAAAAAAATCTAACATCCTGCAAAGTATTTACTGTGGACAAGGAATGTATTCCTGTAGAAATATGAAGATCCAGACACCTGTTCTGGACTTTAAAGCTAGCCTGTCTGGTAGGACAGATCAACCGGAGTTTTTCAATGAAATTAAGGAACCACTGTTGTAATACAGAGAGTACTGTTTAAAGCCTCTAAACTGAGAAGAGTTGAACCCATCTGCAAAGCAAACTGTGAAAATGTTAAGAAATTAGAAACAAACACATTGCTTGCAATTTTATATGTTACTCTTTTTTCAGAGGGGGTCCCTCCAAACAAGCAAAAGGCAGAACTGATTAGTAGAAATCACGCTCTTCAGCTCATCTAGTACTCACGGGAACGGTGCAGCTGTCAGAATCCCGAGATGCAAACTCCACGTTGCCCAAGTGAAGGATGCCAGCAAGGATTCGAAAAATTCCCATCTGATAAGTATCACTAATCCCTGAAAAATGATCAATAAAACATTTTGAATGGAGAGAGAAATAAAGAACCACAAGCTGCAGTTGATGAAAAATTTTATTAAAAAGAGAAAAACAGTGACTGTCTGCTTTTTTCAGACTATGGCATTTGTCAGTACTGCTTGGCTCCACTTCTGTTAGTTACATCTTAGAACCAGATGGAAAAAAATAATCCATTAAAACAAAGTATTTAATTTGCTGCTTCAAGTGGTTTGTCAGTGACCTCCAACAATGCATATGCTACACCAAGGGAATCCACTACTTATGTGTATGTGATGCATGCTCCTCCTACACTAGCTATGGGATTCCACTGCCATTTAAATACTTTCTTAATGCAATAGTCCCAAACTTTATCAAACTCCCCTTTTTTTAAATACAACAGAGTACAAAGAAAATATGTGCAAACAATGTAGAAAACACTTGCTAGTATACCAGATTTGGGATAAGATTGTCTTTTACAAATTACCTAGCAAAGTGCAGGCCTGCCTGGTGTTTACCATTTCCTTAGCATCATTGACACCATCAATCACAGGGCTTCCACCTTGCTTCGTATAGTGAAAGTAATTCGCATTTCCTGTAAGAGAAAAACCAAATCTTTCACATACAATGATGCAGAAATTCACAGCACATCTGTAAAGTTGTGTAATGATTAAATTGCTTTTGGCAGAATGTCAGCGTATTTTTGCCTCCTGGCTCATAGGACCCACTTATACTGGAGAAGAATTTTTTCAAGATTTAACAGTGAAAATAAGTCTTTTTTAAGCTACCTGGTTCCTGCAATAGGCCCTCAAGCATATTCTCTACCTAACCTTGGTTCAGACTTCCACACCTGTGCAATAATCGCTTTGAAAGCAATTATTCTCCAACTCTGAACCAACTGCTCAAGTAGCAGGTGCAGAGTTGACAGCAGCAGCACTTTGGAATTATTGCACCAGGATATTTAAAGAACTCTATTTTGCTTATTTCCTTCTCATTTCTAATTTATGGTCTGATTTAGTCTTATGAGTATGTGATCAGTTCTGGCTGAGAAGTCTTGGTTGGAGAACTGATGGCTTCACATCAGTCTGAGGACAGCACTGAGCTTCACCAGGAGAGCAGTAGCATCTGTAGAAATTCCTGCAGTTTCAGTGGCCGTGCTTCCAGCTGCAGCAACACTTCTTTTTTCCTGATCTGCTAAGGTTTCAAGAACACTGAAAGAGGAGTCTGCTAAATGGCTTCTTTAGTTCTAATTACATTAGTTCCTTTCTCCCCTGTGTCAGCAGATGTGAATCCTAAATGTGCCAGGATGATGCAGAAGAGCAGAGAAACACTTCAAAACCAGAATGGTATTTCAGAAATTGGCACTGACAGGTTGTGCAGTTTTCCCACTATGAAGCTAACTTTTAAAAACATACAAGCAGCACTGAAATTTATACTGAATTTTAAAAATGATGAGGTGATTGCCTGTTCCAAGGTCATCATAATGCCTTTCTTTTATCCAGTACCAGTTCCAGCTGAATGAGAAATCTTTCCTTTTATCAACATCTTAATTTGAAAATTGAAAAATTGTACTTATCAGTTTTGTGATCATCAAAAGCTAGAAGAGATGATGAAGTTGGTAACAGCCCAAGTGAAAGTATGCAGATGCAAGATAAGCTTTTCAGGTGTTTACACCAGAAATGGTAAAGTTCTCTAGTAGCTGGATCCATGGAAAAAACGGTTTTAAAGGACCAAGAGAAGAGAATTTCACCCCTGGCACTGGAAAGCTACCCTGGAGTCCAGGACTTAGTAAGTCCTAGTGATCACAACTGCAGTGTATTAGAGCATGCCGAATAAACAAATCTGTTAGTTTCATCTTATGAAAAAACCTCAAAATCTGAGATTGGTGATTTTTGTTATTTTCAATGTATTTTAGTATTTGAAGGTCTAAAAGTTTAGAATTTAAAAGCCAGCAATTCTTTCGGTTCTATGGCTCAAAAAGGTCAGAGATGCTCCATTTTACCTACAGTTGCACAACAGAATGAATGTGAATTTCATACCTAATCGTAGAGTTTTAAACTCGGGTAATGCTGCAGAGGCACATAGCTGGTAAAAGATGTGGTAATTTCTCTCCTCTTCTGCCTTTAAAAAGAAAGGACTTGATTATTTTTCACAACTTAGCAAGTGCCAGAAACATCTAGGAGTAGAAAAGAACTGCTATGTTTAATGCTTTCGCCAGCATTACATAAAGAGTACAGAAACCGCATGGAAAAAGGAATCAGCATCTATCATTTCCTTTTTGATTAATTTAATCCATTTTCAACAGCAAGAAGTATGCAGACATTTTCACTTCAAAAAAAAGTATGATTTTATTTTTCAGAACTGTGTATTACTATTAAATATAGATCAGGATTCTATGGGTGGGTGAAATGATCATACTTAAAAGCTTTTCATTTTCCAAAAATAACTAATACTGTTCACCTCAGCATTTATAGTAAGCTGGTGAAGGGAGTATCTTTCTTGCCAAGGCAAGGCTGGAATTTTAAAATGAAGGACAAACACAGCTCAGAAGGTTATGACTCATGACCAACACCGTAATTCTGAACTTAAGCGCTCTAAATTTCAAAACTTCAAAACAATAAAGAAACCCAGAAAAGGGCTCACAGTTGAACTGTATGCAAGAAGTCTCTCTTATTTTTAAAATATACAACAGTACCTCATGTAACACCCCCACACAATGCAAACTGTAATTATTTGCTTTATGCCTTTAGGCAGCCAGTCAAGGACAAGTCCATTTTTACTGAGTTTTAGACTCTAAGGCAGGCAAAGATGGAGAGGAAGTGTGGGAGACAAGACGGTTGCAGATTGGTTCAAGTGTGAAATACCAAAATGAAGAGAGTTCAAGAAGGATGAAATTATATATTCTCATTTGCCTAAATAATGGCAATTAAGATTCATCTGTAATTACCACGATAGCAGCGGGTTTTAACAAGGGACTGAAAGTCAGCTAAGATGGCAGCTTTACAAACCACAACAGAGAGCTCTTCTTGAGCGTGAGCGGTTTCTGCCAGGTTTTGAAGCCCTATTCTATAATACTATGGTAAATACAAACTCATATCTACTAGTGCATTGAAGGTATTTCATGTTTTAATCCACAGCCTTTTTAATACACATTTTACAACTGCAGATAATTCCTACAATAAAGGGCTGACTTGGTTTTCCTTCTCTCCTTCTTCCCCACATGTCCTGTATTACAAATATACTATTAGTCATCACTTACAAGAGATACCTAATATCAGTAAGCAATAGCTGCTTTTTTTTCCATGGAGTCACACAAATATACAATAAGAAGATCGCAGCAGTATTACCTGAAACACCACTCTTGATTTTTCCAAGAGGTAAGTTCTCATATTAGCACCAATGATTCGATACCTCTTATCAAAACCAATTTCAATGTATTTCCCAAAGCGACTGCTGTTGTCATTCCTTGTAGTTTTGGCATTTCCAATAGACTGAAAAAAGGGAATATTGTAAAGGTTAAACAGATTTTAGAAATTATAAAATCTATTTAATCATCTACACGGCTCATAAACACTTAACAACATCCATTTTGTCCTAGTTTCAAAATAGAATTTAAAAAAGAATTTAATAAAGAACGACCTCCACCTGGTCAGGTTAAATCAAATCCTGGTTATTTCACTGACATGAGATCTGGAGCTGATCTTCCTAGAAATTATTTCACTTTCACTTAGTCCAATATTCCAGCTAAAAATCCTGTATTGCTCTCTGAAGTCTTTTAAAAGGAGTCTAGCAGAATGCTCCCATACATCCAGATAATCCTTCTTAATAAAACTATAAAAATTATTTCACACTGTATATATTCATATATGCATGTGTACAGATGGATGTATAGTACTTGCAACCTCTACAAGTCTACCTACGATAAACCCACAGTCCATCAAACAGCCCCTACATGCTGTCTGGCTAATGTCATTATTACTATTACTCTATAATCAACCACATTTCCAAACCACTTCTGCAAACATGTCATTATAAAATATTTACTGAGTGCCTAATAATCTAAAAATTAACATGTACAGATTCACGCCACTTGCCTAAAACTGAATTCCTTCCATAGATGCTTGGTTACTGACTCACAGACAGTCTTCAGTGCTGCCCTACAAGCCTACCTTTCTCAGACTAATTCAATACAGCTTCATACCTTAAATATTGTTTATTGTGTATTTCCTCTACAGCACATGGTCTTGAGATGCCCAGGACAAATGATGACTGTGGTTCCTAAACAGTCCAGATGCACCTCTCTCTGCCCTGCCTCAGCAGCGTCAGGATTCACCCCTCAACAGATACCCCCCTGGTCTATCAAAGTTCAAGGCACACAGATCACAACAAGCTGAACTTCAAAGAAAAGCATCTTCTCTTCTCAATTAGATCATGTTTTGGATATCATATAGCAATTTACCTCCAAAAAAAAAAATAAATATCCTAAAGATATCTCTGTATCAAAGGGAACAGCATTTGGAGTACCTCAGACACAGCACACTGCCTTTTATCACACGCTGCTGCGTGAATGGCATCAAGACCCTAACTCTGAAGTGCGGACCCTAACAAGTGAAGACCCTAACTCTCTAGTTTGTAACTCAAGACTGCAGGGCTGCATCTATGTCCTACTTCATGCAGCCATCCATAGGAACTCTGCAATGAAACAAAACTTGGGAAAAAGAAATGCCAGCAAATAGTAATGCTGAGCGCTGGCATTCCAAATCCATAACCCAAATGTGGGAGGGCAGGGGGGAGAGGCACAGGGCAGGAAGCAGGATTAGACCTTCCCAAACCCCACGGCAGCAGCAACATGCACGCCCAACCCAGCAGATGGCAAACGGGCATCAGATGCCTGGAGAAGTCTCCAGGGAGACCTTATTGGTATCTGAAGGGAGCCTACAGGAGAGTTGGAGAAGGACACTTTGTCAGGAAGTCTAGTGATAGGGCAAAGGGTAACAGTTTTAAATTGGAAGAGGGGAGATTTAGATCAGATATTAGGAAGAAATTCTTTACTGTGAGGGTGGTGAGGCACTGGAACAGGTTGCCTAGAGAAGCTGTGGACGCCCCATCCCTGGAGGTGTTCAAGGCCAGACTGGATGGGGCTTTGAGCAACTTGGTCTAGTGGGAGGTGTCCCTGCCCATGGCAGGGGGTTGGAACTTGATGATTTTTAAGCTCTCTTCCAACTCTGACCATTGTATGAATAGCTGCTACAGAGGAGGTAAAAACACTGGATTGCTGCAGTTCGAAGAAATACTGAATTCGTTCAAACGGAACATACTCAAACTGCATTTCTTGTGTTTTAAAATTATCGCTATTGTGAGATATTTTGTTGTTGGTGGTAGCAACATAATATTACAATATTTTCAGAAACCAATTATTACTTTGAAAGGCATTACTTATGGAAACAGTTAAGCAAGCCCTTGGTATTATAAGATTGCTTACCAGAGTACATACTTAGCTGTACAATTCCCACAACTATATAGGGTAAGAAAGAATGAGAGGCAGGAAATTACATACAAAGATGTGTTTTAAGACTTGACATTTTCTACATTTGCAATAGGAAAACCGTGCATAGTTATTGACTACAAAACTAATTATTGAAATAGTTACTAGAAATGTATAGTGGTCATTTGATATTACAGAGTGTTTGGTAAGCAAAGATGATGTGAAATTCTGACACTAATGATGGCAGCTTATATAATCCTGATGTTTAGATTATTCAAATAGAAATTGAAAAATAAAATGACCTTCTGCTCCTAAGATTTTACAATCAGCTTAGCAAATGAGGAGTTTCCTGTTTGTAAAAGGAATTATTCATTTTCCTCCTAATCTACATGGGTGAAGAGTTCGAAACATTAACTTTGCTGTCCTCCAATCTGTCTTAACACCAGATTTCACCACACTCACTCTGAAAATTATTTGAAGTTCAAGTGTCTGAAGTTAAAAGCATAACTTTCATCCAACCATAACAAAGCTTAAAGTCATTGAAATTTTACATATCCCTAGGTTCATGAAACTATTGCTATCCCTAGAAAATTAAGCACCACTACTGTTTTTTAGTGGGTAAAAATAGGTATGGATGGAAAGTTCATGTCTAGTCCTCAATTTAAATTTCCTTGCTTTGGAAATTAAATCAATTAGTGGTGAGCTGACGGACACTGACTGGGAGGTGTGATCCAAGGAATGAGAGAGAAGGATGCTTGGCTTAGGCTTGGAGACCAAAGGAAATGGGGCAGGGAAACCTGTAGACAGCTTGTATTTCACCCAGCAAACCAACAGCAAACTGCAGACCCATCCTGCAGGGTCTCACCATAGATGTCACTTAGCAGCCAGGTGGTGAGGATGCGGCTGCCTGCCTGGCCCTAGGTGCCACCTCTGTGGTGTGCAGGGTGTGGTGCTGGGTACCCCAGGATCTGTCAGCATCTCAAGGCGGCCGAGGATGGAAGGGCACTTACTTCAAACATTGGAGCAGCGAAGGGAGCACTCTGGGATTAGTTCAAAATGGCAAAACTGTCACCACTCCCAAGGGATCAGGCTGCTCCCGCTGAGGTAGGTGCAGCAAGGCTGAGCTCCCTCAGCTTCCTCCATGGCTGGACCATTGGACCCCACAACAGCAAAGCCCACTGCTTGATTTATCCCACAGAACAGTTTCAAAACACCACACAACACCACAAACCAGGCACAGTTACCTTGTGACAGAACACACACAACTGTGATGGGGCAGCTATAGTTTGGGTAGCATGAACTCCTCACGTCAGGAGGAAAGAACGAATAAAACATAGTTAAGTTTTAAAAATACCTGAGAAAGAATACAATGGCAGCATGTTGCACTTCACAATTCACTGTGTGCACTCTATCTACTGGTGTGTCCACTATAACTTCACACTATTGCATAGAGATGTTAAACATCTACCAAGGCATTGGTTGTCTTTTCTTAGGTTGTTCATAGGCATGCGCTAGTGTGTGCCTAAGGACAGTGCAACATCTCTCAAGGAACTCCCCCAAAACTGCTTCTCTCTGGTGAATCACTTCTTAACGTAGTTCCTTAACTTCAGCTACAACTTAAATCAGTGCAAAGGCAAAGAAACAAAAAACAATTCAGATGAGCCTAAGACATGTTTTCTGCTTGGCCACAACATCAGAATTACAGCATCTGCTGGAGAAGAGAGAACCTAAAGCAGCAGGGAACTGTACATGTTATCCCACAGCTTATTGCCAGCACTGACGTTCCCAAGCCAGTGGATTTGGGACTTGACTACAGTTAGTTACACAAATTTCCAGAACTGAAACATTAGGCTGAGCTAATTATAGCAAAATTACATCTTCTATCATGCGTTTCCCCAACTGTGTGCATCTCATGCAACTTTACTTTTTCAGTCTATCTTCCATAATCACATTTCCTAAAACTGAACATTTGCTTTACTCAACAACTCTCTTAACTCCAGAGTATAATCTACCCGCCCCCACTGTGTGATGTACATGTTCAGGGTGTAAGACCAAAAGTTTACACTTCTTTGGAATTTTATACACAAAACCAGTCTTCTGCACTTGTGTTTGGCCAGCGGTCTGGGAATTACCAGTGTTACAAAGCCAAACAGATTTAAAGCAGCACAAATAAAAAAATTGCTTTGTTAAATGAAATACATTAACAATACTGAAACATCTCCTGTCCCCTCTCAATCTTTTATAAATAGGACACAAAGTAGTGCCTAAAGCATGTCTTGGTAAAGGGATTTTAAAAAAAAAAAAATAAATTAGATTTATTGTAGGTTCTTTGATCCTTGAAGAAGTTTGGATTTCTCACTCTATTGAATGTTTACGTTAGCCCTAGAATAACAACTGCAACTGGAGGCTGGAGGTCAGTTCAGTAGCTCTCTTACCTCCATGATGGGGTTGGAGGCCAAGACTTTCTCCTCAACGTTGGCTTCACTGGCAGATCCACTGACTGTGGCAAAGTACCTCATGGCATACTTAGCAGAGACAGTCTTCCCAGCTCCAGACTCCCCACTGACAATAATTGACTGATTTCGCTCATCTCTGAAACACAAAGACATGTTAATTACCAACTGTTCTCTCAAGGACACTTATTTTTTTGTGTCTTAAACTTGGCAACACTCCTTTCACCATAAATATTAGTAATACAGCAATAACGTAAATGCAGAAACAAGGCTGTTAGTTAGCAAGCTGCCTGAACTGTAGAAGGGACTGCCTGCCACCAGGATGCTCCACAGGGATGCATCCCAGCCAGCCCCCAGAGCTGCTCCAGAGAACTTGTTTTTGGGAAGGTACCTGCTACGACTACCTACCACATGCCTCTGCACCTACTTCTATCCATAGTCTCCAGTAAAGTGCTACACTAAATTATCCACTGCTCATTAGTAATGATCATTAATGCTATCTTATAGATAGAGAAATCAACAGCAGAGTCAACAACAGAAACCTTTCGTCCTTCTGATTTAACCATCAGCTTTTCCCAGCATTGTTCTGAATGTGAAAAATTCAGGCAGGGATGTTCAGGATGCAAACAGTGGCTCTGGAGTGAAGACAATCCCTTTGTTGTGAAGTAATTTCTTCTTGTTTAAAAAAAATAAACTCCATTTGGTACTAAAACCATTTCGTCTCATCTCAAAGAAGGCTCTATGCATAACCCCCAACTGTATGACTAATAAACACAACAGAAAATAACAAGGATAGAAATTTGCATTTATATAGCCCGAATCTTTTAAAATAAAGGCCATTCTTGCTTTATACACTATTTTGTATTTCCAAAGCAAAAGAAGTTTAAATGAATGATCTTTCAAAATGCTCTTATGAGCTGGGTGAGCTTACCTCTATCTTACATCTTACACTGGAAAGTGGAGAAAAAAGGACTAAAATTTTATCTCCAAAGCTTTACAGGGCTGGGACTGGGACACACAAAGTACAGCCATGCTCCAGACCAGGCTGCACTTACAGCACAGTAACTGTGAATGAAATTTTGGGCACACACGTGTTCAGGCAGCACACAGAGAGTCTGCACAGCCTCCAACTGCCTGCTGAGGCCACCAGCAAATGCTATGCAGAGGAAGTGATGAAATATGTATGGAAAGACTATTTGCGGTTTCTGTAGCCTAAAGGTCCTCCTGAAGATCTGGGGTTCTATTTCTGAGATGGTAAAAAAAAGCTGCTCATGAAATGATGAAGCTAAATTACAGATCATGCTGTTACTCCCAAGCTGTCTCCTACATTCAAAAACCTCCCCAAGCTCCCAGATAAGAGCACAACTCCAGCATCTACTTCACGTTGCACAAAGATGTAGGCTAAAGGAGCCTCTGGGTATGTCCCACATCACCTGGACAGCCAAGGCAGGATTCATTTAACCGAACAAAGGTATTGTCTGAAGCAGGTTTTCCACATTTCAGTAAAAGGAAATTACTTTAAATGGCTGGGCGCTGATTTAAATTTAACAGGAAAGCGTTACAAAGATCGAAGCAACCTAATTTTATGTTCTCAACTTCCATTTAACATGTGCGATATGTGCGAATTACCACAGGACAGTTCACACATCCACATACACCAAGATGTCCATCTCAGTGCCAGAGCTGCGGGAAAGCCAAACTGTTCATCTCATTATGGGGTTGTGTGTAGCCCAGGTTCCATAAGCTCAACTGCCAGAGACCCCAGCCTCGGTCACAGGAAAATGGAACCACTTGCTGATGAGACCTTTCCGTACAGCAGCCATCAAGCCTTCTCTGCATGCTCCTCAAGGAGGTTTGTGGTGCCCAGGATGGCTTGTGGTAGCGAGGAAGACTTCCAGCTGGGAAAGGAAGAAGAAACTCTCTTGTTTCTTCTGTACTGCCCCTCCCTAAGTCCATCAGCAAGAGACAGCTGTGCATGAGCGACAGCCTGTGGCTCTGCATGTCCGGTGGTGGCCTGAATTATATGGATGCTTATGGTCAAAAGGAGCAGTGGAAGGACATGGTATGTCCAACCAAATGCACAACATCTTGGCTTGTATGTGACAACCCATAACAATTTTCCTCTCACACAGACAGTCCGTGCAGTCATTCAAAAACAGAGAACAATTTCTTCATGGGACTGGTATTGCTCTCTTTTTTATTCCTACTGTGGTCTTTCAAATAGAAAAAAAAAAATCCCATACCATTCTAAAATACGAAACTTCTCATCTGATTTCAGGAGCTACCTAACAGAGAAGGGCAATGACAAGCTCTTCATTTGTAGATCACCAGTTCTGTTTCATGTATTAAATATCATTAATATAAGAAGACTCATGAAGCTCAAGTCCTATGAAATGTATCCTCTGATGATTAAGCTTATTTTTAGCTTAGTTCCCAAAGTACAGAAGGTTTTCAGAAAACAAAGTAATGCAACCTCAGTACTACAGACTTCTGACTAAACTGTCAACAAAAGACTAACGCTAGTGCCAAGAGAGGAATATTGAAGTAAAGGTTTCCCATTCTAACTGTCACATCCCTGAAGGACACGTCTGTGAGTGTGGAAAATGCCTGCTGATTTTGCAGTCCCCAGTCCCGCCTCAGGGGCGGTGGGAAACACCAGGCTCTTCAGAGAGATATGGGAGCTCCATATTTTCAAAGACAGCAATGGAAAAATGAGGTTGAAATAATTTCTCCTTAGGAGCACTGTTGCTAATTACCCAAGAGTTTCCTTCCCCCACAACAGAATATACAAAAATGTATTCTTCTCCCTAGCGCTCATTCATGTGCTCAGGAATAATGGCATCCACTATTATATTGCTGTATAAGTAAATACACACAAGCACTTTCCATAAATTCACCTAGAGAAGTTATGGTTGGTTCTATGCCAGCAGTGGAAATGTCGCTGCCGTCTCTTCTGCAATGAGTATTTGTGCTTGCAGCAGCCACAGCAATCATGAGAAACAAAGGGCTCGCTCATGGTCTGCAGCAAAGTCCTCTGGCATCGCCCTCCCAGCGCTCCATCTACGCTCAGAGCCACTCTTGTCTGCACAAGTACATTAGTCCATTGTTTTGCCATAACACACTGGAGTGACCACCCTCTAGCATATTATTCTTTCTGCTTTTTGGCAGAGAGAAAGGAAAACACAACAAAATGGCCAAGATCACACTCAATATTTGAAGGAGGAGAAAGAGCAGTGTAACACAACACCCCAAACACAACAGCAGCAGGGGACAATGAGCTGTCACGGCCACAACACGCCTAACAAAGAAGCCCTACTGAAAAAAAAAATAATATTGTGTTATCTAAAAGAACGTGTGTTTCCCATGCTTTAGAGATGACTTAAGGACTGATGTGTTCTTGGTTATATTGCAAGTTCAACGATCTGAGAGACAATCTACCTGGAGAGACTGCACGTCAGCTGATGGATGAAGCTGATGTAATTAAATTCATGTCATCGTAATGTAAAGAGTTTTACTGAGATAAACTGTGCCTGCATACCTCAGCCTTGCTGATTGTTAATTATACACCCGCTAAAGTGCTAATCCCAGTCTTTGTTCTATCTGGAGCTGTGTGGAGTGACTAAAAAGTCAATCATACTTAAAAATTGGACATCCTGTGTGAATTAGCAATGGTTTGCCTGTAAATCATCCATAGGAGTTTTCTGCAAAGTTCCTGGCCCTTTTCAGGGAAGACTTGGCATATGGACATCCTACCACAGGGAGCAAGATACTTAGTCTTTCAAGAAGGAGCATGGGTTAGTCCTACCAGGCAGCTGTGTCCACTTGGCAGAAGGTTCTTTTAAGTCCTTAAAGAAACAAAATGCCACACTGAAAAGAAAATAATAAAAAAAAAAAAAATCAAAATGCCTTGGTTAGTGCATGAAATGTGGTGAAAATTATTTTTAATTGTTTGGTATAAGAAATGGTCCATCTGAAACATATCCTCTGCTTATGCAAAATTAAATTTGCATAAGCAGGGTCCATTAAAAACAAACAAAAAATTCCCGAGAAAACACAAGATAACACACCCTGAGTTTTTTTCTCCAGTATACATAACACCTTTGGAGTTATTTTTAGATAAAACATTTGCCCCCAACCTTTGACCTGATGTTTTGAGCACTTTACATCTCACCAGTAAGAAAAAAAGCTGTAATTAAAACTTTCAGCCAATGAAACAGGTAGGGCAAGAGTGCTTCATGTGACACCACTTTGCAGCCCAAAAGCCACAGCCCATTATCTATGCAACACTTCATCTTCTTGGAGATTTTTCTCTGAATAAAGCACATAATCAGATTATTTTAAAATTAAGGTTACTTCTGAATGGAGGGAAGATTTTAATTATGCTTTTACAAAGAGAAATAAGGGAAAGTGAGCTGGGAGACGAGAAGGTGGAGGAGTCCCCTTTCACCCAAAGGTGGGTAACGATCACATCCTAGGATACAGGACTACATTACAGTGATACAATATCATGCCAAATACTGGGCCAAATTGTCTTGAAAAGAGATGTTTAACCCCAGCATACTGAAATACATTGACTGGGACCAGTTTACGATTCATAGAAACATGAAGCATTGTGTACAATGAACTCTTGCCGTTTCTGAACAAT
Organism: Thinocorus orbignyianus; assembly: GCA_013400375.1. Lineage (NCBI taxonomy): Eukaryota > Metazoa > Chordata > Aves > Ciconiiformes > Thinocoridae > Thinocorus > Thinocorus orbignyianus. Next base: position 104,645 of record VXBW01001624.1, on the reverse strand, counting down.
GCAAAAGAATAAAGGAATGACAAAACCAAAACAGAATTTTGGTTTTAAGATAACTGATCAAAACATTTCACAAGCTAACATTTTTTGCAGAAGCAGGGGACTTGATTCAGAAATCTTCCACATCCATTCTCTATACTTCAAGAGCCGTGTGAAGGTAACAGCTATTTCTTGTCAAATAAAAGAGCAGTAACACACTATGGAATAAATAACTGATAATTTCAGTGTAACCTATCACAAAAATAATGTTGATGTGTAATTTTGAAAGGTAATATTCAGATGTTATATCCAAGCCACATACAACTCCACTTCTTACAAGTAATAGCCACAGACTGAGCAATAAATGCCACTAATTTTTCATAACAGAATTCCATTAAAGGACAGAAATAGATTTGTGCATAAGCTGGTAAATTATGAAGACAATTTTGCTTTCCCTACAAAATTCTGTCGACAGGCAATATGTTTGAGGAGATTCATTGTCAGAGTGCCAAAACGGAATAGATGTAGACTTCTTGCCTAACTCCTGGAAGCTTGAGATTACAACCTATGTTCCAGCAGGGGTTTTTTTGTGCTTTGAAAAATCACTGCAAAATTCAACACTGAAGATAGCTTCTGCTCAAAGGAGGTTCTGCACTAGGGATAAAAAGAGTGCTACAAACTGACTTGAGATGCCCTGCATGCAGAAAAGGACTTTGCAGAACACAAATGAAATGACAATGCACAATAAACCAGGAAGTGGTTTAAAAAAAAAAAAAAATAATTTTCAAGACATAGAAGAATTCCTTTGCTGAGGATCTGCATGTATCTTAATGCAGTACTTTTAATAGAAATAACTCCTACTAACTTTAAATTCTGTATTCTGTAGAAAACTAAGGGAAACACTTTCAGAAGGGCTGAGAATGAAGGAAACACTACTCCCACAAGACCATGGCTGTCAGCTGCAGTGGGAGCAAGACTGTCACCGGGCACCTCCAATGCGTACAGAGTGCTGCAACAACACTGCCCAGTCATTGATGGCTGTCAACATCTAAGGCAGCTTTTAAGGATTTCAGCTCACCAATAGAAAAACTGAGGCAAAAAAGAAAAAACAGAGCAAGAAATGAAACATTTAATTTACTAACATTAAAGGCAGAGTTGTCAATTTGCAAACAATTTTTATTCCTTAAGATCACTACACACACTGAAGCTGGTTCCCTCCAAAACCAAAACAGCTTCCTGCAACACAGACATTATTTCCATAGCAAACTGTCCAAACAGATCAGGGTAATAAAGATGTACAGACTGAAAAATCCCTACAGATATTTTTGTTTACCTTCCTCCTCTATACCAATAGAAATCTCTCTCTGAAGCAGGAACACTAAAACAGAAATAAATCTAACCATCAATAAGCATTTCAGAGGGGATTAAAGAAGCCCAGAGCTATTCAATTTAATCATCAAAGCACAACATTGTTTTTCTGTTTCTTTGCTTCCTCTTACTGACGCATCGGATGTATCACTTGATCTTGTCTTTCAGACTCATGACTCCACAGCAAATAACGTCAAATAGATATATATAAGCACACACACCACAAAAACATCAGTCTGAGAAAACAAAGAAAAGGAAAACAGAATTATTGACATCAGCCTCAATATTCGTATCAATCCATCCATACCCAAGCCATTAGCATCTCTACCTGGCAAAGCATATTATTAAGAGTTGACTTTAAAAGATTCTGATATGGGCTTTGAAATGCTTGCCTCTGACGAACTACTTCAAAGCTGAGTTGTCTTAATGCCATAGATGAGATTGGCAGAAAAGATCAGAGTGAGATATCTTTAATATAAAATGAAGAGACCAAATAACAGGGCAATTAGATGAAGAGAACATGAGTACTTAGTTTGCCTTTGATCCTAAATCCTCCACTCTTGTTAACCTTGAGGACACTGCCAAGGTGCTGATCTTTTAAAGGAAGCTTCTTGTCAGGGTGGTTTGAAGGCCACCAACTTCAGGTCATATCCTCCCCTCACTGCTCCAGTGCTAAGATGTTTAATTAAAACTATTCCTCCCCCCTAACTTTATTTTTGTTGTTGTTTTTGGTTTTTGGGTGATTTTTTGCAAGTTGTTACTGGTTTCTTCTTTTCTTTTGGAATAACAGGTTTAGGTTATGGCTAAGGGAATCAAGCCCATGGCGTATTTTTTATTTAAACCAAACCAGCACAAACTGTTGCTAAAGATCTGATCCTGAGATCTATAAAGGTTGAAATCTCCTACTGCTTCAATCCAAGAACAAGAACATAATAAACAGCTTTTGTTTAATCTAGCTGTGACAGTCTGGTCTGCTTCATCTCATTGCTGCTCTTCTACTGCAGTTCTGTGGTAATAAAGAAGACCTGTAAGCCTGACATTGCTTTACATTTTCAAAACAGTGAATTTTGAATGATCAAAGAACCCAACACAAATTTCCAGGGAAGGAACCTGTGACTCAGGGAACATTTGGAATAGATCCTGTTCCCATCATATACACGTAATTACCCTAACATCAATGTGCATCGTGCCCATCAAAGACAGAAAAGGAATTCGCGATATGCCATCCTGCAGCTGAATTAAGGCAGCAGGAAAACCAGCCCAAGAGAATAATTGAAAAACTAATGACTGAATTTCTGAAAGGCCAGATAGGTATATTCCGAAATGCTGGCATGTTCAAATCTTGCTGTACTTCCATTAGCTGCAGCTCCTCTCAGAGCCAGGGGATTAACCAGGGACCAACACAAAACCAGCTGAAGCTCAGTGACATGTCTTACACCCTACACCATGAAGGCCATTTCCAAACTGCGCAAGGCTACATGTACATACATGCAGCCGACGTGATTAAGTGGCTCCTGCAATGCAAACATAACTCTGACTCGAGTAAGCAACCTATTTTTTGCAATCAACCTCTCAGCATCTCTGTTGCATATTTGTGACAGCATTCGACCAAAATAACCTGCAGTATCTACAATCAGAACATTCACACGTCTCTGCATCTGAGAGCATGACTAAACAAATCTGTTCAACAAAGACCATTTTCCAGCTTCCCCCCACAAGAGACAGCTATAACAACAATCAAGAGCACAGAAAATTTTACCAAATAACTTTCTCATCAGTAACATGAAATAAAAGAAGCTTACACAATGCACTGAAAATACAAGCAGTGTCGAAGTGTTAAATACCATCATAACTGCTTTATTGATGTGCCCGAATAACTTAGAAGTATTGACGTTACAGGGATAGAGAAATACATCTCATACTCCACCCGTCTTAAACAGCTCATTCAGCCTTGGAATAATTACCAACAGAAAAGATTTTAAACTCTTTTCTGGTGAAATCCCTCTGCTTTCATCAGGTATCAACATAAAGTTAAAAGTTCTCTGTAGTATCAAACGTTTTGTGAGCTTCACAGAAAGCAGCTTGATTAAGTAATTAAGAAATTTAGGAAGGAACTTCCCAGCCCTGGCACGCTCAAGGGAGCCTATCTTCCAGGGACTGGGAGTCCTCCAAAGCCGGAGAAAGGGACAAGGAGGAGAGGGATGAGAAAGAGCAGGAAAGAGAGAGCAGGTGAACACAAGGATAAGGTAGAGCACCAGAAGAACAAATCCACAGTGTAAGATGAAAAGGCAAGATTTTGCACAACTCATCTGAAGGCTCACTAAATAGGTCTGACTTCAATAAATGCTGAAATAGAGTGTTTCCTAAAAAGACCTGTGATTGTAAACTTGAAACCAAAACACATCCATATTTTTTTTCTAGAACACTCTTCTTTTTTCAGCACAAAAATGTGGTCTGGGAGAATGCAAGGATTTTTTTTTGGCAGAGCTCAGCAGCCCGTGCTCTCCCCAAGACAGGACAGGTCCCAGGTCCCCTCTTTGGGCAATCACGCTCCTTGTCTGGGTGATTCACCCGTGGGTATCATTGCTAGCTTTACTCAAAGACCTAAATTACTTTTTTACACTTGCCCTAAAATGAAAGGCAGCTGTAAAAACCAACAGCCCCTGAAGCTTTAACACGAGTCAGTGCAATATATTTAGCTTCACCTTTGCCTAAGCATGGTATTGTGTGGCAGCAAACAAGGCTGAACATGTTCAGCAGCACTTGTTCAGTGCAAAGCCCTTTGAAACTCATCCCAGGGCATGCAGCATCTGCCAGGAGCCATTCTCAAAACTGGCAACTCTACAAAGCCAGAATTTGCTTTTCAAACAGATGTAACTGTTCAATAAATAAATAAATAAATAAGAATGGACTCAGCAGGTCCAGGCAGCCTTCCCAGCACCTCTGACAGCATCTTGCCATTCAGCAACATTTTAAACAAACAAATTCAATTACAAAGTTCTTTGTAGCCCAAATAAATTCCGTTATCCCCTATTTCTGGATTTGGCTCTTGGCCTCCTGAACATGGCAAGGCACCTCTATTTTGTCCATTTACTTTCCAACTGCTTCCTATAGCCCACATAACACAAGCACATCTTTCCATTCTCTCTTTACATAGCTGCTGAGATCCTCTGCCTGGGGGGTCACCTTCAAATAATAGAATCATAGCACGGTTTGGGTTGGAAGGCACCTTAAACATCATCAAGTTTCAACCCCCCTGCCACAGGCGGGGACACCTCCCACCAGATCAGGGTGCTCAAAGCCCCATCCAGCCTGGTCTTGAAAATGTCCAGGGATGGGGCATCCACAATGTCCCTGAGCAACCTGTTCCAGTGTCTCACCACCCCCACAGTAAAGAATTTCTTCCCACTATTTAATCTAAATCTCCCCTTTCAGTTTAAAACTGCTGTCCCTCATCCTACCCTATACTCCTGATAAAGAGTCCTTCCCCATCTCTCCTGTAGCCCCCTTTACGTACTGGAAGGCTGCTATAAGGTCTCTCCAGAGCCTTCTCTACTCCAGCTAAACAACCCCAACCCTATCAGCCTGTCCTCGCAGTAGAGGTACTCCATCTCTCTGATCATCTTTGTGGTCTTCTCTGGACCTGCTCCAACAGGTCCACGTTCTTCTCATGCTGAGGGTTCCAGATGCAGGACTGCAGGGGGGTGTCTCACCAGAATGGGGCAGAATCCCCTCCCTGGACCTGCTGGCCATACCTCATTCAGGTCAGGATGCGGATGGCTTTTCTGCACTGCGAGCACATGTTGCCAGCTCATGTTGAGCTTCTTATCCACCAACACCCCAAAGTCCTTCTCCTCAGGGCTGCTCTCAGTCTATTCTGTGCCCAACCTGTATTTGTGCTTGGAATTGCCCTAACCCACATGTGGGACCTTGCATTTGGCCTTGCTAAACTGTCATGGGCCCACCACCTTCCTCTGTAGGAGTCTTCCCTGCAACCAGGCAGCGCCAATAAACACCACCCCAGTGCTCTATCTTCTCCTGTACTGCAGGAAATCCGTATTTCCCCATTTTTAAAGTTTCTCTGCACAGCAGGCACAGCTCCTCCTTCCCTGAAGAGCCACGGCATTCTGGCATTCCCAGTGCTAAAGCCTCCAAATTCACCTGTACTGGCACATCCCAAAAGGTGCGGCCTGACAGAGATAATTACTTTTTCCACCCTCAAAAGGTTGTTGTGTGGATTAATAAGGTAACTTTTGTAAAACACTTAGAATGTGCAAAGCACTACGTAAGCAGTAAGGATTAGTATTATTATTAGAGACTGAAGTGCTTTGAACCCTTCTGTGCCGATGTGATGTGGGTGGGAAGAAAAGAACAAATGAGTTCCTAGCGCTGTGCCCCAGAAGCAGGACAGCAGCCCCATTTTTTTGTTTGCTCCACAGGCACACTCTGCACCCATCGGTTCATTTTGACTATCTGGATCTGACATGCTCTGACCTGACACATCCCAGGGACACCACGCATCAACAACTCAGAGACATCTTCAGCTGCGCCTTGAGTCACATCAATTGCTCCCAACTAAGCAGGAAATTCTTCGTAAAATCATTCATTTTTAATAGGCATGAAACATTAGTCCAACAAACCATGTTCTTTAAACACATTTCTAAACATATTTCCAGTTTAACTGGGTTTTTAAGCCTCACAGGGTTTCTCACTGCTGGAGAAAAGAAGACGTTCTGAGCACAGGATCAGGTGCAGAAATTGATATACCAGTATTAGCAGACACAGACTTTGGTGAATGCTTGAAAAGTGCTTGGAAAACAGGACACCTTCCACGAAAGCAAAGGCTACTATCCAAATATATGGTACCTGGCACAGAGACCTCTTATTGCTCCAGGAGATGAAGGCATGCAAAATATAGTATGTTCATTTTTGTACATTGGAAAAAAAGTTAGCTTTGGGAGAATTTTACCAGGAGCCCCACTGAACTGCTGCACTATATATTACATACTCTCACATATTTTATTGTCAAGCTGGTGTGATCAAGTCATCAGACACTAGATCAGCATTTTTGATTTAGGGGCTCTCTACCGCCTTGGTGAACTCACCAAAGTTGCTCTCCCACTCCACGTGTCTGTTTTAACTTACAAAGTGGAAATAACAACACTGATCTCTTCTGTAGAAGACTTTGAGATCTGCTCATGGAGGTGAAGATCTAATAACCTGAATTCTCTTGAACCTGTTCCAGCTGCAAACTCAGCCACTCCAAACCACCTCAAGTTCTTAAGCATCTTTAGGACCTCTTCAATGACAGCTTGGTAAAAACCCCAGCAGATGTGCTTTTTATTTTTTTTTTCCTTTTAATTAACAAATTGCACCACTTGCCATTTTAATTGTATCCAGGAAACATAGCTTGACTGTAAAAATGGCAAAAGGTGAAAAGATAATGAATTGACAGTAACATCTCTCGACACATACAAATGAAGAAAACTGAGGTCAGCAAATGCTGCAAAATCATGACAGATTGCACTCCAGAGGAGCACAAAGATGAGCCAGCACTATGCAACTGATTTATCTAGAGATTAGTCTGAGGTCACTCCTGCAATAGTTTAGGAAAGCTCAATGCTTAGCTACCAGCAGGACACCTCACATGAACTCTAGCTTCCAGCTATGACCAGCCTTAACCCTTTTGTTGCCCTAAAATAATCACTGCTCAGACAAGTGAGTGCCTGATGTTACATCAAGTTGATTACCCCATCTGCTCTCTGGTACTCATAACACCATAACATGCCAGACCCGAAGTACTATTCCAAAATCATCTGTTCTCACCAGAAAGGACAGTTTCCGTTTTCATTCTAATTTTAAAAACAGAGCCCAGAAAGTACCATCTTTTTTTGAGGTAAGTATTTAATTTAAAAAGTCGTACATTAAAGCCCTAAGTCAAAGGCAGCCCTTGCAGGTCTGTGCAGGGCCCAGCATGGCAGGCTCTCATTTCATAATTGGATAAAGACTCGTGATGGGTTGTTAATCATCCCCCTCCCAACTTCTGCCAGGGAAGAACAGAGCATCGCTGTACCAGGCATTCAGAAGCCAAGCAGCAGCTGATCAAATGTGCATTTTTATAAGAGGACATCATCTTGGGATGCCCGAGATAGCTGGAGACTGTCAGGCAAGGTGCTCTCAAAACACCCACTCAACAGCTCCCTGAGCTCTTTTTGAACAAACAGTGACAGAAAAAAATAATCTTCCTGTAGCTGAGAGAGCCATCAGCCACACACTGAAAACCTGACAAAACAGAGAGGCGGCCTGTTTATCAAACGTAATTTAATGAATCAGATACACACCAATTCGTTACACTTTGTCCAAACAGAAAAAGCAAAACTTTGGAGACTGACGTTTCAAACTCTGTGGCTTTCTGCCCTGGTATTCATTGAGTTTCATAGGGATCTCATTAGGATGTAATTCTGTTACTTTCAACTTGCCATTTGCTTGACAACTTTACTAATTAATCAGATGGAAATCTCTCAGTTTAATAAATTAACTGAAAAGCACTGAAGTCTGCTGTATCTGTCATCAACCACAAGCAGAACTGAACAAACCAGACCAACAAAGGGCTAATAAAAAAATGACATTATCTTAATTACTGCAATATACCCTTTCTAGGCAGGTGAAGGGATCTCATTTAAGACTGATTTAGAACTTCTTCCCCTAATAGTATTAGGAAACTGAAAATCATAAGTCTCATACATCAATGTAATTCTTAATATTTTCAAGAGTTATAATCATCAACATCTCCTCCTCTTGCAAACCACAGAGTTAAAAATGGAGGTTTGTACTGAATATTACAAAGAATATGAACTGCACCTGCTGACAGTTATGATTCTGACTATAGCTGTAACGCATTAAAAAAAAAATTAAATTCAAATACTTGCCCACTGATGCCTTGTCTCCATTTTCCTTGTTACCCCAGAGGGCTAACTGTGAAGTCTGAACTTCTTTTTTGTTAATAATTTGGACATGTTGACTTACAAAAGTGGTATGTGTTGTAGTTCAAAGGACTCAACACATGCAAGCACCCACGTGCTGACATCGTGGTTTATATTTTTTGAGACAAACCCAAATTCTTCAATAATAATTTACTACCTTTTAAGTCACTTGTCTGTCTCAAATGTTGTCCTGAGCCTGTATATGTTTGCTCAAGCAAAGCAAGCTGTCCATGAACATTACCTATCCGTCAGAGCAGGTCCCGGCAATTCCCAAAAGCACAGCTTGTTCCTGCTATGTACAGCTCTGCCTCCAGAACCCCAGCAGTCCTCAGAGGGCTCTGCAGGACTGCCCTGAGGCAGGGGAGGCCCTGGGACAGGTCCCCCTCCCACCAATCCTGCTCTTGGGCAGGTGGATCTTCTCCTGCTAGGACAGAGAGACAGATCTGCTCTGGAACCCTCCCACCAATCCTGCTCTTGAGCAGGTGGAACACTCCCACCGATCCTGCTCACTGGCAGGTGGATCTCCTCCTGCTGGGATGGAGGGAGAGATCTGCTCCGGAACCCTCCCACCCACCAGCTGGAGGATTGTACAACCCACACCAGTGAATTTATTGCTAACTACGAGGCGTTCGTAACCCTAAGTCTAACATAATTTAAATGCAGCTGTAAAACTAGTTCATTGTTTATTTTGGGCACAGCAGAGGAAAGGTGTTGGAAATGAAGCTGTTAGTCTGGGCAGAGAAGCTGTAGGAGATGGAGAGAGAAAAGGAAGAAGGCACAGAGATACAGATTAAAAAGGAGGAATAGAAGGTGGGGGGAATAAAGAAATTAAAAGAAATAATAATCCAAAATGATAGTCTTAAAAGGGCTGTGCACATCTTCCTGTGCTAGAAAAGACAAGAAGCTCCCAAGCAAACAGTAATCATTTATTCAGTTGCCAGTTATGGGTAAAGATGAGCCATATTCCTTCCTGGCAACAGAACTGCTGTTGAAAGAGGAAATAATGGATGTCCCAACAGGCACACACCCTTTCCCAGCTCATGTGTACCACGTGTCAAGGCATCTATATGTGTTGTTTTATGCTGCAATTAACCCCAAGCATTTGATGAGCATCACTTTTCATGCAGAAGCCAGACAGGAGCTCCATCCCTGACAATCCAGCAGTCATTTTCGCACTGTATTTTTTCCAAAGACACAGTGCAAGTATTTAGTGTATAGTCACAAGTTTTCCTGGTTGCTGTCATGGGGCATTTTCTATAGCTGAAGAAGACCACAGAGATCACTTAGTTACAGCCATGCACATGGAAAGAGTTTCTCAGCCACAGCAGATGGAGTAACAAAGCTGGCAAGAACAAATTCTAAATCATTACATTATAAATTAACAAGAAGACTTAAGGAGTAAATATTTAGAAGAGCTCGCTGAAGCCTTATGGATAGGAGCATCATGACCAATTATTGCAGCGATCATTTAAACATGGAGTTAGGAAAGATTAGAAACAACAGAAAAATTAATCTCACCAATTAGATGCATAAACGCAAAGTAATGCCATATGAGTAGCTACCATATGAATATTCAATGCAATTATTAAAGCATTAATGAAATAGTCACAGACAATTTAATCTTCATTTTTAGATAACCAGAAGCAGAAATATAAATCTGCATGTTTTTTTCTTTAACTTGATAATTCAGGACTAAAAGGTGATTCCTTCTGAGTGTAGAAAGTATCACTGAAGTTAAAGGGCAGGACAAATGATGAAGGAATTGTAAACAGCATTAAAAAATGAAATTCAGTGAGCAAACCCAGTATGTTCAAATAACAGAAAAAGTTCTTATAAACAACCAACAAAAAAGTAGAGAGAAAATGAAATAAATATTAAGAAAATAAATAAACAATGGAATTGTTATATCAGTGTAGAGGGATTATTTGCATTTTCATTACATGCTCAGATTTCATTTTATACCTATGAAAGTACTGTCAGTTATTCATAAAAGAATAACAAATTATTCATAATATGTTGTAGACACGCAAAGGCATTAATTCATTAATGCAGAAGGTTTATTTAAGATAATTTCCTTGCTTATATAACTTCTCATCATTTGTTTCAAAAAGGAACTTCTACCACATCTTTTTTGTTGTTATTCAGGACAACAGAATTGCTGGAGGGTGCAGGGAGAGCTGAAGAGCTGGCAATTAAGACAAAAAGCAAAAAACCACAGAAGAAGCTCTAGCCAAAATCTCAGCCCTCTGAGTCTTCCTCTTAGGGCAGAGGATGCAGACAGTGGCAGATAGTGATCTCCAGCGCACCGGCTTCAGCCAACAAGTGCACAGAACACAGATGATCTGAAATTTGAGATTTCAATGCAGGTAAGAGGTAAGCCTGCTCCAGACAGTGGTTGGAGATAGCTCATGGAGAGGGGCCCCCGTCCAACCTCTTATTTTCATTTATTAACGTTAACAGGAATTCTGGGAATTTGGATTACATCCATCACTACCATATAACAGCAGGACTGTACTGTGCTGCAGACATAAAATAAGGCTACTAAATTCTTATTTGCAGAGCTTTTAGAGGGACTTGAGTAGCAAGTCTTTTTAAAACAGCAGTGAACTAGATCTGTAAACGGTGAGTGAGACTTGAAGAGCCACAATGCAGATGCGGGTGTCATAACATGCAGTTCTTTCTTTACATTCCCATAGCAGATTATATTTCCTTTCTTAGCAGAAAGGAAGTAAGGCAAACACCTCCGTGACTCAGCAGTGCAGATGGAGGGTATTTTTGAAATTGGCTATTTCAAAATTACCCAAAGTCATGAAGTGTTGCACTGTACCGTACTGTTTTGAAATTATCTATTACGTGGGTATCATGAATCACCATTTCACGTATGCAGCTGACTAACTTCACAGTGTACGGAGCATTTCATTCATTCTAGTTCTCATCTTAAGTGAACAGATAGCTAATTTCAAAGATGAACATTTTACCATTTTCACCTCACTCTCCCTTTGCTTTCCCCTCCTGCAGTACAGCTGGAGAGCCACCGCAATTAAATCCAGAGATCTGGCACTGTTTTACTTGATTAATGTGATCATGGGCTATATTGCCAACAAGGAAAACTGTATCAATAGCTCACAGCTACCCAAAGAGGATACCAGGGATCATCCTGGGGGTCCCCTGCCACACAGCACCCCAAAAGGTCTTTATCCTAGAAATAAAACATTTCAAAAGATCCTCAAATTGGCAGGCTCTTGGGGTGAAAGGGCAAAAGTTTCTAACAAACACTCTCCTTGGGTGACAACTTCATTTTCATGCAATATTTAAAGAAAGGAGGTTCTCCTGCACAGCTGTTGCAGTGTCCTTAGAGACACTGTTTTCAGGGACTCTGTGCAATCGTTCCTCTGCTCCCTCTTAATTCAAGTCACCAGCAGCCACAGGCAGATTAAGTAGTTGGGATTTTACTAATGTGACCAGGAGCCTATAATAGCACTCATAAGCCGAGGGACTTTTTTTTTCTGTTTTCAGTAGCACATATAAACACAAACCAGTTAAGAATCTGGCACTTTTTCCTTTAAAAATACACTGATCATTAAAAAGTATCTCTACATTTTGCTAATCAAACAACACCATCTTATAAACTACTGGGCTAATTTTAGACCTAAACACTGACGAAATCTGTGGTTATTCCTGTTACCTGTCAGTGACAGTGATCTCCCCATGGCATTTGTAATACTTTACTGTGCACCAGCCTAGGCGAATTACCCTCTTCTGAAATGTACTAAAACACTGGATAAAAGACAGATTCTGCAAAATTTATCATTAACGATAAATTAAAGAGAAGGCTGTTGGCCAGAAACTTTAAGTCTTACTCCTTTTAGAAAAACAATGAATTCAGGACTAGTGGTCTACAAACCTGGCCATCTGCTTGTATGCTTCTTCAGCCACCGCAAAGATATGTGGATCCATATCCCCCATATTTTGGCCACTGTACGCATTGATGATATCTTCGCCATAGATAGGCAGTTGCTCATAAGGATTTATGGCCACTAAGACAATACCTACAAAGGAAATGAACCAAAAGGAATTATTAATAGCTGTTTCAAAAGAAAACAAACCAAAAAGTGGCTTTAACACCAACTATTGTTCTAGCTTTTCTAAAAATATTAGCTAGAGAAGAATAAGGATCTGATACTATCGACTTCAGCAAGTATTTATTTTGACAACAGTTTCATGTACAAAAAATGTCAGAAGACTTCTATCCTGCTTTAGGAAATGCATCAGGGACAACTTTTTACTTTTTTCCCCTCTATCTGCCATTTCTGAAGTTAGTGAGCACGAAGCAACCAGATTCAGAGTGCAGGGACTTGAATTACAGCCTGCTTGGTGCAGTAAACCAATGAATGCGCATGGCACTTCCCTGTGTTTTACTGTGAATTACAAGTGATACCATGATTTGTGAATTACAACTATTACGTGGCCTTGCTGACAGCCAGTTTGGATACATGAAACGTGTTAACCCCTCAGCTATTACGCTGCGCCCAGGAATAACATCTGCCATTTTGGTAACAAGCAACAAAGAAGAGTCATGGTGCAATTTGGATTCCAGGGCATTTCTACCAGTCAGGCAGGACAACCTCCTGCTCAAAGGGATCAAAAAAAATACATGTAGACATATCTCATAGGGCTGATGCACAGCAGTATACAGTCAGGTCAGGAAATTAAGTAATTACAGCTCTAGAAGACACCATAAAAGCCTCATCTAATGCATCTGTCTGTATGACTACTTACACTTTCCATTTTCTAGTTTTTCCATCCCAGTTAAACACATATCTGCCTTTTCAACCACCACTCATTACTACAGCATTTCTAAACTCACACCATCCTTTTACTCTCCCCGCACAGGAGAACTTCATCTTCCTCCGTACGCCCTTCCTAGCCACAAAGTGACATCTGAAATGCTTTTGGTATGGTTTTATTTTTCATGAGAAATGAGGATTGCTCTGCCGCCGGGGACGATTTGCCAGAGATTACGTATACCTTTCCCTCCTGCAGCATTTGCAATAGGTAAGGGATGTCTGTTTGCTCAGTGTGGGGGTGAAAACACTGATTACTGCCACACGAGAGCCAGCTGTGCCAGGTAACCTGGGCTCTCTCAACATGGCCATTCCTCCTCACCTTGGCAATGGGATAAGGGCAGGGAGAAGAAACTCTAATCTTAACTGTTGCCATTTAAAAAATATGTTCTCTTCTACATATATACATATATACATACATATATATATATATATATGTATCTTGGTGCCTAAAAGTGGCAATGCAGATGCAGATGACTGCACAGTGACGGTAGCTAGCATGCTACACGTGCTCCTTGGACAAACAATCCCTGAAGAACCTGCACCAGGAGCATTGCCACAGCACTCAACTCACTTCTAAATTTACTCAAGAATTCACACGCACATACACTTCCTCAGCGCAGATCCCAGCCCTCTGCTCCTTGCAGATTACAGTGGTGTGATGTCTATCTCGGAAATTTTCCATGGAAAAGCTGGGAGAAGTGAAAGCACCTACAGTCTGGCACTGCTGCCGGGAACATCATCCCATTTTTAAATCCTGGCATGCATTTATAGACCAAGCACAAGCCACAGCGAAAAACAGTAACAACAATAGAATATTTTTCACAAAGAGATCCGAGAGACCGTGATCTATTTCCTTGAATATATGGCAAGTTTTATGGCCAGACACGCCCATGTAAGGAGAGTTGGTGTTTTTCCATCAGCCACGATTTCACTGAAATGACTCAGGAGCTCGAGTGAAAAGTCTCTATAAAAATTCATGCCAAGTTCTAACACTGCAATGATGAACCAAAAAATAACGGGTGTGGGGTGGAACTGGGAGGGGAAGGGACCTCACTACTAGCAGACTCAGGAAATGTTTTCAGTGCTGGTATTTAACATCTGCCCTTTCTAACTGTGAAAAAGTAGTAAAAAGTTAAGTATGGGCGCGCCGCTGAGCCAAGCCTCCAAGGCTTGCACATCTAATCAAAGGGACATTAAAAGAAAGCTGTGTGAGGCTTCAGACAATTCCCTCCTGCTTTTGGCTACATTGGCAAAAATAAACCCTTCAGAAATTCAAAACAATCAGCCCCGTGACACATCTCCAGCATATTACATCACTTACCTTCAGTAATGATCTGTAAAATGTACAAGCAACTGCCATGTGGAAATACCCAAAGTGAGTTAGGTTATACGCTTTCTATGGAACTTTTCAGTCAGCCTGTCTCACAGGATTATAATCCAGATTAATTTATATATAACTTCTCTTCATCTCCACTAAATCACATTGCTGTTTTAAGAAATATCATGGGTCTTCCCAAATCAAGTTTATGTGTGTTTTTGTTCCTACAATTACACTAAATAAAACTCTAACTACTGTTTCTGCCATTCTTAGCTCATTTTTTATCTTGAATCCATTCACCCATTTATGGACAAACTGGATACTAATAAAAATAATTTATTAATTTAAATTAAAGCTCTCTTCCCTGCATAGCAGGCAGTACTTTATACATCTGAACTAACCAGCAGTATTCACTGAGGTTTTGTCACATCTATAGCAGTCTTTCCACGTCAGCGTTCAAATTTTCCTTTATAACTTTTCAACTTCCTTCATGAATCCTTCATTTCACATTCCCAACAGTAAAGCAATGTTATAAATCACCTCTGAATTGCTGGTGAGAGGCCGACTTGAAATTAAGAAATCAGGAGGTTTTCTGTTTAAAAGCTTGGATTACTCCAAAGTTAAATTTTAAAGAATTTAACATCCATGTGAAATACTGCACTACAGACAGTGTGGCTGAAATAATTTCTAGTGCCGTGGACATCCAACCCTCCCAGTTCTGGTTCTGCTGGTTGAGAATAATGTTACCATAGGTCTCTTTGTGGATTAAAGTGTTTTTAATCTCCTTCAGGCTAGATTGGCTGGGTTAGCTTAAATCACCTTCACTGGGTATTTAAACCAACCTAGGTAATGTGTGAATCAGATTAAGGAGGCAAATACAACTCCTCCTGCAGGCAGAGCTCCAAGGCAATATATAATCTTTGTAGAGGAGAAGCCGCTTGTACTCAGAATGGGAACTGATGGGGCGGTTTGAAAGGATGACCAAAGGACCCAGTTTTCACAGGCTGACATGCCAACATTATTTTCCTTAGCTTATGACATAACATACATATCCCTACATCCCAAGCAAATAAACCCACAGCATTCTGCATTCCTGAGGTCACAGGTTAAACATCCTTCCACTGCACTTGGACCACCAGGAGGGAACCTCCAAGCTCCTGGATCCACAAGTTTCTAACAAACCCACACACATTTCCCAGATCCATCACTCCAGACTTGCTTGGAAGCAAAACAGCCAAGCAGCAAGTTTCTCCATCCCAGGCCCTTTGGCAGATCCACTCCATGAAGATCTAAAGGCCTTCCAGCCCTATGAGAAACTATAAAACAATGAGGCTCACACTGAAACCCCTCACAAGCTCAAAAATCCTTTCACAAAATGTTCCCCCATCAAGAGCTTTTCCGTGAGGGCACTAGGGACAGAAACACAGACAATGGCGAAACTGGGGGAACTGAGGTTGTTTCCCAGTGCCGGGACCAGGATTCAGCAGGGGTTGCCCAGGGAGGCTGCAGTACCTCCATCCCTGGAGGCACCCAAATACTCAGATGCTTTGACTGGTCCAAGCCCTGAGCAACCCAATCTAGTCAGACCTGTTTTAAGTAGGGAGCTCCACCAAACCCTTCTAGAGGTCCCTTCCAACCTAAATTATTCTGTGCCTCTAGTCATGCTCTGACTGCATGATGGGATGAGACGTGGGTATGAATCATCTCCCACTCCTATGAGGAAGGCTGGATGCAAGCAAAGGGAGGCAAAATCTGATTCAGCCCCCATAGTCTGAGAGCAGGACTGGGAGCAGATGCACTCTGCTGAGCATCTGCAGGTCAGGAATAGCCAGAGTGAGCAAAATGTGGCAGGACACTAATTCCTGCAGTCCGCCCATCATCACATCTTTAACATGCTGGCTGCTTTAGCTCTCCATACCCATCACCATGGGTGGAACTGTAAGAGGGACCAGGAGAGGGGAAATCTGACCCCTGGTGTACCCAACGTGCAGACTAGGACAGGGCAAGACTTTCAGGTGTAGAACATGAATTCCTGCCTCAGACACCTGCAGTCAGGATTAGCCAGCATCTGCCAAGGCCCACCTTGCAACATGGCTTCCCTACTCCACAGATGGAGAAGCAGCACAAAGGACAATGAAACTATAAACAGCAGGTTTATAATACATGATGACATCAGGAAAGCTCAATATACTCTGGCATGTGATAGCAAGAACGATGACTGGCCTACAGAAGTCTGATTAGAGACAAAGTTAAAGTGCATATTTAAAAAGAAATCATGGGGTATGTTTTCTGCTGGCATAAACTGCGCTACAATGAGCATGCAAATGAGAACTGGGCTGCACCTACTGGAAGATGTGTCTTTGCCTTCATCGGACAATTCCAAGAAGAAAATTTTCAGTACCTGATTTCTAGCAATCAAGTCATCATATTATGTTTTGTTTTACTCAGATTAAAATGTAAAAAAACCCCAAAATCACTTAAACTGTTTCTTATTCACTAACATGATATCCAAAGTACATAATTTAATATTTGAATAAATCACAAAATTTTTACATCAAAAGGCGGTATTGTACTGTGATTAAACACTGAGATTTAAAAGAAACACAGGCACATACAGAAAAAAGTCCAGAAGCATGATATCTAAACCATAAGCCTAAACTATCTCACAAAGTTTCTTTAAATCTCAGCTGCAATTTTGAACCTATGACAACGCAATCATTAAAATGACTTCCACCATTCTGGACATCTGAAAACATCACAGGCAACTACAACTTTGAGTAACCTCTACTGTGAGTTCAAGACTGTTCATAATTGTGAACAGGCAAGCGCTGGTTCATGTGCTGTTACGGATTCAGTCCTGTAGTGGTACTGACTGGAAAACATGAAAAAGAAAATGTCCTGGTGTCTCCTGTACAGAGACAGAGGAGCTTGATGCAGAGGTAGACATAAATCCATCAAACCGCACAGGCATTAGCCCCATGTGAAGCTCTCCTCCAGCCCATGCCTATCTAAGCAAGTCTAAAGGGGAACATCAACCAGCCAGGAATCCCATAAAACACATAAAAATTCCAGCACACTGAAAATGCTGAACATTTATAAACAGAGTCCACCGGGAAGGCAGAGGGATACAAACCAAAGTCAATTTTCTTTGAACCTTAACACTTTGAAGTCCATCTGATGCACTTAATGATCACAAACACAGGGACTATCACAAGAACAGCCCAACATATCCTATCATTAAGTAATTTTAAGTAAAAAGCATGGATATCAATAATCAACTTTCTTTTTGCTGTCTATAGCATTCTATGTTATGGTATGAAAAGACAGTACTTGCCACAATAGGTATAGATTAGTTTGGAGTCTATAAATCGAACTTTGAGGTTGTGTAAAACAGCCGGTTCATGGAGATAACTGAGTGCTGTGAGGTCATTTTCACCAACAAGTATGTCAGGGTTTCGCAAGGGTGGGAGTTCCTTGGTCTTCGGATCTAGGCTGTATTCTAGGTCCTACAAATCAAATAGAAAGGCATGGTGAAAGAGCTGGTGCTCAGATTTCCTCACACAGTCCCTCCAACTATTCTTCCCAGCAAAACATGCCCAAGTCACAAAGCACGATGCAAGATTTAACTTTTTTGGTGATTTGAGGGGGCAGTTTTTTCTCTGAAAACGTCATTTAAAATTTCCCAAAAGAGTTTTCTATATGCAGCAGGCAACCTTAAAGAGATATCATCTTTTTAAACTATTACTTAAGCAAATCTCTTTCTTTTCCTGCTACATCTTTTTAAAAAATAAAACAAACTATGTTGTATCATAAATCTAACTAGTTTTCATCGTATTTTCCTCATGAGTGGAAGAGAGAAAGCAGATTTCCATCAGTCTGCAGCCAGCTTCATACACAGTAATATGACATAAAAACATTGGGAGAACGCCACAAAGAACACAAACTAAAAAAAAAATAATTTTTGCAAAAATAAAGTAATCTCTAATGAAGATGCTTTAATTGCATCTGTCTCTAGATCTAAAATTACTTTTTTTACCAGTTATTTTCTTGTCCCCACACAACGCGACTAAATTGGCAAACACCTCCATTCTGCTACATGCGATACTCAAGTGTGCAGCATCCCCACACAGCCCGGATAGGGGGGATTAATCTTGTCACATTAAAAAGGTTGCACTCAGCTTGCCATATAAGAAATGCAAGTGAGTCAAAGACTGAAATGCATTCAAATAAAATATTTTATTTAGAAACTATTCTATATATATATAATCTGGGTTTTTTATTTCACAGCTATGTAGGTCTCTACATGAAAGCAGGATCTACTGGTAAGAAGGGAAAAAAAAGACTGGTAAGCAGAAAAGAAGCTAAAAATAAACATTTCACCAACTGCAGTAGATTTTATTTCCCATAAGAAGATCTCAGGCATCATCATTGCTATATATTAAAATTAAAAAACCATTGAAATGGCATGAAGAAAAATGAGCCAGCCTTCACTAGAATGATGTAAGCTTTTTGTAGACATGCCATCATTTCTCTACGCCGTATACAGCACCATTTTCATAATAATTTTAATCCATGCCCCTTTCTATCTTTACTAATCTTCTGATGGTTATGCTCAACTTAACAGTTGCAATGCTTTCTCTGCAGCATTGTTCTCCTAGCAACACTCTTCTCACTGGAATATCAAACCAGGGTTATAGCTTTAACAGTGTAAGTAAAAAAAGATGATGCAACTGAATGTAACATGCAGTGGGATAAAAGCAACACATTTTATTTTGTTTTTAAAAATCAAGCAAAATGGATTTTTGTAAATAAACAGTACAATTTGTCACACAAAAAAATAGTAAGTGAAGTCGATGGAAAAGAATAATTGCAAATACATAAATAAGGACATATTTTGACAATAAGGCTTCCTGTGTATGATAAATCAACCTCTGCTCAACGGCACAAGCAATCAACTTATGGACAGTACACAAACCTACCTTGCCCTCTTCAAGTCGAAGTTGAAGGACTTTATCTCCTGGTTTATAATCTTTGAGAAGTTCTGCTGACTTCCAGACCTCCTCTGGATCAGGGATCCAAACCCTGGCATACTGCAATACAAGAATAACAGCAAAAGCTCAGTGACTTTCTGTTGCAATATAGTTAAATCATCAATACACATGACACCAAAACCTTTTTTCTTTTCTTTTGTTAAATACTTGTTTAACAGTCAAACCCTTAAGAAACAGACAAGTTAATTAGTACTTCTAAGGTGAATAAATTGTCTTACCTACTGATAAAAGGCTACACAATCTTAATTTTATGGCCTACAGAGAAAGAAAAGGGCATTTTTCATGCAAAATAATGCTTCAAGGTACAAATTAAATGCTAAAAATCTACAAAGAAAAAAAGGTGTTTTCAGAGAGATCAAAAACTCAATTATCCAAAAAACTACTTGGAGAAACTCTCCTGAGCAGGTTCTAAACGCATTTGCAACACAACATTATATAGCGCTTTTTTTTCCCTAAGAGAACACTTGGGCACATTTGTGTTAATGCAGGCAAAGCTATCTGATCTCTAGTATTAAAAGCTCTTTCCTTGGTAGTTTCAAATAAGGCAAGTTTAAAATAGATTATCTCCAGAATGCCAAAAGAAAGGAAAAAAAAAGATTTGGTTGAAAAGGCCTCCAAATAATAGGAAAAAAAAAACCAACAAACTAGCATTCCAATTAATGGCCATTTTCTCCAGACTTTATTCACAAAAGTAATCCAGAACAAACATATGACTTTTTTCAAAAACAGAAAGAATATCCATATTTATAGATGAGTGAAGATATAATGGTTCTCACATTCAAAAATCAATTAAAGGTGTATGGAAACTACCTAGTTACTTATACAGCTGCAAGTACATGCAAATATGTACATATGAAAACCACTCTTGAGTAACACAAGGAAAAGGCTACGACATTTTCAATATATTAAAGCTTCTGAACCGATGCTCTTGCAATGCCTAGAGAGCACCTGGATCACCCACACCCCTCACCTTTGCAAACAGAACAGCTTCCCGACTGTAGAGCTGCAACCCCATTGCAAAACATTCTCAACCCACTAAATTATTTCAAAATAACTGTAACATATTTGTCAAGCACAACATTTGATGGCAGAGAAAACAGCATGTGGTCATTGAGCTTCATCACCTAATCTTACACAACTCATTATAGCACAGATCTTCCGCCTCAAAGAATGCTGAGGCTGCTTCCCCCCTCTCCCGCCCCCCTTATTAACCCAGTTTTCCCACTACTTAAAATGAGAAACTTCTAGTTTTAAAATGTCAGACTTCTAGTTTCTACTAGGGATGTTTTGGAAGACCAAAGTTCACGTTACCTTCGTGTTGTGAGACAGGAAAGGATAAAATTATTTGAGCAAAGGCAGAACTTGTTGTGGGTTTCTTTTCTTTGAGCTTTATTAGTTTCATATATATTTGCTATTGCTTTCAGCACAAAAGTGCAGTATCACTTTATTGTTTACATACCCTCTTCCCCACTTCCCCCCCAAATATGAATAATGATGAATTATTTGAAAAATGAAAGACACCGCCTCCCCCTCAATAATACTGGTGCAGAGTATGTGCTCTGGCCACACACGGAGCAGTGTCTCTAACAGCCACGGAGGCCAGCAAAGAGCGGCTGGAGCAGGTGGGTTGGGACTAGATGATCCCCTGAGGTCCCCCCATATCATTCTGTGACCTGTGATTTAGATTATCTGCTTTCACCCCTGCTGTATCTCACAGGCTAAGAAACCTTGCTTGAGTTAAAATGAAGGTGTGTGCTAACGAGCGTATGTGCCAACGCAAGGACAAACCTACAGAAACTACATAATAACTCCAAAGTAATTAACCAGGACTTGACAACAGAGGTGCAGCACTGGAATCAACCGGTATGCTCAGAAGCAATGTCTTCTTTCTTTCCCACCTGGTTCTTAAACAAAGGATTCCCTGTAAAACTTCATAAACACACATATATCCAAAGCTACCCCAATACACCTGTTCACAGAACTCTCTTCTATTTAAAAAACAAACAAACAAACAAAAACAACAAAGAAATCCTACAAATCAAAATCCTGTGAGAAAGCAGACAAGTTTTTTTAGTTCGACACAAAGATGCTACAGTATCAGACCAAACACATCCCACACTGTGCCCAGGGTTAACACCCAGCAACAGCCCCAGTTCCCCATCCTCAGTATTTCAGATGGGATGTTGCTTCTCTCTCATCACAGGAATTAACAAAAAGCAAAGTAAATGTAATTGGAACAGGGAAAAATATTTAAATACTGCCTAGCAAAACAGGTTAGCAGGCTGCTCCCCCCTCTAGGCTACACAAAGAAAAGTTTCCTGATGCAAAAAAGGCAGCAGCCTCGTAAGGCACAAATACTCTTAACTTCAGGCAGCAAATGCTGCGTAGCAGTTTTTAACTACATGGTCTATGCCAACATGAAATGGGCACCTTTCATTTATTCAGCTGAAACTGTATATTTTCTGCTGTCTGGAGAAGGGAAAGAGAAAACAGAGAACAGATCACCATAGAAACTGGGTTACTCCAGACAGCTGAGCCTTCCACATGACATAACCCTACAGAAATTAAAGTCATCCTGTGAGAGCTAAGCTGTACCTTTTCATCTTGAGCATCATTGCCTATCCTTAAATCCCTGCCAAAGAAAACACCTGGTAAAAAGACCAGGTGGGAGGAAAGAGAGAGATGTTCCTAATTATAAGAATTGAATCACTTCACAACATTCTCACCTCATTAATTTAGCAGAGTGATTTGCAAAATTAGATTTTCATTCTATCTTTTATATAAGCAGTTGATGTTCAAATCCCACTGCTGTCCAGCCTTTAGCGGGACCCAACACTATCGCAGGAAACAAAGCACCACCATGGGCAAAGCAGGACCAAGGGCCAGTCTCTCAGGATATTTACTCCAGTATGTCGACTGTTCGTCCCTCTTTATTTACTACTATATAAATTCAATTATGACTACATTAAAATAAGACTAAAACATGATAGACTTCTAGAGACATCGATTTACAAATCAGCCTTCTACACTGGGAAGGAAATTCTAGCCTAAAAATGCACTGAAATGACAATAAAACTACGGCAAAGAACAAAGGAACTTCACTGAAATTGTGCCTGATTATGATCAATGAAGTATATTTTGAACCACCAGAATAAAACTGCTGATAGGGGAGATGACAGTATGACCTACTTAAGGAAAGGCAGTGAATGAAACTTTAGGTAAATATTGTCACCCTTCACGACAACCCAAGCTTACTGATAGCACCTTTCAGTATTGATTCGGCTCTAATAAACTTAGCTTTACTACTCGGGTAATAATGTTGCACTTTCCCTGCGGGTATGTTTCTGGCTCATCACTGATGACTTCTTCCTGTCCTCCTCTGAGATGTAGGGCTATAAAAGGCAAGAGGAGAACACAAAACCCACAGTCCTCCCAGCCCACCTCAAAGCCACACAAGCAGCCAGCTGTCTCCAGCCCAGAATTCACAAGACCAACACTTACTCTAAAACAGTTCCAAAACAATCAGAATTTGTTTTTTTTCAGACAAGATACTCTTGAATTCAGAAGGAAAACAAAGAATAAATGCACATTGACAGGGCTATTTCAAAACTCAGTTTCTTGCCTAGACTTTCTTCCAGGCTTAGCAGACTGACATAAAAAAAAACTCCACCACCTCCAAAATCACATGAAAGTGTGGAATCACCATGCTTGGTTCAAGGAAGGACAAGCTGGGTAGCTGAAAGGCAGTGGCTTAGTGATCTCTATGTATTTACTCTAAAAGAGTTCACAACAGAAAAAAACACAGGGAGAAGTTTTCATTTTTCACTGGTGGGTCAGAAAGCCTGCTGTTTTACCATAATTTTATATAATAAGAAAATATAATAGGAAATTGCAGTATTCTCTCATACCACATGATTTCATCTTAGATCACATGAAGAAATCAGCAGACTATAATAATTATCTACCAAATGAGACCATATGACTCATGAAGCCTCTCTTCTGAGATATTAACCTCTTGAAGTACTAACTGACATTGCTGACAGAATGGAATTAGCAATGCAAGTGGCTCAGCACTCGCTTCAGCACTCAAATAGTTTTCCTCTCCCATTGCACAATCACAAGTACTGCAGAAGGAAATACAGCTATCTTCCCAGCTTAATAGCTTTTTGATAAGAGCTCAAAGAGTTCATGACATTATCTACATCCTAAAAAGAGGAAAAAAGAAAAGAACATTTCAACTGATAAAAAGCTGTCCCTAGTTTCTCAGCACGATCTACCCATGCAAGTGAACTTGTACGATATTTACTTCAGCGGAGATCAGCTATCTATTTACTTACAGACAGCCTCAAAAAAAAACCCAGTCTTCCAGGTGTTAACCATGAAAAACTCAAAAGATGCTGCCCCTCTCTCTTTCAAGGATGACCTCATTTTGAGGTAGGCGTAAAGCAGCTCATTAATGTCTGGATCAAAGAGATAGCGTCAATGCTGGCAGCGCCAGCCAAAGGAGCTGATGGAACAGCAACACGTGGTGGAAGTCAAAGCTAAATTTGACCAGAAGCATTCAATGTTGCTAACTGAACATGGGCACCTGGAGAGAGCAGGCTGCATGGAAAAGAAAACTGTCTGTGGTAGTGTGGCATAACTGCAAATCAGAGCCCAAAGTTGTAAAAGTTCACACTGCAAAGTGCTGGACTTATCTGTGCAAAATGCTACCTTATTAGAAAAGGATTTCCTGAGCTGTGTGATTTCCTTGCTTGGGGATGCACTGAAAAGGTAATTTGGTGCTATTAGAATAATTTCCTTTGGGCCTTATATTTTCCCTTAAACTTGGTTCATGGTGCCACCACCATGGATGATAATACTGAGCCTAGAAACGCTTGAAACAGAAAAGTTCACCTTTTATATTAATCACCTAACCAGACGCAAGACTGGGCAAGTAACAGGTCAAACGCAAGTCTTAACTTGACCAGCCTGGATGCCCTACAAAGAGATCCCGGTTGCTTACAGATTAGGCCAGAGCAGGTCCCATTTCTTTCACTGCTCAAGCCACAAAAATTTCTGCCATCTGTCCTGCCACACATGGGCAGTCCCATGGAAGCACCGCATTCCTGTTAACCAAGGGCAGCTGCTGCTGCTTGCAGTTCAAAAAGGAAGGTGAGACTTGACTTTCCTTTCCTAAAAACGCCAACTAACCAGCAGGGAGCAGAAAGTAGAGCGTTTCCACAATAGACAAGCTGGAACAAAACTTCTGACCCTCTCATCTAAATTATTCCTATGACCTGAGGGAAATGGCATCATTAACTTTGCAAAAGAATCAAAATCTATCAATTTTCTTCAAGGCAGTAGCATTCTTTGGGCATGGAGCATTATTTTCTGTCTTGTTGCTCAGCAACAGCCATTTATATACCTCTGATACAGCTTAAGGCCTGATATCCAGAAAGAATTAATTTTAAAAGACATTTATATCATGATACATAGTGGAGAAAAATGTATGTGACAATTTATAGTAATGTTTTATCTGACAAATAATCTCACATAGTTTACCTAGCAGGAAGATCAATAGTCCCGTGTTATCACGTAACACACTGACTGGTGGGAATTCCCTGGTGGTGGCACATGGAGCTCCCACATGGGGACAGGGTGAGGTGGGCTCTGAGCAGCCCCCTAAGCCACCACCACCACGGGCCTGCCTGTGCTGACACCATCGGGTTTGCACGTTTGGGTCAAAGTGCATGCAACACCCCAGGTCAGGCATGTCTGGCACAGCATCCTTCTCCCCGCACACGGAAACCAGTTGAATCACAGCACAAGGAAAAAAAATAATCCACTGTACTTGAGTACTTCATCTACTGCATAAATATCCACTACATTTGAATCCTAAGGATATAAAAATTTGGGACTGTTTGTTGTTGTTTTTTCTTTCTTCCTTTCTTTTTTGTAAGCATTTTATAAGGCACTCTTAGTACTTAGCGCCCAGTGGCTTGTAACACCAAAACCAACATGTACATTGTTTGCCAGCACGCCTTGATTGTACAATCAAAAACTAACAGCATACCATGAAGAATCACTGCAGCACAATTTACAACTACCTTTAGCCATTGGGGAAATGTCCGCTGACTTACATTTACCTGAAACTTCACCCTACTTCAAAGTGATGCAAAAAAAAGCTACATTCTAAATACAGAATATATACACAAGTTTCTACAGGAAACAACAGTCAGCAAACAGAAACTTTTTTTTTTTTTTTCTTTCAATATTACAATTATTAGCGACTTTTCCACTGAAATTCAGAGAAAATGATCACCCTGCAAATCTACACACTAGGCCTGGCATCAAGGCCAGAAAACTCAAGTGTTTCACTTTAAACTACCAACTCTATCAAAAAACAGTTATGTTCCCAGGTTGCAGTTAATAGGATTTTTATAAGAAACGTTTTTAAGGAGCTAAAATGCGGGAAAGTATTTGAGTATTTTAGAAGTCATGCATTTTTTTCATCTTTAAAAACACAGCTTTCTATGTTTTATGCTGGTTGTACTTCACTTTCTCTTCAAAACGCAGTGCAGAGGGAGACAGACCTGATTTATACTGGGTCACTATTCACCCAGACAATACTTCAGTTATCCCAGTGTTGCCCATTCACCCCACTAAGCTGCTGTGTGTGGGAAGGGCATTTGTCACCTCCTGGCATATTTCACAGACCGCTTTCACAGGCTCTTCTCCATCCTTGCCCACAGGGGCTTGTATGCCGTGATGGCAGCAGCACCCGCTGCTGGAAGCCACCGACGGCAGAGGGGAGTCACATGCAACCCCACTAGGGTACACTATGAATTTGCCCACATAATGCTTCTTGCAGGGCTTAATTAAGGCTGTGTTATCAACTGAGACACAAAACCAGCTGAATAACCACAATAAGATCAGCGAAAACGGCGAGCAGGAGCGTGACGCCTACCACAGGCTGAGTGGCAGGAAAATACTCTGACTCACGTCAAACTTCATTCAGGGTCATACCCACAGAGAGAGGCAAACATGGCACGGTACTTCCATCTGTATCACCAAAACGAAGGCCAGCACTGAAACACACGCTAGCTATTTCAAAAAGAAGTTAATTATAAGTCTGCCTTGAAACACCTAATTCATCCAACCTGAAAAACGTGTTACAAGAGTTGTAGAAGAGTGGCCACAAGAAATTTCAGGGCAAATGAAACAAGTACAGCCATCCCATGAATATTAAGCTAATGAGACATCGCGCATTGAAGAAAGAGTATTAGGAAAAGGATGCATGACTTCATGTTTATGCGCTTACCGTGAATATCATGGTATAGTACCAAAATAATCCAATTTAAAAATAAATTTAAAAACCCCAATATTTTTGGAATCCACAAAAAAAAAAAAAAACATTCAACATGTTATGATTAACTTCACGGGTGCCTGAATTGGAGATCCAAGAAAACAAATACTACAAGGCAAAATGAAGTAAGCGGTTGTAGGATTTTGTTTTAACACTGAGATGACACAAGTCATAATATAGACTTCACAGCACAATTAACTAAATGCTGAAAATAAGTATTACTTCCAGGCCACTAGCACAAACTCAGTCAAGACTCTCATGTTTCCTACGGATTTTTATGTGCTGATGCCACACCACCAAATGTTAACTTCATTTTCTCAAGCCCCTGAATGGATTTAAGATCCTACAGACGCTATTCATAATTATTTTCCCCAAAGGTTGGCGGCGCCTCACCCCCAGCAGGCAGGGCAAGCAGCTCCTTTCTCGCCACGGGCAGCGTAGCCCAGACTTCTCCTGGGGACAGAAGGGGCTTGTGGCACTGGCTGCAGCTGGTTGCTCATCCCAGGTTCACAGAGGCAGAAAGAGGAAGCGTTGTCTTTTGTCCCGGCGTCTCTGCTTCAGCGCAGAGCCATCTGCACCCCTGCCATGGGATTATCTGCTGCATCCAGCAGCCGCTTCAGCAGGAAGGGGAAAATAAAGGGCTGTATTGATCAGGCAGAGGCATCGCGCCGTCCCGCACTACAGCGCTTTGGAACAAGAAATTACTGAGGAAAAAAAAAACAAAAAACAGTGGAGCCATAACAGATCACCTCGCTCACAGAGGGGAAATAAGGCCAAATTTTCTGATACCTGTAAAACATCCAGAGTATGGACAATCACCGATTTTACTGAGAGAACTTAACTTAAAAGTCACAA
The DNA here is from genome assembly GCA_013400375.1 of Thinocorus orbignyianus. Classification (NCBI taxonomy): domain Eukaryota; kingdom Metazoa; phylum Chordata; class Aves; order Ciconiiformes; family Thinocoridae; genus Thinocorus; species Thinocorus orbignyianus. Next base: position 76,899 of record VXBW01001624.1, on the reverse strand, counting down.
AAGATATTTGGCACAAATTTTGATAGTAGGGAAGGTTGTACCTCTCTGAGCATCTTTCTTAAACTTGAGCTTAAATCTAAACAGCATTTTTTTGTTTTTACTTAATCCCAGACTCCCGCAAAAAAATCACAGTGAAAGTAAAATACCTGCTTGATGTTCTGTAAATCAAAAATTAACTGATTCTTTTTTGTTAGAACAACACAGAAACCCCAGGCCGAGATGTAGTTACACCATTAAAACAAACCTTTTACTGTCATAGGTTGAGTTATTCAGGGAAAACTAGTTTTACTCAGCTAATCCAGAACATAACTCTGTCATCATGGTGGAGTCCACACCACAGCCACCTTTCTGCCGTGTTATAGCAGCAACCTGACATCAGTGAAGCCCATCTAATGAAGCGATATTTAGTCCCACCATTTTTTCATGGGATATTTGCAGCAAGTCCCCATGCAAGGAAACCAGAAACTTTACAAGTCCTATCTTCAAACCAGTGAGCAGCACTAAACCACCCAAAGAGCCTCCACGAGCGTTAGAGGAAGCTGCAAAAGCAGATCTAGGGTTAACGGCCACGGTGTTGCTCTCAGCAGCTCTCTGGCAAGAGCGGATGCGTTTCTTCTCCGAGGATCTTCAGCCCTGCCCTGGTAAATCCCCTGGTGAGAAGTGCAGGAGCCGCGGGGATGCCCTGGCTGCTGGCACCCCAGTGCTGGTCTAGCCCGTCCTCCCAATCCAATCTCAATCTGAGAAATTATGGAAGCACACCTCGGTGCTGGCGAGGGAAGTAAAATTGAAACTTTCCACTCTAGTTGGGAATTGTATGCTGTATTTAGCCTTAGAGAAACCATTCCATTCCTCTTCTTTACAAGAGTCTATCTATTCAATTGTTTGCAGAAAGTTTATATTGCCTTTGTATTTACAGTACATAAAATCGTCACAAGGAAGAAGTGCACTCTGACATCAAATTCGAACAACTTCTGCAAATGCTTTTCCCTACGTAAGATTTTTCTAGGCAGGAAAATGTCCTAAGCAATGAAATTACGGTCTGGTATCTTTGAAAAGATATCTCCTTTATATATCTCCAGATTATCTCCAATCAAGAATCTACTGACTTTAAACCTTTACCGATAAACTATTATACTAAAAAATTGTTATACGCTTGGCTATACAGCCTTCACCTTTGTTAAAACCAAGAAAACAACCAAATATATTCTACTTACTTTAACATACATACAGCCTAAACCATCTATTTCCATCCCGTAGCTCATGTAACACAGATTTTCAGCACTTTTAGAGGCAGTTGGTGTTTCCTTTCCAGGCAAAACAGGCTCATTCTCCATGGAAATTATGTCCATATTTTTTGTGTTGGTGTACACTAACTCATAAGGCAACTTGGGAATCTCTCTCTCTGGTTTTCTCAGCAAAACAACTGAGGTCATCTGCTTTAAAGATACTGATGAATAACCCATGGAGTCTGCAGAGAGTAACGTGTGACAAGCTGTGTTGGGCAATGAATTCCCACATTGTTAGACCAACTGATAGTACTTTTAGTTTATTTCTGTGGCTCTACAAAGAGCAAGAGTGTCCTCCTGCAAATCACAAAGCAACCACTAAATTATCCTGTCTTGTGATAATCAAATTGAAGAACTCAAAGACGCTGTCGGTAACTGCAGCAAGACTTCATGATTTTTCATCTCCATTTACAAAAAAGAGACCATATGGGTATGAAAGTCACTCCGATGAGATGTGTCTGTTCTTCTATATTTAGGACTGTCAAGCTAGAAACATGCAGTTTACATCTAACCACATAGCAATCTTTAGAAACTTGACCTGACCAGTCACATGTTGTATTTCCCCTCAGTGTTAACTACTATAAAGGCAGCATGAGAGCTCCTCTAGGCAACACGGCTTTGGCCTTTACATTTAATTTTAAAGCAAGGACTCTTATCAGACCACAGTATAGAGTCTGCTCTCAGCCATCCCCGCTGTCTCCTAAGAGCTAAATGAACTCAACAACCCACTTCTCCTGCTAATTACCTGTGGCGGCTTTTATTCTTTGTGAATTACCCCGGAAGGCTTACCTACAGCCATACCTGAAGCGAGGTTAAAAGGCAGAAATGAAGACTTGATGAGCTATAAGGGAAATGCAACAGTTTTCAAGATGTTCCAAAAATAACCACAACTTTCACTGAACAGCCTGGAGGTCACAGACTGGAAGACAGCCCTGAAGGCACCGCTGCATTCTGCATTCCTGACTGCTCCTCCTCCAGTCTGCCCTCCACACTGCTCCTCACACCCTCCATCAGCGCAGTAACTTCTCACTCACACTTGCCTATTTGATGTTAGGTTAGTACTTTCTTCTCCCTTAACACTTTAAGAAGCTCTACCCCAGCCTCAATTACCTCTGTGCCATTATTATTCAGGGAAAGATCTCTGACAATTCTTGCTATTATCCCAGATTAACAGGCCAGAGGCTTTAAATCCATGCCACTAAGGAGAACAGATGGTGTAAAGACACAAGATCTCTGCTTTTGTAAGTAATCCATTTTCACCTTCTTCAGAACTTGCATTAAAATTTGCAATTACTCATACTAGAAGTTCGGTCGATATCTGCAATCCAATTCAGTAGTAGTAGTAGTAGCAAAGTCTTTAAACTTCATTAGCAGTGCCTAATGTTTCCTGTGCTTCCCTTCCAGCTGCTTAATGCCCAGGATTCAGCAAGAATGGCACTCCTTTACCGTAATCGCACCAAATACTTACCCTCTTTTTAAAAACAAAGCAAAAATACCAAACACAAACACACACCAAAAAAAAAAAAGGAATCCCAAACCTTTTAGCCAGCACTGATCTCTTCTTTACACGTGAGTTGTATATAAACAGACTAAGATATATCGAAACAAAACTAACTACCGCAATTAACTGAGAGCTGGCAGCAAAATAGCTACAGTGTGGGAAAAAAGGTGTGAGCTGTGACCTGGATGGCCAGGAACAAGAAGATCCCAAAATCATCAAGATCATCAGCTCAATAATTCTGGTGCTTTTCCGCCTTGCTCAGCGCTGAGCAGCTCAGGTTACCCACCTCACACGGTATTTCATGTGAGGCTGTTGCCTGGAGCAAGCCAAGAAAGTGGGTGATGCTAGAAGAAGATGAGTGGGACCATGAGATAGATGGTGGGGGTCCTGAAAGCAGTAGCTACTCCTGGAAATACACTCTTGCTATTAAATATTAAAATTGGGCTTTAAGTAGACAGACTCTTGCCATTAAATATTAAAATTGGGCTTTAAGTAAACAGGTCCTAACTTACTGCAACCCTGCATACACAGAGCTTAACACAAAGAACTTGACGACATCCGCAGGGGATGTTTTCATTTGTTTTCCTGAAAGAATGGCTCTGAGCAGGTACAGGACAGCAAAGTTATTTCCCTGCACTAAGAGGAAATAGAGAATCAAAAGCCCAGCTTTCAGATTTACATGCTTGATTTCAAAGCATAAAATCAAGCAATATCATTTTTCACATGGAGTGAAGATAAATCATTGCAGGACCAGGCTTAAGCAAGCCCAGGGTTAAGCAAAGTCAAGCAGTACTGAGATGGAGGAGGAAATGATGCTGTCCTCAGCAAAGGGTAGCACCGAGCACGGCACTGGCAGGGGCATGAAAGCGCTGTTCTCTGCCAGGGAAGTCACTAACAGCATTGCTATTAGCGTTGGTAAATGAGGCCTTAGCAACCAAATTGTACAACTCTCCATCCTGGATGCAGCTTAAAAGTAAAGCAAACAAAAGGAAAAAGTTACTGCACAAAGAGCCTCTGAATTCAACACAGTTTGAATTTTCTCTGTCTCCCATGACCTTTAGGTAACAGGATTAATTCTGTGCCTAATGCACTTCCACTTAGAACTTTTGAGACCAATTTAAACCAAACAAACTCTTAGAAGCATCATCTCCAAAACAAAACCATACATCTCTTATTGTCTATCGTGAACGGGGTTATGGTTTATGAAAATAACTTAAGCAAAACAATACAGCTTGGGGAAGAAGTCCAAGTCACAGACATGATGAAAATTTTCAAGAACCACGGGTTTATTCTGACCCAAACACCCTATTTTCTGCGACAAGAACGATGTGATATTAAGGAAAAACAGGAAGTTCTTCCTAGCTCTTTCAGCAGCCGAGAAGACAAGCAGAAGGTACACACTGCTGCCTCAACACCTTTGAGTAGCTTGTAACAAGGCAGGAGGAGCAACAGCCTTGCCCAGACACTGTTTCTTGGCCCTGGCCCCAGCTGACTCACAGACAGAGGCCAGGGTGACACACACAGCAGTGAACACTGGCCCATCACAGCCAGCACCAAGCTGGGTCAGAGAGAACTTCTGCACCTTCACACACATGGAAGAAAACCCAGACGAGTACAGGAATTTAGACTCTGCTCGTCCGTAACTGCATCCATGCAAACCAAGCTGAGGTGACTTTAATAAACAGCCACAGAATGAACCACTGGCTCTTATTGGAGGAACTCTAGCTGTTTGACAGCACAGAGAAACTGGGCCCAACCTCCTCCCCCAGCCTCAAGATGCCCTTCACACCAATAACGTCTGTACAGATGCTCACACACACATGCAAGCATCAAAGACTCCAGCAATATAAACTAGAATTCAAATAGTTAAATATCTGTTTTGTGTATGCTTTGTGTTGTCAAGTCACGAAATCCAAATTCAGTAAGCATCCTCAAAGGACACCCCGAGTGGCTGCTCCTCTGAGAAGCTCTTCAGGCTTGCCAGAATCCGGGGTGCCACCCCAGCGGCACCCCCAGGACTGGCCAGCTGCATGCTGCTTTTCCCTCACAGCACAAACACCATCCGCAATGAACCTTACTATCACTTCTTGCTTTTTTTAAATCCTATTAAAAATAGACCAGCCAGAAACAGTGAAACCTTGTGATACTGACTGTTTCTGTGACTTCCTCCAATTCAGCTGGTTCAATGAGCAAATTTCAATAACAAAAATGCTTTCTTTAGGCCTACAGAGATTAAACAATGAGTCTCATTAAAGTTAGAGACAAATTACATTGTTATTAGAACACGTGGAGAGGATTAAACTCCCAAAGGCCCCAGGAGGAGACCTTAAGAGCCAGGTACATCTGCTGGACCGGCTGCCTGTCCCTTCCAACACAACCTGGAGCTCTGTGGCTCACCAAAAGACAAAGGTGGTCACTGTGCACATTTATTGTCATAGCTCAACAGCACTACATGTGGTCATTTATCTAAAAAATAATAGTAATAATCCATTACTCAAGCCATCTGGCACATGCTACAAAATCACTGTGGTACAAACATACTGTAAACAACCAGTGGCAGCTTGATGCAGAGCCATTATTATTCTGCAAGGATTGCTGATGACAGTTTAGGGGGAAACCCACACAATCCACAAATATTATTAGGGAAATGTCTTAATGTGATACTCAAAGAATTTGTCAAATAAGACCAATTATTATAAACAGGATCTTCACCATTAGGGCCACAAAGACGATTGGGGGCTAGAGCACCTCTGCTACGAGGACAGGCTGAGGGAGCTGGGGTTGTTCAGCCTGGAGAAGAGCAGGCTCCGAGGAGACCTAACAGCAGCCTTCCAGTACCAGAAGGGGCCTACAGGAAGGCTGGGGAGGGTCTGTTCACAAAGCCCTGCTGTGACAGGACAAGGGGCAATGGATTTAAGTTGGAGAAGAGCAGATTCAGATTGGATATTAGGAACAAGTGCTTTACTCTGAGGGTGGTGGAACACTGGAAGAGGTTGCCAGAGAGGTGGTTGAGGCTCTTTCCCTGGAGATATGATATTCAAGGTGAGGCTCGATGAGGCCCTGGGCAACCTGGTCTAGTTGGGGGTGTCCTTGTGACTGCAGGGAGGCTGGACTAGATGACCTTTGGAGGTCCCTTCCAGCCTTGGTGATTCTATGATTCTATACATGCAACAAAGAATCCACACAATTTTCAAGTTTGGTCTACAGAAAAAAAAAAAAAAAGTTTTTTTTGAATACAGAGCTATGATCTCCTCTCCTGCAGAAGTAGCTCCCAACAGTGCTAAACTTCCAGCATTCTGTTAGCCCTACAGGATATACCCTCCCAAAAACTATTTGCAAGAAGGTTAGGGGAGCAGCTTGCCATCTCTCTGTCTCCACTGCCCTGCCCAGGGTGGTACTATTTCCTCCTTCTCCTCCACCAGACACACCCGGTGCCTGGGGAGCAGCTCTGTCCCACACAAGGCTTCGAATCAACCCATAGCTCGTCTTGCTTCCCAGGGCTCACAGGTTCTTTTAACAAGATGACAGATTGCTGACATGTCACAAAACTGCCGTTAGAAAGCTAAGAGTTTTTTCTGTTTCTTGGGCTGCTGTGGTTGGCATCTGACCACAGGAAACCTTTATTTAAAAACAAAACAAAACCATAATAAAATGTCCAGGCTAGGTTAAACCAAGTAACTCAGCAGGACCCTGAGCTAGAAAATCACAGAATCATAGAATTGCCTAGGTTGGAAGGGACCTTTGAGATCACCTAGTCCAACCATCAACCTAACTCTGATTAAAAAAACCTACAAACCAACAATGACCCATCACTAAACCATATCACTGAGCACTATGTCAACCCATCTTTTAAATACCTCCAGGGATGGTGCCTCAACCACTTCCCTGGGCAACCCATTCCAATGCTTCAAAACCCTTCCAGTGTAAAAATTTTTCCTGATATCCAATCTGGAATCTCCCCTGGCAAAACCTGAAGCCATTTCCTCTTGTCCTATTGCCTGTGACCTGGGAGAAGAGACTGATCCCCACCTCTCTACAATCTCCTTTCAGGTAGTTGTGGAGAGCAGTAAGATCTCCCCTCAGCCTCCTCTCCTCCAGGCTGAACAATCCCAGCTCCCTCAGCCTCTCCTCATAAGGCTTACTCTCCAGACCCCTCACCAGCTTCGCTGCTCTTCTCTGGACCCACTCCAGCACCTCAATGTCATTTTTATGGTAAGGGGCCCAAAACTGGACACAGTACTCAAGATGGGGCCTCACCAGTGCCAAGTAGAGGGGGACGATCACCTCGGGAGTCCTACTCACCACACTGTTCCTGATACAGGCCAGGATGCTGTTGGTCTTCACCGGGGCACCCTGCTGGCTCGTGTTCAGCTGGCTGTCAACCAATGCCCCCAGGTCCTTTTCTGCCGGGCAGTTCTCCGGCCACTCTTCCCCAAGTCTGTAGCACTGCATGGGGTTGTAGGGACCCAAGGGCAGGACCTGGCACTTGGCCCTTCTGAACCTCAATCCCATTGGCCTCGTCGCATCCATCCAGCCTGTTCAGATGTCATGCAAAGCCTTTCTACCCTCAAGCAGGTCAACACTCACACCTAGTTTAGTGTCTTCTGCAAACTTACTGAGGGTGCACTCAATTCCCTCATCCAGACCACTGATAAAGATGTTAAAAAATCATCTGAAACATCCTCTCCTCTACATTAGATTTTCAGAAGAGGCAGAAATACAGTTCTAAAATACTCTGTAAAGGCTTGCTGTTGCATGCAGATGGAGCTGCTTGGCAGCACACGTTTGATTTCTGCCACAGCCTCTGCTCTGAACCACAGGGGTCTGATGCTGGAGCAGAGCGGGACACTCGGGTTGCACTGGAGACGAAGGACCCCCATCCCCGTGGGACCAGGTCCCGTGGCTCTGGGAGAATGAAGCAGGGACCTACAGTGTAATGTTTGGAAAACACAGCACACACGATAGTTTGAACAGCAATGTACAAGACTATGTAATTAAGGCAGCTTGTTTTTGTTTTTTTTAACCCCCAAGAAAAGCCCACTAATAAGCACAGAAATTTGGAAATACAGTTACATTTCCTCTCTTATGCTCAGGTTGGTTTTTTGCTGCGTTCCCCTGCTTGTGTACCAATAATGTACCCAAGAGGAGCCATAACCCGGTCAGAACCTGCCCTTTGTCATTTTCAGTGGCGAGGACCCAGTGGGGCTGAAGGGGAAGAGCGAGCCTTGCAACGCCCCGGCGTCCAGCCCCAAGCAGCTGCCCACAGACAGCCCCGGGAGAGCGAGAAAGGGCACCCCGCGATGCTGGGGACTGCACAAATGGGGGTTTGTTCTGTGCAGTTCCCTCTGACACTTCCCTAGCTCAATTTACTGCTCACAAACCCTCAAACTGAACCATCTCAAGGAGAGAGCAGCAGGACTGAAGGCCAGCTGCTGAGTTCAGCTTGACCAGATCATGGTCTCCAGTGAAAACTGTTTACTGATTCCTCTACGTTCAATGGAATACTTCACTCACTTTACCTGAAATTAATCATAGAATCATAGAACGGTTAGAGTTGGAAGGGACCTTTAAGTTCATCAAGTTCCAACCCCCCTGCCATGGGCAGGGACACCTCCCACTAGACCAGGTTGCTCAAAGCCCCATCCAACCTGGCCTTAAACACTTCCAGGGATGGGGCATCAACAACTTCTCGGGGCAACCTGTTCCAGTGCCTCACCACCCTCACAGAAAAGAACTTCTTCCTAATATCTAATCTAAATCTCCCCTCTTCAAATTTAAAACCATTACCCCTTGTCCTATCACTACACTTTCTGACAAAGAGTCCCTCTTGCATTAGGGAAGTTAGGAGTGAAATAGCTGGAGCTCACTGCCTCTAATCCCAAAGATACTGGAAAGGGAGCAACGTACTGGTAGCAGCAAGAATAAAAATAAATTACAGTCGGACTGAATGGATAACTAAATAAATAAATAAGCGCATTGTGCAGAACTGAAACAGAAATCTCGAGAGGGCACAGCAGTGTGCTCTAGGAAAGCACAGCATAGAAGGGGGAACAAAAATGACTGAATAATGTCAACTCTTTACTCTGACTTTAAAAGAGGCAATACAAGCACGGCATCTGATCTGCTTCGGTAATTCTCCCACACAGGCAATGAGAGCTTGTGCTGGGGCTTGGGTTTAAATACCTGAAACTCACAAAGTCTCACACAAATGGTGGTGGCTTGGCCAGTGTGGAGAAGTTGGAGAGTTCCAGGCCTAGGCAAAGCATTCTCACTTGTTCTTCATTTCCAAAGAAAGCAGATTACACTTAACAAAGGCCAACGCTTGGACTCAATTGCCCCTATTAATTTCTGTCATCAGAAGTAAGTATATGTCTGTTGTTGGTCAATATTTACTGAAACGCTGATCATCTCCAACCGAGCACCACTCAGCGGGGCTACAGCGATTCAGTAAACACATTGAGATTCTCCTAAGTTTGTTTCCAAAGTCGAAGAACAAAAACTTTCACAAACGGTCTTAGAGCAGGACCACCAACCTGCCCTTGATAGATGTCCAACCGGACAAGTTAAACACAGCTCACAGGCATAATATTTTAAATAAGAACGTCTGGGACAGAGCCCATGAAGTAGTTTTTAAACTGTTGCAACCCAAAATTGAAGTTAATGCCTTGAAGCACAGTCTGTATCTGCAGTCTCACTGGGCACAGGAACACAAAAGCTGGGATGGGACGGTTCGGGCTGGTTGTTTACAACTAGCTTGAGAGAGCGCTGCAGCCAGTCCTTCAACCCAAATGCCAATGCCCAAATTAACTACAACCATGTACAACAATGAGGCTGTCTACACGATCACCAACCTTAGATACACACCTGGATGAGCCAAAGGAATAGGATTTCCAAAGGAGTGGTATGACTTCTTCAAAAATGCATATCGCTGGTTTGTAACAAAAAAAAAATAATTTAGCTTGAGAAAATAAGAGTTCCTTTATTCCATTTTAAGAGGGCACATGTGGTTGGGACAGTGGGTGCTATTTTTGTGCTGGCATGCAAAGAAACCAAATTTGAAGGCTTAACAGTGCATGTGAGGAAAACCTTACATAGAGAAGCACACAGCGGAGAGCCCCACCTCCACAGACAGCAGCTGGAAACAAGAACTCTGCTTCTCCAGTTCCCAGACAACCCTTGAAGAGATGCTGACAGCTTCTCTGCAACACTGGCAATCCAGCCATTACCATAACTTTACCAGTTCCAGGTAACTCACACAAACACTGCTCCCTGAACAACTCAGGGAGGTGGGTTTGCAGTGGAAGAGGGTAAAGGAGCTGACAGGTCTTTCCCTTCAGGATGCACACTCAGTCAGCAGCGATGTCCTGCTGCCAATGGAATGCCTCTGCCAATGCCACAGGCTAAGTGCCCACGCGACATTGGAAGCTCTGGTACTTTAAGCAGCTGTCCTGAACGACAACCCTGACTCTGCCTGCCAGCATCGAAAAGATGCGAAAGTCGCTCTGTGCCTACATACACTCCAAAGAGGACAACAGCAGCCTGTGGAGTGAGAGTCATGCATGTGAGCAACCTCACTGGCCATCATCACCCAGTGAGTTCCTGCCAGAGGATCAACCTGCGCTTGTTTGACTTGGTCTTCGCTCTTTTTACCTCTGTGTGCTACGGTCTTAAACCCTTTACTTTTGCTACTTAATCAAGGATGAGATATTGAATGTGATTTAAACAGCATGATGGCTTTATTTGGGGAAAAAGCCAGCAGAAAGGGAAGACGGCAGAGACAGCCTCTCCTGAAGACCCAGGAGTGTTCCCTACCCAGCGCCTGACCCAGAAGCTACCAGGGGCCCAGAGCTTCCCACTGTAATGCAGTCCCAAGACAACAGGACACCCACATTTTGGGGTCAGCTTCTGACCAAAGGATTTAACCACTCAAGGTCAGATGGGGTTGGAAATTAAAATAGAAAATAAATAAAATAATTATTTCTGATTAACTCTTTGAGACATTGTAATCCCACAACAAGAACATCTGCAGAGAGAGGCAAATCAAGACTACCTTTCCAAAATAACTCCTTACGTGCAGGAGGTCTGCTGGGCACCTGGAAGCAACTCTGCAGTGCAGTTGCTAACTTTCATCCCTTTTTGCAAGGACAGTTAACAGAGACACCCTTCTACGAGACTCAAGAAGGCACCAAGATGCCTCATGTCTACAACTGTATCAGGTGTTCTTTAGGGGGTGCAGACACGCAATTCGCTTCCCCCCATTTGGTCTCTCCTGCACAAAGGCACTACCCAGGTGTGGCCAAGCCTATGGAAAGGACTGTCCTGTTCGACTTGTACCCATGCACCGTCCATGCGTGGTCACTGCATCCAGCTGGGAGGTCTCTTCACACCCAAACAAGAAGGCACCTCCTTCGCTTTCTCTCCTCCCACAAAGAGCTAGACAGGACAATGTTGGAGTATTGCATAAAGTGGCTCAAGGACCTAGATGACACGGCTTCCCACAAAACACGCTCTGACTCTGCAAGATTTCCAAAAGAAGTATTCGGAGTTTGCCACATTGTACCAGGTCTGGTGGCCCCAGTCATCCCTTCTGCCCCTAAAAACCCAGTGTCTGACATATATCTTTTTTTCGTATTTTTGCAGCAGGGCAACGTCCCCAGTGCATCGCCAGCCGACAAACCAACCCTTCCCACGGCTCTGGATCTGGAGGCTCTGCCCTCACCGAGCCGCGCAGGGCAGCGACTGTTTCCGGGTGGAACCTGATGAGACACTCACGGGGCTGAACAGATCAGAAAAATGCCCGTTAAAGAAGCGCCCGAGGGTCGGGCACTGCATCCCCGCCGGCTGCGGGGCTCCCCAGCCACCGCCACGGGAATAAACCTGACCTAACGGCGCAGCGTCACCAGGAGAAGGTTCGCTCCATCGCTGCCGAAGGTGGTTTTCACCGACGCTATTGCTGAAGATGACCGAGCAGCGGGGAAGGGCCATTCTACCCCAAAACGGAGCGGCGCATCCCTGCCCTGCCCGGCCCTGCCCTGCCCTGCCCGGCCCGGCGGCTCCTCGCTGCGGGGCCCGGCCCCTTCCCAGCCTCACCGGGCACCTTGTCCTCGCTCCCCGCCGGGATGCGGGTCCATCTTGGGAAGAGATGCTGGCGCCATCCCCCTCTCCCTCCCTCCCTCCGCCCGGGCCGCGCTC
>VXBW01001624.1:47565-64584 GCA_013400375.1 Thinocorus orbignyianus | reverse complement strand
CTTGGTGTAGAGCTCGGAGGCTGCCATGGCGCCGGGCGCGGGCGGGCGGCCCCTCTGCGGCAGCCCGGCGGCGGGAGGCGGAGGCGGGAGGAGANTACCGGGGACCTCCCATCACCGGGCTCTCCCTCGCCAGCGCAGCGGGGACGAGCCTCCTCTCGGCGGGGTTTCCACCTGGGTGCCAGCCCGCTATCCCCGGGTGCCCGTCCTGTGTTTCAGCACGCCTTTCTCCAGGTGCCAAGTCTTCCATTTACTGCTTTCTCTCCCCAGCTCTGACCCTAGGCTCTCGATGGTACCAGCCTCCTCCAGCCTGGTTGCGTCCCGGTCATCCCAACCACTACTGAAACAGACGAGAGCTGGGCCCAAGACAGCTCTTCCAATGCACAAGTCCAGAAATGAAGGTCCATCTTTGAAGAGGTTAACTTCCATGTGAAAAGGGAATGAAAAGCATACTCCCTGTTCTGGCTAGGTCTTGAGAGGGCAGCTGATTTGCTTTATGAATCATTAATGGATGCTTTTTACAGCTCACTCCATGACAAGAGTTTTTTCTGACAGCAGAACTGAAGCTATTGCTCTCTATTTTCCTTTTTCCTGCTGGGAATGCACCCCACCAGTCCAAGCTGTCCAAAGTACAAAACCAGGCTGAAACACTTCTCTTTGGCACACTCTCCACCAAAGTGATTTGACTTTTTAAGTGGTATCATCTCTGCAAAATTCAACTGTTTAGATAACAGCTTCCTGTTCAGTGGGTAGTATCTGGACTCCCTCTGAAACCTGCTGTGACTGTCACAGAAACAAACCTCTTCTACAGAGAAAACGCACCATGAAGGAGATGGGTGACCTGCTCACAATCACTCATCAACTGACTAACAGCAGAAATAAAACTCAAGCTAGACTCCCAGAATAAACACTCCCAATAAATGCCATAATCTGGCTGGACTTTACTGCCACTATCAAAAAAAAGGAGATGGAGAAAGTACCAAGCACAAACAAAAGAGAGTCATGATGAAAATTAGGAGCCTTACCTGGAGTTTGTATTAGGCGCAGCTTTAAGGTCTTCAAAAGTAGAAAACTAAGGTTAGCAAATTCAGCAAGAAGGTTAAAAATAATTATCTTGATTTTGCTGGGAGAGTTCAGAGATGAAACTCTAATAAGAATTGCATTTAAAAACACCTTCCTTCCCACGTTCTGCCAGTATGTCCAGGATTATCAGCCATGATCACTGGTGCTGCCCACGCCTCAAGGCTCACTCCCATCCGCACAACTGGGCACTTGCTCTGTCCTACCAGAAGAATTGGTGTCTGCAAATTGGTGTCCAGGTGAGGTGTGAGGCTTTTGGCTAAGAAGTTTGTGCAGCTGCTCTTCACGCTGACACTATGGCAAAACAGAGGGATCCATGCTAAAGCTACTGGTCATCTTCCATGTCTAACACAAAAGCCATTTGGGGTTCATTTTAGAGGGTGATCATTCCCCTTTAACAAGCTTAATTTCAATAATATGGATGTGTGAACCACAGAAATCTCAATTCTGTTTTCAGAAGAGACCTAAACCTGCCCTCTGACTGTGTGTTGCTTCATATCTGATATTTAAGACCCTTTCTTCAGGACGATATCTATTTTAAATTCAAAACCACTCCTTTCAGGAGTTCATTTGGACTGTGGATTACTGTATCAGCCATTCACAGCTGGAGCTCAGGAGCCAAATGTAATTATAAGCCCTAGCAAAAAATAGATATCTGAGTCCAAAATATGCTATGATTTGACACAATTTACATAAACCAGGATTTCAAATCTGTCATTAAGGACAGGAATTGGGGGCACTGAAAGTAGCCAAGAAACAACCTGTTTGTAATGTATCTAGACCGACTAGTTAATTGCTACTTTAACATGCGTCTTCTGCAGCAAAACATTCACTGGCAAGATTTTAAAGGGCCTCCTATCTTGCACAGTATCTTTTCAAAAAGATCATTTATGGCATTTGATTTCAGAGGATATATCCCAAGGTTTTCCAGCTAACAATGTATGGCTGATGTAGCTGACACAGTCCACACACAGAATTTTATACTGAATTTGAACCCAATAACAATAAAAAAGATAGAAAATAATCCCACTACGAATTGAGGTTAGTTTATGTGATTGTTTTTTAGAACTGACTACAAAGCATCTGTCTTGTTTTTTCTTACATCTGTGTTCTGTTTACACCCATGATCTGCTCAACTGTGGCAGAAAAATTCCCTCCTCAACTAGGACTTCCTATTCTGCTGCTGTCACGCTGTACCACAAGTGAGCAGTGGATTCTCTGCTGGCCAATAAAAAAGGGAATCATTAGAGGCACAGAAATAATATATACTGGTCATGTAAGGAACATGAGATGGTTTCTGTGGCACAGCGGATGGGTCCATCCACTCCTTCAGAAAAGCATTTTTATATTCAACATTGAGCATCAGTTTAACTCCAAGTGGGAAGTCTGGAAAGACCGACAAAGCCAACTGAGGAATTCATCGGCTAAAACCCTCCTCCTACCATTTCCTAGGTTCTCACACTCACAGGATTAGGTCCGTAACTTTTAGCTGCAGAGAACAAACAGGGCTGGTTACCGGTTAAGAACTTTGAAATGTAATGCAAGAAATATGTAGGAAGAGATAAATTTATATACCATGCACATGTTATCCCAGCAACACTCAGGATTTACTTCCAGACTTTTTTGGCTTACAGAAAAGAAAGACAACCAAAGCAAACTTCCCTCCATCCATCCATGCCTGTATTAGGAACAATTCTCTTGCCTCTAGAACATCATGAACATATCTTCTCTTCAATATATTAAACCCTCCCCCCCTTTATTTTTTCAACAGTATCAAACCCATCACCTGAGAACAGACCCAAAGTTCAGCAGAATCCACCGCTCCCGTTCTTGCATTTAAGCATCCTTGTAATTTCAGCCACAGAATTCAACTCCTAGAAAATGCTACTCTTTTAAAAAATCCAAATGCTGATCCTCATGGAAGATTCTTCAGGCTGTTTTGCCCTCAAACCCAGTAAGGAAACAACCCTACCACAATAAGACAGCAGTACCAGCAGAGGCTGAGTCCAGCCTCTGAGGAGACTCCCTGTACCAGGAACGCTAATAACAGTTACTCGATTATTCTGTAATATTGTCAGGGGAAGTTGACAGCTCATCTATGAAAGAGGATCCATATTCCTCTTTTAGTAAGAGCTACAACACTGTTCTGCAATAAGATAAAAATACAAAACCCCGCTGAAATCTGTTATTAAATTCAGACAGTCAGAAACAAAAAGGACTTCATCTTCACATTTTAAACCAAAGTCAAATAAACATCCACCTGAAATAGGTGGAGGCTTTGTCATCATTTTCCAAAGCAGCAAATAAACTGAATTCTGTGCCTACTACAAATACGCAAGAATAAGTATCATTAACGTATATCAAGCAGCATTCCCATTTTAACAAAGATGTCCTGCCTGAGAAAGACAGGGACAATTCCGTCATCTGTCGCTAAACTAAAGCTTTTTCAAGCACATCAGTTGAGCTCGAGGCTCTCTGCCTCCGTGCTAGGACTCCAGAAACATTGTCAAGGTATTTAATGGGAATAAATGCTTTGAATGCACATAGAACTTTTCAGATTTCAAGTTAGTATGGATGGACAGATGCCAAAACTTTGGGTGAACAAACCCAAGACGTGACTCTGTGAAAGTGTGGCTCACTTGTACTGAAACAGGAGTAAATACTCAAACCATTCAGTCCAACTCTTAAGTCAAGAAACCAAACGTTCACCCTGCTGGTGTGCTCTCAGTCTGTTCGTCCCAACTGCAAACACATTTGGGCAATAAGCCTGCATTTACATGGCTGATCTTTAAGGTCCCTTCCAACCCTAACCATTCTATGATTCTATGACTGATGACACTCCCCATACAGAGCTTTCAGAGAAGTTACTTAAGGTTAGTAACACCAGTGGTAACACAGCCTTTCAGCTGCCCCAGCGCACTCGGATGACGCTACTGCAACTGGGCATTTTCCTCCTCAGTTTGTCAGAGGTGCAGCGCACAGAGGGTGAGCCCACGAGCTTAGTGACTGTGTAAATACACCACCTGGATCTTAAAGTTGTGCAACAATCAGCACCTAAGTCACAGTCTGAATGTGAAATAGCTGGACTTTTTCCAGCATCTTGATTTCTTGGAAACGTTACCAGATTCAGGCCAAGAGTCTACAGCAACGCAAACTTCTGTATGACGAGCCAATTCCCAGATATCCCCTTCACTCAGTGCAAGGGACCAAAACAACCATCTGTTATGGAGTTTTCAAACAATAAGCTTTAATTGCCTTATTAGAAAAATAAGCACTGAAATATATATAAATGTGATTACATTAAAGTAATTCTGTAGTCTAACATACTAGAAACCAAAGCCCAGTCATATTGTTTAATGATACAGAGTAGCAAGATTTAGGGTTTAGAAATTTTCCATAGAGAATACTGAAGTATGCAGGTTGTTTTAGGAAACCACAGTAAAGACGAGACAAATCTCCACGTTGCAATAAAAACTAAGTAGATCAATTTATTCTGTATACTATACAATGTGTAAGTTTGTAAAGAACAATTGATACTTTTATCACCTTAACATCTTGACTGGGTGTAAATATGTCCAACAAAATGTACTCCCGTGGCCTTTACACAAACACTGTCCTACTACATCAAGAACAATGAGAGGGAAGCCTTTGGTGCTACAAATTTGGGGACATATCTGTGAATTTGTAATTAATCCACTTACCTATCTCAAATAAAACATTGGTGCTATCCGCTACTATAAGCCTACATGAGTACTACTGTAATAACTAAACACTATCTTTAAAGGCAAGATATGAAAGGGACTGTCAGTCTACAGTGTGGACAGGCTTTCTTTGAAAAAGGTAATTATCAAATGGTAAAACTCATATAATACATTATGTACATAAGTTTGGATAGCTGAGTTATCTTGCCGGAGCAAGCTGAAAGTAAGCATCGATTTGCAGTCACTTTTGATTTCCTGTTAAGTGATTACTGGACTTAGGTTTCATTCAGTGTATAGAATCAACATAGCTGTGCCTGCTGCTGCTGAGGTCTGTCAGATGTGAAGGCCCATAATCAGTCATTGACCTAGTTAGCGTTACAGTACTTCAAATATACACATGGAGAATATATTCATGGCTGAATTTGTAGCAATCTCAAGAACTGCAAGTCACCAAGTGAACATCGGAAGAGCTTGTGTTGTCCAACCAGCAGGACAAGCCGAGTTGTAGCTGAGTGGAATGTTTAAATTTAAATGGCTATTTCTTTTTAAGCCTTCCCCAAAACCAAGAAAGCTCACCTTCCATGAGCTACAGAGTAGTCGCACCAGACAATACACAGCAAGTCACCATAAACTGTTCAAAACACGTTTCAGGCCCAGTCCTATCATTAAGTTTCAATTTCATTTATACATACAAAAATAAAGAGGGATTTTCACATCAGGACAAACATCTATAAAAAGCAGTTTGTTTCAATATATCCAGCTTCCTTGCTGTTCTCCTAGCCTAATTTCTTACTTAAACAAGTAGGTCTTTTTCTTCAACCTGTTCTTTAAAAAAAAAAAAAAATAAAAAAAAAAATCACAAATCCTTTATAATGCTAGTGGAGGCTAAGGAACAAGGACAGGCTTAACGGAGCCCATTTAATTACAAGAAAAGGGCTATACAGACTTGAAAAAATCAGATTAGCAATTTTTAAATTCTCTGGAATGACTCCTCTGAACCGAAGACATTATATACACACTGATGGACTTTGCTCATGTTCTGATCAAAACAGGGCCAGATTAACAATAATTTGCTTTTATGTTGCAGAAAATTCTACAGCATTGCAGAAAACATAGGCCAGTGTTCTTTCTGACTAGCAGTTCTTTATCCTGCAAGACCTTGCTGAACACATCAACACAAAGCACATCCTTCTAAAAACTTGCATCTCTAAGTGTTTTCTCCCATAATACCCACATTAGTGCTTTGTTTTAAATAGGCTGTGTCAGAACTGTTTCTTTAAAGAAAAACGCACTCAGTAAACTGATCTTTTTAATGAGTTTCTCATACTCCCAAAGAACATCAAGGCGGTGATCACCTATACGAAAATCAATTACACTATGGATCATATTGCACTTTTAATATTCTGATTTCACTAAACAATCATTTAACTGCATCAAATTACCTGTTGTGGGAAAATAACAGAAGATTGGCGAGGAGGGTTGTAAACACACTCAAGTGACTTGCAGCTGAGGTGCTGAAAAACACGCATGCTAATCCTTGGTTTAGTCCTGCGTGTCTGTCAAGTAGAACATCTGCGTTTAGATAACATAGGCTTGTGAGAGACTTAAAAGGAATCCTATTGAACACACTGGAGACTCCTGCCCTGCTGTGGGAAAGATCAAAGCACAGTGGTAAACTACACCTGTGTGAATCCCTGATATACAGGCAAAACCAGCAGGTTTGGTGATCCTCCAGCACGGACCGAGCTCCGCAGTGCCTGTATTCCTGCTTGTGCACCTCTGTACCTCTGCTGCTTTGGGGGTCCCCTGGTTGGTGAGGTTAATGAGAATAAATCCACTCTTTGCATTTCATCTGTGGTTTTGTGGTTGTTCCTGCATCCTGTCTATATTAGACACATACCTGTCTAATATAAACTATGTATTTTGACAATTTAGTACTTATGATCTGCATCATAAAGACAAACTGAAGTTTATTCCTATTTTCTGACATTAAAAGTTATCTATTTCTCAAATGCCACTTAAGTTCTTTAGCTTCTCTAAAGCCTATGAGGGGTTGTTGTATAACATAGAGAAAAGGATTTAGTTTACTACCACTTCAGGAGTCCAAGGAAAAAAAAAAAAAAAAAACAAAACATTATACCCTTCCGCTTCCAGAAGCCTAAAACAGCCCAAAGACAATTGCATATCAAACCTTAGCAAGTCCAGATCAGGAGTTTGCCACACAGGAAACCCTCTAGAACAGTACATTTAGCCATCTCCCATGTACTCAGACAGAGCATTTCAAC
Source organism: Thinocorus orbignyianus (assembly GCA_013400375.1). Lineage (NCBI taxonomy): Eukaryota > Metazoa > Chordata > Aves > Ciconiiformes > Thinocoridae > Thinocorus > Thinocorus orbignyianus. The sequence continues at coordinate 57,521 of VXBW01001624.1, read as the reverse complement.
TTTAAAAGCTTAAAGAGCTGCTGAACAGAAAGGGCACCCGCCTCCAACTATAGGTAGAAATTCCAGATTTATATCTGAATGCTGGGCGTTGTTGCAAAACAAAACATACAACAGCTAATGCATAAAGCTGGTAAATATAAGTGTTAGACAAATTTCAGGTATTCGATTTTTACTTTCAGAAGCAAGATTCTGGGCTCTTAGTTTCAGGACAAGATTTTGAAAGATACAGAATCACTTGTGCTTTGATTGGCACATTATCTGCTTTTAAAATGTAAAACTAATAGACGTTTGCAAAAGGTTGTGCAAAACTATTGTATTTACAAAAATGGCACAAGAGTGAATTCAACAGTCTATGCACATGCACACTTCATTCACATCTTCAACAAAAGTGTGTCCTAAGCTACGGAACTGAAAAGAATACCAGCTTCAACAGGCAGTTGTCAATAAGCACTAGATTCACAAGAGTTACACCAGAATGGGCAAATATTGCCCAAGTAAAAACTCTATTGTTAAAGCTGAAACAGGTTTAAGGCTGTTCAAGTTCAAAAGCAGAAACAAAATTCAATCAGAGCCCTGTCTTTGTTTTTATACATGCTTTACCATCTAGCAACTTGTGGTCTAAACCTCTATTTTAGACAACAAACCCAAACACAGAAGAAAAACCCAACACAACTGGAGGTTATATTAAATACAAATATGCTGTAATTAAGATGAAATAACAAAAGCAGAAACATTAGAAGTTGTAAAACTTGCGATGTCACTTGCTGGAACCAGTCCTACACTAGGAAATGGGCAATATGTACATTTTCAAGTAGATTACATTGCTCTAACCAAACTTGTCCTTTTTAATCAGTGCATTGTTCTCAACTAGTCCAAATACTACACGTTTTACTCTTAACAGTACTCCCTTACAATAGCAGCACATGCTATCGCTACCTGCAAAGCTGTCAGTCTCATGACTTAGTGTAAGAAAGAAAAAAGGGGATGTGAGGGTGAGAAATAACTATTAAGGAGAAATGACAGGAATGAGAATAATCATGCAGTTCAGCTGTTCTTGTCAGCCAGCCAGCTTGCTAGCAACAAGAGATGGTTTCCGCTGTGGAAGATCCTGTGGAGTAGGAATATGGTCACCAGTGACTTCTGTCTTGTCAGGAGCTGCAGTAGGCAGTTGCTTATTCTTCATCTTCGCTTTAGCCATGTTGTAATCACCAGAATCAAAGTATTTTTGCTAGAAGACAAAAAACACACATATTTAAAACCCTGATTATCAGATGCATGCACTGAATCTCATGGTTAAATAAGTTCTTTAAATTTTTAAAAATGGTTACAAAATCTTCCCGATTTGGCAAGGCAGCTCTATGTCAATTTAAAAAAAAATGAAAAAAATCCAACCAAGACTATTAAGCACACAAAGCTAAACATGTTGCATGAGGTACGGATACAGTTACAGTTCTACACATACCATTAAACTCACACAATATGTGAGCATCATTTTTGCCCTGGTTTTCCCTAGAGCTCTAGCCTCCCACAAGTGAAACCTTGGGGTTTGTTAATTTTGTTGCAGTGAACAAGTTCTGCAACACAGAATAACCAAACAATGCATGAACTTAAAGCTGGAGAACAGAACCTGCTCTAACATACCAGAAGATCAAAGTAGCATGAAACTGCATGCAAACACAAAAACCTCTTATCTGCATACATTAAAACAGTGAAACTATAATCCCTAAAGTTCCCAAACCAATTACTTAGCAAAGTCAAATCTACTGTGCTGTCTTTCTAAAAAGTACTACATGAAGGAAATTCTTAACTCGCATTCTGAGTTTCTTCTGAATACAGAAGTATAGTAAGCTTTAATTCCTATAACACGTTCCTTAATATTTCGGCATACTTTTATTAGTATGACCTTTAACAGACTTTTGTTGTCAGGTTTCTCAAAATAAGTTATCTATGGATATTAAAGCCAAATGACTGTTATGATTCATCTGCATAATCTGTATGACGAGGCACAGAATTTCATCCAAGGTCTGCAGGAAGCTTTTAACTGCTCATTGCACATTTTGCAGGAAACATTGTGGGTTTTATTACATCTTACTATTAGGTCTATCGTTCAGGTACTTACAACCCATGATTTTGAACACACTATCATAAGATGTCAAAAAAAAAAATTAGATTCAAGACAACAGTATACACAATCAACTGCTGCTTACAATCACAATCATTTCTAAAGAGAACAGTCCCTAGTTTGCTTTATACACTCTTATTCTTCAGTCAGCTGAACAACAGCCATCACTACCTGCTATGTTTAAGTGCTTTCAGACAGCGTATTACTACCATATTCTTTATTCTGCACTAGCACTAAGGGGGTGTGCATTTATGGTAGGTCTCCTGAAGGCAGATTTAAATTTTCCCTGTCAGAGCCTTAAAGTTACCAAATCTGTTTTTCCCCATGCAGTCAGTAGTACATCTAAAACCACACACTATTTATTCATAAACCTTCTCAATTCAATCATTTTGACGGTGTAATCCCTACTTACATCTCAATGTTCTACCACTGCATCTGCAAACTAGACCTCAAGCTATATAATAATCTGATTTGGAAAAAGGTTTCACATTTGGCCCTACGAGACTGAAGCAACAAAAAGAAACTGTTAAACAGCATCTAGGCAATAACAGAATCATTCAGTCTTTCGATGTGTTAACTGCTGTTAAGAGGTATCTGCTTCTGTCCATGTAAGAGCTCCCAACAGAACCCCTCTACAGGACCACACTGTAGCTTGGTTCTCATCTACTTTCATTCTAGAGAAAGCATGCTCATAATGGTGTGTGCACCCAACAGAACATTCCTGGAGAGTAAGTATCAATGGGCTGAGCGTGTCCTAGTTGCTAAACTGGAAAAAAAACAGGATACAATTGACTACAAGCATTTAAAAGAGTATCTGAGAAAACCTACCATCTTTCACGGCCTAGAATGAAATGATGTCCATTTCTTCAACTTATTCCTGTATTTTCCTCTGATTTACTCTAGCTTCTCATAGACGGCCTGTATTTGATCATCCCTTTCAAACTGACTATGTCTGTCCAGGTGTCTTCATGTCACAAACGCTATCTGAATGCACACCTGCTATCCTCACTCTATTTTAAACTTTGGCAATCCAGGCAGACATCTGTATTAAGTAAAAATGCTTCCACTTTTAATACAGCACACTAAACAAAAATAATAAAAAATAAAATGGAAGGAAATTATTACCACTACATCAGGTGTTTATGATTGAGGATGGCAGATCACAAATTGAAATCCAGAACTTTATAACATCTTTCATCAGTTTAGCAAAATCTCAAACACTTAGTCAATTAAGATGCCAACTGGTATACCTCTGCACAAATTTGAAAATACAGGTTGCAACAACTTCTGCATTAAACAGTGCTATAATCAAGATGAAAATATCATACATTGTTATTGTTGATGGTGAGCATTCCTCACATTCGCACTGAGTGCAAGCACTCATAATTCCTTTATGGGTATAAATCCTTAGGGAGTGGATGCTGGTTTGTTTTCCTGAATTTTCATCATGGTATATACTCACCTTCTGAGCCTACACATACGCTGAGCCCACTGAAGTCTCCTTTAGGCTGCCTTTCACCATGTAACAGCGTAACTCACGAAAGGAGTCACCTAATCTACCACCTGCCCATGCCCAGCAGCCATTAACTGTGCTGCACACACTCCAAGTTATGAGAGAAAGTTTATAAAAAAAAAAAGCACCTGCCAACAACAACAATTCCTAGGAGATGTTACCAGATAGCAGAGAATTAGATCAGCACTGAAATCCAACAGCTGGTTTGCGATGGATTCCTACTTGGAATCATTGCATGCACTCAAAGGGCCTAGACAATAGTGAAAAAAAACACAAAACCAAAAAACACAGAAAAACCTAAAACCAAAAAAAGCAAACAGTGTGACAGCAATAAAAGCACCATCAGAAGTAGTGATACGCTAGGATTATTCCAAAAACAGAGTTCTAGCACGCCTGAAAGGCATTACATAATCACTTCATGAATAATTAAACTTAAAAAATAAGCAGTTGAATGAATAGCTAAGAAAATAAGAGACTGGTTAAATGTGGAACAATACTGAAACATTAATTCCCTCTTCCTTCTTCTATCATTATTTTTTGGTTAGGTTGTATATTCAGAATTACAGCACCATTCTCAAGCTGCTGATGTCAGATGGTACCTGGTGAAGTTCACGTCTGCTGTATTACATCTTCTAAAAACATGGATAAGAGTGGACTTATGTTTTGGGGACATGAGAATGAGCAAGATAAGATCAGTACAGAACATGGATGAGGTTCTGACCCTTACTGCTTACTGTGCTTTTTATGAAGTCTATTGTAGCAGCACCGAGTCGGCTTCTAAGTTTAATTTTTTCTTAAAAATGCAGTTGAGCCATTGATGCTGTAAAAATCTATCCTGCCAATTTGGTATTGGTTTTGTGGAAATAAGTTTCTCTTCCTTGTGCTTTCACAGACAAAGATTAAATTTCTTAGCACTCTTACACACGCAAAGGCCTGTGGAGCAAAAAAAAAAAAAGACACAGATACAGGAATTTTGGAATTTCTTGTCCACACCCTGTGGACAATAAAGAACTCACTCCTTTTTGAAGCCTCTTCCTCAAGAAGTCTGAGCCTCCTGGCTTCTGACCCAGATGAGGGTATCTTGCTTTCAATTTTGCTTCTTCAACTTTTTCTGGGCTGATCACCTTATCCTCCATTTCCTGAAAGACAATTAGCAATACTGCAAATAAACTCTACAATAACAAACTATTTACATAGAATACCTTCACAGGTAGTTTATCAACATTCCGATTTCTGCCATCAAGTCAATCTACCAATTAAATCAGTAGATGTTTTCATACATTCTCTCTCTAATGCTGTCAGCAACCGTAGGAGTTCGTTATCCTATCTTAGATACCTTTCCTGGAGATTCGTCTGAATCTAATGAACACATTTCTCTTTCACACAAAAGCAGTCTATACTAAAATTAAATTATTCTATTTGGGAAAAAAAAAAAGCCCCCAACAAAAAAATGTTTTTTGATCAGAACAAGGATTTCACTAAAACAAAAACCAAATGCTGAAATCTGGGCAGACACCACAGGACTTATTTTCAGCTGCCCCTGTTTGATTATGCATTGCCACACTCTATGACTGCTCTAACTGCATGTGTTGATATTCACTGTGAAACAGTGTTAAAGTAGCTCAGTCTCAAAAACATGCCTGCTGCCATATTAATAGCAACAATACTGTATTTCTCCATACTTGTCTATAATTATCCTAAAATTACGAGGATGAAAACAGTTGGATAGTGCATTTGTGAAAAATAAAATGCATATTTTATCAGTATACTGTAAAATATGGGTGCTCAAAGTAATAATTTGAAGACATTCATTTAGCAAAAACTGCAATTTGGATATCCAGTCTTTCAACAGTGATCTCTACTTTACACTCATCTGTTCCAGTCCACGTAGTAATCTGATGTATGAAATACAATTTCTTCTGTTAAATCACTTCCCAAATTCTTGTTTTCCTACTTTCCGTGACATTTCCTAATTGGCCACAGGCTTTTTTTTTTTCCTTTTATGGAAACCATTGCTCAGGTTCACTGCATCGTTGTTCAGGGAAAATATATATTGATTTGCAGCGACTGCTGCAGTTCTTGCATTGTTATCATCTGAAGTCACAGAAAGGCTTACAGGCAGGAAAGAAGAATTGCCATTGAAATCAGGAGGGCCTCACACTCATCTGTGACTAACGTTTCATATCCACTTAGAGCTGCTTAGGCAGCCCCTCCACGCTCTTTTCCATCCGTGTCATCATCCTTTGCACTGCATCAGTCAGCATGACTGCATGCACCCCACATGAATGGGTTACAGAAATTAATTCAACAGAAAAATAACCATCTATCTTTTTTTCCTTTTCCCCTGCTCGTTAGGCTGTGTTTCATTTGGATCAGTTTCTGCAGTCTGGATCTCCAAGCAGCTGCACAAACAGGTACGTTAGCACAGCAGCAGGGAGGACAGAGGAACACAAGCAGGTGGGAGCTACTTAAGCCAGAACTGCCAAAGAACTAGAGCCACTAAACCAGCACCCCAGTGCTTTCCTGTATGTTTTATAAAAGCTCAAAATTCTATAAAATTCAACACCTCTCTGGTAAGAAACCTCAGAAGCAAAGGTTATAAAGGATTTAGAAGACAACATTGTCTAGTTGCTCCATTAGTCCAAGGTATCTCAAAGACAGTTTTACACAATACAGCAGGAATCTGAATTAACAGTTCTACCAAGGAAAGATAGAAATTCTCATAATAGTGTAAGAGAAACTTCCGTGAGGACAGGATCCAATGCTTTTTATTAGATGAAAACTCAGCTACATAATAGAATACAGAATACAAATACATTTAAAGGGCAAAGTTTCCCTGACACTACTGAACATAGAACTATATAGTTCTTACTATATAATATCACATTAGCCAAGACCACAGTTTTCACATGTTATAAAAGTCATCCTTCAGCCGCTGTTTTTCCTATTGTGCTTCACTATCATGCCAACACTGACTGGATTTTCTCAAAAGCAATCCTTTCAGCTAAACACTTTCAGCCTCTAATGCTGAATCACTGGGTACTCACTGTTAAGCCAACAGACAAAGCATTTGAGGGGGCATGTTTTGCCAATACTAACCAAAAGGAGATAATTTTTAAGAACAGAGGGCCAACAATAAATAGCTTACATAAATATGTATTCATGGAACATCAAAGGAAGCGTTTAAGCAAACTCATAGGGCTGACAAATCATGGCACAGCAGGCAATCAAAACACAAAGTACTGTGTTATGCATCAATGCAGCTGAAAAGGATATAGACTATGGTCACTTACTCCTGATGACCAACGAACAACTAAGAGTCTCAAAAAACTAGGTAAGACAAATTAAAAAAAAATCAGTTTTGGGGTGTCAAACAAAATCGTCTGACAGCAAGTTCAAAAATTATATAAACTCTTCACATGGTTGCAGAACTCCTTGCCAAAGGCTACAGTGGATGCCGAGAATTTAGAATTCAGAAAGCAACTCACTGTGTTCATTCACAGCTCAGAAGGCTTTTAAACCATGAACTGCTCTAGACCTAAGACAGTTTTCTGGGGAAGATCACCGCATGCATGTACTGACCTTCTGTTCTTCTGCGGACTAGCTGGTATTGAGTGCTCCTGGAGGTGAGCTGCTGAGCCTCAAAGGCTTTCACCCAAGACGGCAAGGCAATTCATACATTTATAACGTTCTCCCTCAAGTTACAGAAGCAACAACCAAGTGACTAACAAATGATGGGGGGGGCGGAACTCATGACATACCACGCTCCTCTTCCTAGTGACAACCACACAAAAGTTATAATTTTAGTTCTCTTCAGGAATTTGACACAGCTAATGAAATCTGCTTACTTCACTGAAAGGATCTACCAGAAAGGCAGCATTACCTAACGCACTCAAAGACAGCTTTTGCTTTTAGTCTTTATAGAGCAGTGTAAAGTTCCCTATCTGTTGGACAACTGAACTGCATGTCTAAAAAAAGAGCCATCAGCCCTTTTGAACTCTGGTATGAAGAGCTCACCCTCTTAAGCAAATGACATCAGACAAACGTAAGGCATAAAATAGGAAAAACATGACAACAGCACAACTCTACAGCGAACTGATGTGACAAAAGCCAGCCCAGAAACAAAATGCACCACCTTTTCAGCTTCCTGAAAACTATGGGCTTTTAAGGCAAAAGGAGAGTCAGTCAACCAGTGTCTAAAGTTTCTTTGTTGCTGGACTTCCCCCTGCCACTATCCAGAGTTTTCACACAGAGAACAGGAAACACTGGTCTTTGGCAGTTTTTCAATTTATATCTCTCGTTTAACACTTTTCTCACTTAAAACATGCAGAAAAGTTTGGAAAAGAGGTCTGGCTTCATGTTTTTTAAACATAAGTATGAGCAAGTAGTGCAAAATGGATTGTTTATATAAGTATTTCAGAGCTAAGCATTAACCGAGTCAATTTTGCCTATTCAGACAAACAGTTTTAGCGAAGGTCAGTATTGCAATGCCATACTAGCACAGATATCACAGTATTCTAACAGGATATATACTCACAGAAAGCAAAGTTTTATTTTATTGATGTTATTAATTTGTCTTGAACACCTCATCAGATTAAAACTAAATTAACGATCAGGAAGGGACTTCTCTCTCTCCAATAAAGGGTAATTTTTCAAAATGGTGCATAAGCACTGCATTTCAAGACTCCGGTCTGAAACTCAGCAAAAGCAGCCCCAGCCACCTGACTTTATCAGAACACACTAGAAGGCATCACAATAAACTTGCTACCACATGTTTTGCTATGCTCTTATTACAGAGCTATTCTAGGAGTGCTGCATAGGCCAGGGATTTATTTTTACAGGCTCTGAACAGGAACGGTAGCCCTTCCGTACTCTGCCTAACAGGAACATAAAGCCAAACTGTAGAACAGACACATCTAAGAGCAGATTACAGACCTGCCGCAGAAACTGGTTCTGATTACTGCACCTATTGAGAAGGTATCATTCCATATTAACCACCAAAGCTCGTCTACTTATATGACTAACTCATATTACAAGTTGTAAATTATTAAACAAAAACTCGACAACCGAGGTAGAGTAAGGTTGTTGGTTTTTTTCAGCGTCCTTCAAAGTAGCACTTGTGTTCCACAACTGCTCCCTATCACAAATCGCCGTGGAGATTGCAGCTGGGTCCATGTAGCAATGACAAGACTAAAAACCAAACGGCTTCTTAAAATCACAAGCAGCAGAGGGAAACTGCTAAAGCACAGAGCCCTCCAGGAACCCAAATGCTGGATATTTAGATAATTTTTAGTTACCCAGATGACATAACACCGCCATCGTAAGGTAACCCAGCCAGTTACTCTTCCTAAAAGCAAGAACAGGTCACAGCCATTATATTTAGCTATTCCTCCTCCTAAATAGGTTATATTAAAAGCTGAAAGTTTTTCCCAGGAGTGAAACAAAAGTTCAGCCGCCGGATTGTGGCCGGTTTCCAGCCGCCGGGCCCCGCTAGGCCAAGCACCCGGCCGGGGCCTGCCTGGGGAGCCAGGCCGCGCCATCAGCCCGTCCAGGCCGGAGCAGCGCCAGCGATTTTCCACCGAAGAAAAACGCCCCGAGTGCAGGAGCCNGAGAGGGCGGGAGAGGGAGGCGCGACCGCCGCTCCTCCGCACAGCGCAGCGCCGCCACCGCCTCCCGCACAAGATGGCGGCCGCGGGCAGGACGGGGCGCCGGCGGGACCAGCCTTCCTCCGCGCGCTGCCTCCCAGCCGCCGCGGCCGCACGCGCTTCCGCCTCCGCCCCTCACATCACTTCCGCAGCCGGGCATGCCGGGAGTTGTAGTCCTGCGGGCGGCCTGGAGGGCCTGTGAGAAAGGCTCAAAAGCAGACCTTTGCTGCTCGGCTCAGATTAGTTCTTTTTGGTGACTTTTACAGATTAAAACTCGAGGGACAGAGTCCTCAGCGGCTTTGCTGGAGGGTCCTTTTTGGAACCCAGGCCCAGATGGTGGGATCACAGATCTCAGCGCTCACCAAAACCTCGGGACAGGGCAGTACCGGGCTCTGGGAAATATTTTTTCTCTCCCCACCTAATTTCAGCCTGGTGGAACAATAAGTAACCTCCCCATGACTCTCTAATAACATAAAGGAAGGGTTTAAATAGCACACTGTTAATAAATCTTTAAGAGTCCCTAAGTGTGGGGATTATGGGAACAATAAGGTATTGATTTTACTTAATACTTTGTTCAGTGAATGCATGCACCCCCTTTTCCTATACAAAATGTATTTTCCTAGCATCTTATGTCACTTTCCTGTGATTCTGCCCTCCAGCCCACCCCCACCCTCCC
>VXBW01001624.1:7032-47480 GCA_013400375.1 Thinocorus orbignyianus | reverse complement strand
GCATTTCTAGAAGATTCTAGTGACTTAATTTGTGAAAATATTTACTTTATAGCCAGCTATGGGATGCGGGTTCCAAGGTCTCATTATTTTTGAGCCTTGCCAGGCACAGGGATGAGGAGGAGCGAGACTCGGGCACTTGTCCCAGGCTGGCTGACAAGATTATGTCATTCTGTGAACATCACTTTCACTATAAATTAGAAACTTTGCTGAGGAGTTCCTTCTATTCATCGAAGGCTGTGATCCTGAGAACTCCCTGCCCCAGGACCCCCGAGCCCTCCCTTCCTCCTGAAGCCCCGGCACTTGTAGTGTCCTATGTTTGCTGCGAGTGCAGAGCTTCCTGCTGATGGAATGGGCCGAGTATAATCCTCATATATATTAGTATCAGGATCAATATTGCTTCTTTAGCATTATTAATGTTAACTGTTTAGTCTTATTCTATTAAGTCTGTGTCTATTTCAATCTTCGTGTTTTCTTGTTTTTTCCCCAATTCCCCTTCCCGGATGGGGAGAGGTGATTGGGTGATAAAATAGTTGCCTTAAATGACAATAAATTGTTGTGGGTTCTTCAAACACCCGCCAGTGTGCAGCATGCCTTCTGGCTGAGCACTGGCACACACTCACCGCGCTGCAGACCCTGCGTGCTGGTGTGGTACAGCAGCTTCAGCACAGCTCAGGAAGGATGGATGAGGGTGGGCTTTGTACCATGAAGGTCCAGAAGATGGAGAGACAGGTCAGAAAAGTCTCTCAGTCAAAACAGAAGCTGTGAAGACAATGATTTTGTCACTTTTTACTAAACCCCCTCCCAAACCAATGGTTAGAAGTAGGATTTTTTTTTTTGAGCAACTGAGAGATTCATCCAGTGACGAGGATTGTGTAGTAGCAGGAACCCAAGGAACGTGCACACTCCTCATTCAGAAAGAGATACAGCAGGGCAAATTGTGATTTTCCTGCACAGAAGACACTATGTGTATTTTTTTCCTAATGATAGAAAAAGCAGTTATAAGGGTGGGTGTGCCACATTTACTCTTAGCTAAATCAGGGAGAAATGGTCTGAAGGTATATAAAAAAGAAAAGATTAAGACACAGAAGAATGACCATAAAAAGGATGAAGTTCATGGGTTTTGAAAAGCAGAACAGAGCAGTGACAGCAGACAAGAATGCAAACTTCAGGAATTTCTTTCAAATCTCTTAGGAAATTGACATGAGGAAAACAGTTTTGAGGACTCAGCAGTTCCTTAATGAAATTATTTCTTGAAGGGAGCAAGTGTAAACTATATAGTGCAGAGGAAAGATGTGAAGCAAATTAAGAACATCTGGAAAAGCACAAGTTCTTCAATGGCCTTGTCATGGTTTGGCCTCAGCAGCAACAAAAGCGCCACGTGGCAGTCCCTTGGCTCCGCCCCCCAGCGGTGCGGAGAGGAAGAGAAAGAAAAGGCAGACCCGTGGGTTGAGATAAAAACTGTTGACCAGAACAGCAGGTATTGCAGGGAAACAGTAACACAGATGGAGGAGACAAACATGAGTACATACCGACCGCGCCGCCCCAACCGCCACCAACACTGGTTGAGATGCACCCCCGTGCCGCCTGCCCATATATATGCCTATGCCGTGATGTAGCCACGCCCACTTCCGGTTGTGGCCCCTCCCCTCCCCAGCTAGCTCCCTGCTGCCCCTGGGCCTGGCACAGGTAGGGTGGAATAGCTGTGCTGGATAGAGACAGGGGAGAATCAACCCCATCCCTGCTGGAAACCAGGCCAGGCCTCAAATACAAGGAAGCACTGTATAGAAACTAGGTCATTTTTTTTTTAAAGATTGCATCAAAAGCAGATCATGAAGTCAAGGGACGCATCATTACTGAGAATTACTGAATAAGGATGTAAAGACCAAAGGATTTAATGTTTCTTTTGTTCAACCTGGCATGATAAAGATAGCTAGAAGAACATGCTTGTAACAGAGTATAACCCCAAGCTGGAATAAGGAAAGATTGGTTTATAAAATACTTGCCATCAGTTCTTTTCTCCTTACTTGGTAAGTATTTTCAACTTGGATGTAAAATTATCCTTGAGGGTTTATAGAAATGACTGAAGCAACCTCCCGTTAATTAGTGTTCATCTATATAGGAACCTGTAGGAAAAAGGTTTCCATGACGCTGATTAAATAGGAGTAAGGGGATGACAGAATAGAAGCTATATAATTAAGCTGTCTAATCAATAATTACCTAAGAAATCATCTAAAATAGACACTCAAAATCAACTGAGTAGCTAGACATAAATTCACAACTGAGAACAAGGGTTTCACAGAACCACGTTTCCTTTAACGAAAAGGAAGGGTGCTACATGAAGAAGTGGGAGAAGACAGATGAAGTTCCAGACACCTCCTGGCATTAATAAGGCCGCTGACACTTCCCTATGCAAATTAGGGAAACTCCACTACATAGAACTTGAATGTGGTGAATGCAAGTTTTGTTGGCAGTGACGACCAATTATCCAAACAGCAACGCTGTGTTTAGTAGGGCTTCCCAGGCCTGACACTGTTCAGCAGTTTCACTGGTGACCCAGAGAATGTATAAACTTCATTAATATTAGCAGATTACTTTGGGTGAGAGAAACTACAAGAACACTAGAAAATAGTTGCAACTCAAACAGAAGATCAGATACAAAATCTTGGGTATTGGGAGAATGAAGTTCAGTAATGACACCTGGAGGAAAGCTACCATATTGGAAACAAGCAGGCAGACACCTCTGTCATACCGGAGAACAAGACGAATGCAAGTTGACATCTCGTGGTACTGAAAAGTCAAGTCTTACAGACTGAAGCCCTCTTTGTACATCCCATTATAAGACTTATCAACCAGTCCTTCCCGTCTAATTGGCATAGAGAGGCCCTGCTTGGGATGCTGTGTCCAGCTTGAGGCACTTCAAGACAGATTCAGACCAGCAGAAGAAAGCAAAGAGCCAGAATTTTGAGAGGTACAGAAAATAAAATCTACAAGACTGACTGAATAGTCTGGGGTTGTCTTAGATACAGAAAACAAGACTGAGAATGGAGATAGAAGAATTCTTTTCTTTGCTTGTAGTGAAAAGGCCAAGTAGTATTTGACTTCAACTGCAGCAAGATTTAGTTGGATATTATAAATAGCTTTCTTGTGATAAGTATAGTTTTAACACTGGAAGAGATCACCAGAGGCCCTCATAAACCACCAGAAACATTTATCAAAAATAATTCTATATAGTTCAAGTCTACTGAGCAGTAAAGAAAAGCTAGCAAATGACCTCTCAAAAATTAGTCTAGTCTCATTTCTTAACTTATGTATAGAAGGTCACACGGAATTCAGTTCCTATTTTATGAACATTCAGCATTTTTCCAGGCACGTCCCTAATGGAAACTGTTAACTCAGATCAAGCTCTAAGTGGAGACTTACTTAGTTAAATCAAAGCTGTGCATGGCTAATCTCAGGTCACTTTCATTCTGCATCCATACAGGGAGGAAGTATAGTTTGTCTATTTAAGTCAATACAAATTTTCTCCCTTGTAGTGGAAGGGAGTAGTCTACGCAGCCACGTATGACCACATATTCAAAATCCACAAGTCTTTGTGAGAAGGATGGCTTGAAGAAGTAATTTAAAATTATCAAGATACAGATGTACAAACATAGCATACTGTCAGTCCAAAATAAAAGGGTTATCTACTGCACGTGAATTGTGAATTTTCATTAAAAGTGTGTCCTTTTCCCATCCCTTTTTTCATCAAGTATGCAAGCAGCTGTGCACTATGACACAAATAAGAACTCTGAGGATCTATGCTCTTTGCTTATGACTCAGTAGTAGCTATAAAGAAACTAGGACACATTCTCATTATGCTAGTTTAGACCCTAGCTCTGTACACAGCACAGCGGCAACTGTATTTGACTCTTCTGCTACCACAAAAAAACCTTTTGTCATTTTTACAGGGCACACAAATGACTAGAAACTGCAAACAACCTCATCCTGTACAGGTTTTTCCCAAGTCTCTATAAAATAAATGCTAGCTAACCTTTGAAAATCTGATGTAACGGAGGGGAAAATACTGCTGAAGTGGGGAATGGACTCAGTAATATCTGAGCTTTGTCCTTCTGGAGCAACAGTCATTTGAATGTACAAGATAGCTGATGAGTATCATCTGGAAAGTCCGGTCTCCCTTACTTTCCCTGGCAGACTTCCTGGAGATTTCACGATACACTGACTTCTCCCCTCTCATCTAAAGGCAGCGCTGAATATACAAAATGCACGTTCCTTCCTTCTCCAGAGCTTTCATCAGATAAGTGTGTCATACTCCCATATATGAAGATCACTTTTCATATTACTGTCACTCTGAAAACCTACAGCGATGTAAAGAAAAACATAAACCAAGGTAAGACAGTTGAGAAACTCTGAGATCTTCACCAAACATTGTAACGCTTCATTTTCATTATTAAATATATACCTCAAATATAATCAAATGTTTCTAACTTTATTTCTCTCAGTTACACAGTTTAACACTTAGCATAAACTGTTTATCTGACTGTGTTTTGGTTTAGGAATACACATACATATTGGAAAATATTTATATGCCCAATGTAGCATCTCCAGTAAAACTTCCTGTGGCCACCTAGTGGCTTAAATGGAATTGACTTATTAAAAATATCTAGGATTACATGAAGATCCTCCTTATCTAAAAATAAAACAAAAAGTACAAGTTTCATACTTTTGCATATATTTAAGATATGAATACTAATTTGTTTGCACAGTACATCCTTTAACGCAATCTGAGAAATCAAATGGGGGAGGGCGGGAACTTTATGCGAGAAAAACTAAGAGCAGAAACCAAGATTAAAGTGGCCCTTACTGAAAAAGAAATTGAGGGAGCAAAATGTGAAGCAAACCAATAATCTGAATGCACGAATAAGTAAATAAATCTGCACTATGGTATTATTGAATCTGTGAGGAAATAAAGGACGGGGTAGGATTATGGAGAAAAAAGGAAGAAAGCTAAACACTTGCATAGTATGAAATGTTATGGAAATTCATCTTTTTTCCCCATTTTCAATAACTTAAATGAATATCACTTAAAACATCACACAGATTAAAGACATCTGTATATATTTCAGATTTCAATATTAATGCCAAAAATACATAGTATGATTTTACATAGGATTTATGCTACATTAGAACACTAAAGACAAACATCACTTGAGTATTAAATGAAACATTAAATATTAAATAACTGAAAAAGAAAATAAAAAGTGTAAACACTAAACTAACTTGGGAATTTGCTATTGCAACACATCCAATGAAGTGGTTTTAAACAGTACAAAAAAAATTAGATTTAAGTATGTTTCCAGTCTACATGGAATACACAAAGCTCATTCCAGAAACCTTTTAAAAACTGGTCCAGGATCACGTAAGAACCTTCTCTCTCGAGTGCTATTTTCATTCCTTTACAAACTTAACTTTATACTGTCATCTATACCAATCTTCACTTGCAAGGAGTAATCAACAGTAAAACAAATGCTTTAGTTTGCGATTGCTTGCTAGCATCTTGGTGAAAACTGAGGATTTGTCGGAGATTCAGTGTAAGATTTGAGTTCGTATGCAGCGCCGCTATCAACTTCCATGGATTTCCGAGAGAATAGGAGCCTTACATCTCTGTGGAGGTAGATCTTTCCAGATTTAGAACTCTGGAACCTGAAAAGATACAAATATCTGTATTAATGAAAACAAGAGTCATCTTTAAATATGATTGAATTAAATGCATTCCTTCAAGAGATTAAGGCCAAAAAGCATTTGAACATAGAAAATTAGTCAGTTAAAACAGAAGAAAAGAATACCCTAACATTTTAAATCTACTTTGTTTCCCTCTGCATTTAAAGGCTCTGTTCCTAATCACCAAGGTAGTGCGCAGCTTTGGAAGTGGCACGGAATAGTTGAAGTTCACACTGCAGTCATGTACATCGAAGATTACAGTTATCAGCACTCTAGAAAGGCAGAAAGTGCTCTCCAGTGAGCATTCCTGAAAATACCCGAAGGGTAAGCACACACAAAAGGGAAGGTTCAAACACCAACGAAGCCATACATATGTATCAAAGATATATTTCAGTGCTAGCTATCACGCAGACAGATTTCATCACTCTCTTTATGAACGTACCAGAAAAGTTCACCACTGCTTTATACCACATGCCAAAATTAAGTCCAACTCAAGAAGTAGTAGATAGGTGGACCTCTGCAGGCAGACAGAAAGAGGTATTTTGCACAGAAATATGGAGCTGTTTCAAAGAGACTATAGTTCACTGGCCCAATCACTGAAGTAAACAGTGGCCAATCCCTGGGCCCATTTTTTTTTTTGTTATGCTGCAGCTAAACAACCTAATTCAGGTTCTCCAAACATGCCAGGAATGTGCAAATTCTGCTTTCCCTGAAATTTAACAACTACAGACAGAGGTACAAGATCTGCATTTCAGAGAACTGTATTCTATAGTCTTCACCCGGCACAACTCTTTAATTTCCTTCCCTCGACCAGGAAAGGCAAGAGAGCCTAAGGAGCATTTCTTGTGGCAACTGAACTTAACATTGCTATCACTACACCACCATAAGGGAGAAAAGCTATTGCTACTGTAAAAGAAATAGAAACAGAAAATCTATTGCTATTATAATGACAAAATGATACCATCACAAATGCTGACGGTGCAGTGCACACTTAGTATCACGTGCATTATGATTTGCATTGGTTTTCAATAAGCATTTACTCATTGACCCCAGTGAAGCAAAATTAGTATCTCCATTAGTATCTCCAGAACAAACCTAGCCACAATCAGACTGAAATTTCAAGAGTCAGGAGAAAGACTGAATATCTTCTGAACAACTACAGAAGATCTGTGAGGGTTCATCCTCGGGGGTAGGCAGATTGTAAAAGTGAGCGATGCAGAACAGCCTGTAGCATGTAGCCATCCCCACAGCCAGATAAAGAAGAATTCTGCTCTCCTAGATACAGCTGTGAAGGGCATTAGAAGTGGCAGTGTCCAGCAGAATGCTTCTACTGGCTCTCACACAGCTCCCATCAATCACCATTTATTTGCTGGGTGCTGTTGGTGTGAAAGCCCTTTACCTGGTAGGTAAAGGAGAGAAGATTCTTTCTTAAGAGAAGACTCCAGAGGTGAGCACAAGAAGGAAGAGTGAAAGAGGCAAGGGACAAACTGAACACCACAAACAGTTAATTCAGCATTTAGCTCTTAAGACATTTTAAAATGAAAAATTTTATTGAAAGATCTTTTGCAGGAAAACTATGATTGAAGTTAATTCACAAAGAAGAGATAGATCTAGCTTTGAAAGCTAGATCTCATAAAGTAGAACTCATATGGATCTGTCACAAAATAATCAGCAAGGTCTATTTTTAAACTTCTCAAGCTTAATATTTTCTGTTAGTGAGAATTCTGCAAGACTCCCTCTGCCCAGTAAATAATGCTTCCCTGTAACATGTCTTTTCTGAGTAAAACACTCCACAGAAATTGGAGGATGAGTTGGGGACAGCAACAGAGTTCAGGGGATTCTTCTCATCTCTGCTTCCATCTCTTATTTTTTTTCTTTCAAAAATGTTTATCATAGTAATTGGGATTTAGAAACACTGCTTTTCATAAGTGCAAATACGTAAGAATAATGAAGAGACAACCATTACATCCACCCTTGCAGGATGGTGATGGAGTGGTCAGAACAGGATGGGCTCCAGAGCTGTGGCAGCTCCAGTAGTTTTGTGTAAAGGAATCAAGAAGAACACAAGAGAGACCTCTGACAGATGATTTCCTAGAAACAACATCAATAGACGAATACCGGAAAGGCTTAAACACACAAATATCAGATGAGCTAGAAATTCCAGCAGAGGAAAGAAAGTGATAAACATTACTGAAGAAATGAAAAATACAAGCATAAAACCCCTATGTATTTTTTATAGGCCATCAAAATTCACAGAGAATAGAGTAAGCCACAGAGACAGGATACAGCAGGATGATCACAAAACCATATGTAGCAAGACATGTTTTGCAAATGGAAAAGACTATACTTACAGATTTTATGGATTGTGTTACAAAATCATTAGGACAAGAATACAAATTTCCAGATCAAGAAAAATGTTGAGAGATCAGAAAGATCAAAAAGCAACTAGTACATCAGTAATCACAGGTATCTTCAGCTCCCACTAATAAAAGTATCATATGCCACAGTAAGCAGTAGGTTTTTTTTAAAAACTCAACACCTTGAGGAGTCACTACTTTTAACAACCAGTTTCAAGCTTACCCTTGACCTAGCCATCAGTAACAACCCCTGTTTAGCAGGTAAGTAACAACAATGATGCTCCATGCAATTAAAAGAGGCAATGTCAGTATTAAATCTGTTGACCAAGCTTTAAAACTTGAAAAATGCTGAGCTGTGGGCAAGTTAACTGTTAAGTTGTATTTTGTAGAGGTGCTAGAATTTAACCTAGAAATTGAGTGATGGCCCTCACTCTCCGAACACTGGGCAGAAACGAGGTCTGAGTAGAACTGGACTCACAGCTCTTATGCTTTTGTAGAGTTAATTGCAACACAAAAATCACTGCTTCATACACAACTAAAAATTTATCCCCAAAGCATCTTCATGAAACCACTTAAACTGAAGGTGCAATTCTTGAATTTCTTACAGCAACTACAGCTCTGCTGTCTATGCAAGCTACATTTTCTATCTGTAGCTGTTGGTTCAAATACAGCCGAACGGCATATGAACAGTATCTCCAACATATAAAACTGCATGCAGAAGCTTCATACACAATAAATCTGACACTTTAGAAGAGCATTGTAGAAAATCTGGCCGCCAATGTTAAGTTCCAGACCTATGCAAGCATTTTTTCTGAATTACCACTTGAAAAGAAGCTTTCATAATGTGAGTGCTGACAACTGTGATTAAGGCCTCGCAAGCAGATGTGACCACAATGCAGCTTACTGGTGGTGACTTCATTTGTTGTTCTGAGCAAAATTTCAACATGTGAGCTTGAGATGCTTGGTTTCAACAATTGCTACAACTAAAACTGAAAGGCTGTTCTAGGTCAACTTGAGTAATAACAACAACAAAATCTTAATAGTTTAAATTCTTTAGGTTTGTATATAAGTTTTCAATAAAACATTCTCTTAAAAATTAAGTTTCAAAACCAACTTACGTATATATTAATACTACTAAGAGTCCTTAAGCTATCCCAATTAAAATCCATTTTTAGTAAACAAGGCTACCAGACTGACAACTGAGGGTTCTGTAAAAGTCAGAAGTACTCTGTTTAATAAACCACAAAACAGATCAACATAAACTGCTGTAATATTTCAAGACATTTTACAGTTCTTCCATTATGAGAAAGGACACACTGTTTGGGTTCATCTCTGAAGCAAAGATCTTCTGGCATACGCTGCAGATACGCACTTTGCAAAGTAAGCAGCTAAGCATCATAATTATCAGTTAGTTTGTTTTTCCAGCCTTAAATGGATGCACTTCCAATTACACATTATAAATTAAGTTGATCCTCAACAAAGGTCTAAAAGCTGAGCTAAATTGTACAAGTAGTTCAGAACTAGGAGCATCGCAACTGCTACATTTCTGTCTGTCTGCAGGTAACAGAAATAGGAAGCTCAGGAAAGAAGACTTCTAGCTATAAAAGACAGAAGAAATCAGGTTTGCCTTCAAATAAAAGTAATTATTGAGTCTATCTACTGAATTGAAGAAACTGAAAGGGAACAGAAGTCTACAGCTTTTCATGCCTATGTGCCAGACCCAGTTGGCCACAGATTTTTGCCCACCTCTGCAGAGGTCTGTCCCCTCTGTCCCCAGCTCCTCTGCATCAGTGAGATCAACGCTGCAAGTGAATAGAGCCTTTTATTTGGGCTACAAACTCTTTTTCAGAATTTACCCCATAAGAAAATTTTTAGAAAGTAGTTAAGTTAGACATGGCAAGTTAGTGTTGCCTGAGAGGATGACATTCAATACAGGCTAAAATCCAGAATGAAAACAGTTCAACAGCTTCATCGTGATGCTACTTTCACACTCCAGTAAACCAACACATATTTTATGACTGTCAGCTTTCATTTAACAGGAAAGCCTGGCCTGGAATCACTGCCCTAGACAAAGTTGTGCTTCAAAAGTCTGCCAGGTAGAAATCAACATAATAATAAGTACCACAAGAAATTCTACAACAGGTTAGAGAGAAAAGTGCAAGAGATTTGATTTTGTTCTACTTGCTCACATCAGAATGTCAGCCACCATTGGTTTCCACATGCTGCAACAAAAAGCACTTGGTCTGCATTGGTATGATTTACTTACTACAACAATGCAAGCAAAAGTCTGCAAACTGCAGATAGAGGATCCATCATTCCTCCTTTGTTTCAAACTGCAGTCTCCAGAACATCCCCAGAGCAGCAGCAAAGTATCTGGTTTCAGGCAGTGCTTCGTAAATCATTTAAGGAAGATTATGTGAACATTTTATAAAGCGTGAGGCATTATCAGCGGTATTACATCACAAAACAGGTTATTTGCACTTTTACCATTAAATGCTATTTTTAGGGGTAACTCGGAATGCTTTTCACATTACAAGCTATTCTTATGAAGAGGCGTGTGTGTAGGACACTGGGTAACATCTCTGAATTGATTCTTAGTTTTGGGTTTTGCCTGTGTAGCATCCAAACTATTTTTTGTAACCTCAAAAAAAAAAAGTACACTGATCCAGTCAGAAGTAAACCTCTCTAAGAAAAGAATTAAGCTTTACAAGGCTGTACAACGTACTTCAAGAAAGAGCTTTTTATTTTAACTTTGTTTCTCCCCAGCAGAATTAAAATTATTTATTAGTTCTTCTTCCTCTGTTGTCTAGTTTAAATACGAAAATAATGATATAAATTTTGGCAAGTAACTTGTTTTTTGCAGTTTTTTTTTGTTTAGGGTTGGGGTTTTTTGTTGTTGTGGTAGGGTTTTTTTTAACTCCAAGAATCTTACCTCAGATGTATGAGGTAGCGTAGTAGCTTTTCTTCAGTCTGTTGACTATTTTCTTTATTGACAGTTCTCTTGATTTCTCGTCTCACAGGAACAGAAAAAGTTCTTTGCCGTAGGAATGTTTGATGATTAGCTGGCATTTCTCGCAAGTCATAGATCACCACAAACATCTTCACCACAGTTTTGTTAGGGTTAAATAAGGTCTGAAAAGACAAACAGTGCAATACAATATTCTTTAGAGATGACAAGTTAAAAAAAAAGAAAGACCAAAAAATCCCAACCAACCCCACAAAAAACAACAAACAAACAAACCCAAACCAAACTCCACCTGCCAAAATAGTCATCATCCTCCTTTGTTTTGGTGCCATATAGAAACACTTACGTAAACACATGTGCAGTTTTTCTGATTTTCAACACTTCCCTTTTTTAAATATAATACTAAACACAACTTAATCTGAATGAAACTCTCCCTTAATCGCTTTAGAAGGATTTCAGAGTTTGGACTGTGGCCTAATTACTTCTCCATTACTTCTTCAAAGCCACAGTGTCTATTCTGGATCTTCAGTAACAGATTTTAAATCTCTTCATGGCACAGATGGGGTCAAAGGTTGGGAGTGGTTTTTGTCCCACAAATGACACATATTTCTACTTCAAATAACTGCAGTACCTACAGAGATGCACATTTCTACTACTAAGTTTCATGCTCATCTCCAATAATTTCATCTACCTCTGCGTGACTCTTGACATTACTGGTCTCAGAGCACCCTTATCTGCTGAGTACGTACCACTTGTATTGTTCCTGAAGGCGGTACCCGATAACCCCTTTTACCAAGGGACTCTAAAGTAATTACACCCTCAACAAAAAAAAATAAAGACACATATTTTGTTCACAGGAAGAGATATAACAAATCAAAATTTTCTATTCATGTATTTATTTGAAAAAGCAATCAGTAACGTATAAAAACTAAAAATAGGGAAGGCAATGCAGTTAATACACAGTTAGAACTCAACAGTAGGGGCCTAACAGATACTTTAGCAGATCATGAAAAACTGTGCAATAATGGGTACATTCTACTCTTGAAACAAGATCCAAATTTTCACATCTTCAAACTAGTTGAGCTTTCTTTTCAAAATGGCTTGAAAACCGAAATGGAATATTTGTCTTTTTTTTTTTTTTTAACACCTACAATCACACCAATAGTACTCCACATCTCAGAGAAGTGATTTCTGCTTTTCAAAGGCAGCAGATAGATTGATCTTCCATTCTAATCCAAGCTTTAGCAACGATGACATCTGCTTTTGTAGCAGCTGGGATCTACAGAGCCCCCAAGCGTCTCCCACGGGGCTATAACACTGCTGAGGCCACCCGTAGGGTGCTGCCCGAGAGCACCCACTTGATTAACCTGCAGCACACAGCTGTTGGACCCCACTGCACTGGACTTAACAAAACAAATACCAAAACACCCAAACCAACAGCAAAAAAGAAAAAGACCCCAGAGCAGGGAAACTACCTATACAAACAGAAAACAGTATTTATGATGATGGAGGCACTCTACAGATGTTGTATTAATCCTGGGAGACTCAACCCTAACAGCATGTTTAGAGCATGCGGAAAAACCTGAAACAATGAAACCCAGCTAGGAAAATAAGCAATGCTACTTTAACTATTTGAGGAACATCAGAATTCTTCCACTTCCTGAAAAATAATGTGAAATAATCCAGACAGTTGAAAGCAAAACACCAGATATTTCTTTGCAGTGGTTATGAGAAGATATCTACAAGTTTAAACTCTGTTACTCAAACTTAACTTGCAAAGCCATTTCATTTTATGTATACTTTTAAAAAACAGAAGGTCAGAAACATGGTAAGTGCTATGATTTTGAAATCTAAATATCAGGCTCATCAGATGTTCAATGCTTTACTTACATGTCTAAATAGACTGTTTACCATATTTTAGAGAGAAATACATCTATGAAAACCTCTAAAAATTACATCTGTCAACCAGGTAACATCAAGGTTCCTTAGCAGGCAATCAGAACAAATCTAGTTGTCTGATTCAATGTTAGCATACAAGACATCTTCTGTTTTTTTTACAAGGGAACACTTTTAGACATCCCAAACTGTGCTGTCACTGTAGAAATGTGGAGCAGAATTAGCACACAGGTACCAAGAACACAAATATCGTGTCAGTATGAACAGCAGCAAACTATGAAGCCTGTGAGTGCCACGTGTTGTGCTACCACAGACATTATCTGCTTTAAAAGAAAGGGCTGAATAACTTCTGAGTCTAAGGTCTCCACCAGCAGTTGTACCTTGGCCCGCACCTAAGCCACTTGCTGGCAGAGCAGTCAGTTGCCCAGGGCAGCTGCTTGTTGGGACAACAAAATGTATCCCATTAAGTCCCTCCTATTGCCTCACTGCCTATTTTAAGTCAGATGGATAAAAAGAGATGGTGGGGGTTGATCAGTCCAGTGTGGAGGGAAACAAATACATTCAATATCCCAAAATGAGAGCAGCTGGATGGTGGGGCAGAGCAATGGGAGGAAAAGAGCTAGTTAGAGAAAGAAGGGACGCAGCTCCATCATAAACAATTGAAAATAACCCAGGTTCCTGCAAAACTCCACTTCTGAATCCTCTACTCACCGAGCTCTTGTTCTTCACCTCTACCTATCAGAATTTATTTAAAATCCCACCACACACTTACCATGTAAGGAGAGGGTGCATTATCATCTGAAACGCTGTAGAATGACACTTCAACTGGCAGAGTCATGTGTGTGGGACAAAAGACTCCACTTGCTCCCACTTCTGCTGTGAAACCCTCCACAACGCCAAGCGGGTCCAGGCGAAAATTCAGGACAGATTCCTGAAAAAACAAAACACATACAGCTTATGTTGGGAATGCCTCAAGTCAAATATAGCAAATCTAAGCAGCAAGCAAGGGAGTTGATACAAGAACCTGGGTCTTTTATAAGGTGACTTGCCAAAAATTAACACCAAGGCAAAAATTATGAAGGGCGGAACATTCAGCAAGATGATAGTGGTTTAAGAGAAAGCATCAACCAAATCCAGCTTTCATTCTACTGGTGCAAAAATCCACAGAGAATTTTATTGCAGCAGGATCTACGCATGATTTTCCTAATACAATCTGAAAGAAAATAATAATCTAAGATCTGTAACTTTCCTTGACATAGTCACTCCACATTTCACAAATACAGACTATGATACAACCCGTTAATGCACTAGCTATTAATTGTTGCTATTTGATATGCGACATGAAGTGAAAAGCTGGAAGCTACACTTCAAATATGTTGTTTACTATATTGATTTAACACAGTTTTGGTGACTAAGTAGACTCTAATAAGAGTGAAAAGGTAAATCCTTTTTTCTAAGAATGTGTATTATCAACATGAACAGTTACAGGTTGTTAAATCTCATGTAAGCAACAGAACACCTCCTAACTTCACCCCAGTGGGAAATAAAAGTTATAAGCAATTCATTGTATCTGAATCTCTGAGACAGAAGATGTCATAAAACACGTGCCTTTACAGTTGGCAATTAAAACAAATTTTATTCAATTTAATTATGAACTTTTACATTGTAATCAGGCTGGAATTATTCACAGTAACACATTTTTAAAAGCAGTACAGAATACCAAAAATACCACAAGAATTCTAGCGAATATGCAATACCTCAAAGTTTCCCAGAAGGCTAAGACTTGTTACTGGTGGAGCACTAGAACTTAGAAATGGTTTCCCATGGTTCTCTGGATCACTGTCTCTGTTTATACATTGTTGTGGGCTATTTAAAAAAAAAAAAAGAGACGGAATAAATATAACGGATAAACACATTTGCTTTTGTCTTCTGGGTATAAACAGCTCTAGAAAGAATAATTTACTTGCTGTATTACAAAATGTTGTCCTAAAGAAGTAACAGTTGAACATCGCTTGTTCAACTGCAACAAAACATCTTCCATTTCACTGAAAAAAATACTTTCACAAGCTTTACATTACAAGGGATAAAGACAATAAAAATGTAGGATGCTCATTAACTCCATCAGCAGGAACCAAAGAATCAGATTATTTTCTCTTCTACACAGATATTTTTGTCTCTCATTTTTCCAATATCAAGTATCCAATATCAAATTAGGTGTTTATGTTATGTGTATAACATGTCATGGTCAGTTCCTATTAAAAGTTCTCTGAATAAGTTAAGGCAAAACGCTTAACCCATTCAACACTAAGAACAAAACATAACACAAAAATAACAGCGATTTGATGAAGAATCAGCAATTACTATCTTTTCTGTTTGAAAAGTCAAGCAGGCCTATCCCTGTCAGAGTTAGTTCTAGCAGCAGCTCCAGAGCCATGCTAACCTGAGACACCTGGGGTACCTCGGCTGCCAAGCCTTATTTCAAAATAAGGACTTTTTTGAAAGGCAGCCAATTTTGTCTTTGCTAACATGCCTTGTTGTTGCATACAGGCATGTATGCATACAGGCATTATATGTCTCCTCAAAAATTCTTAAAAGTTTCTGGTAAAGAAAACACACCTTCTTGCAGACAGACATTTCAACTGCAGCAGTGATGAATCCAGATCAAAGCACCCAGACTGTGTTTTTCTTTGAGGAACCTCAAGAGGGAAAGAAGACGCTAATTTGAAAACTGTACCTCTAGTAAGGACAATTTTGCCAAGGAAGCACAACTTCGCCAATAATTTTTATGATATTACAAAATTATAAAAAAAAAAGCAGAAGAAAGTTACTTCCTATAACTTCTAAACACAGAAGAAAATTTCAAAATTATAAATGACAAAACTGTAAATTCTGGTTAATGAGAAGTACTTAAAGACTCATTCAAGAGGCTAATGTCTCGTTGGAATGTACAATACTAATAAATAGTCTGTAACAATTCCCATCCAAGTTCCCTTAAAATAGGATAGCTTCTCCAAGCACTGAAAAATAAAAAATATAATGTGCTGATTACAAATCACAACTTCAGTAGTTTTAATTGGGAGACTATCTTTTTCTTTAGAACTCCCATCAACCTACCAAGAACAGCAACACTTCCCCAATGCTTTTCTGTCTTATCACAGCAGCTTTGTATCACTTAGTTATTCAATGACATCTCTGATTGCTGAAGAATATACGGTACAAACTGTTCACAGAAACAAAAGCTTCGGAATAATAGGCAATCAAGTATTAATAACTCACAAAAAACCTCTTAAATGACAAAATATGTTAGCTTACACTTAAAACACTAATCTTCAAAATGTTTTCTTTTGTGCTCTAAAATAGCACTGAAGCATATTTTTTTTCTGCAGAATTTTCTGGTGTCACTTTGTGTTAATCTTAATAGGATCTCAACAACTACCTCTAATATTTTCTTTTCCAGAATTTCTGATCAACTTTCAAACACATTTGAGTGTTTACTCTCAAATTTCCACTTGCAAGAGTATTCACTCTGACACTGAAAGTAAACACACACACACACTAGGTGATTTGTCACATTTTCTACCATATGCAAATATTAAAAGAAAAACCCACCCCCTTTCTCATTTAAAAGGCAAGTCATCATTTCAATAACAACTTACAGGGCTTGATAGCAGAGGCAATCCAGTTCTGGGATGAAAAGCCTTGGTTGAAGTTCCATCCAAGGATCGAAAATTATGTTTCCGCCATGTATTTGTGTGTTTTAGAGATGGTGGTGCTTTCTGTCAGCAAAACAAATTTACTCAAGTTATCAGTGGAGCATTTCAATGATCTATCGTGGTGATGCTTTGCTTGCTATAACAGAGAAGACTTCTGAAGCAGGTGGATCTGGATCTAGATGCCACACTAGCATATTATGAAATATTCAGTATAAATTCCCCTTGACTCAGTCTTCAATCACACAGTCTTCTCAGTAAAGATCGCACACCGTATTAAGTCACTGGTATATTTATAAAAAGACAGGATGCCTAAGTGCCTATGGAAACTGTCATTCCCAAAGCTATCACATTAGCAGAATAAGACAATGTTCTTAATGTTAAATTTTTAATTAAGAAGGTGTGGGGGAGGCACTACTGGCCAAATGTTACTTCAGACCACCAAGAAGACAACAGTAACATGCTGCTTTCTATGAAGTCAGACTTAAATCCCTGTTCATGAGTCCTCAGCAGATACAGGGTACACACTATCTGATTAAGAAAGAGCAGCTATAGGAATTGGTCTTTTCCTCGATGTATTTACCTGTACATCTGGGTTCTTCAGGCGCTCACACTTAACTACGCTGTCTTCTGTAGATTTCTTCTGAGAAGTGCTTTGGATGTCGAGGCCTATTGGGTCTTCATTCTCATCATGTGCAGTTTTTGTTTTATCTTGTTTGGTTTTGTTTTTGAAACTCTCATGGTCTTTATTTAAATAATTTTCAATACTAATAAGCTGAGTATTTTGCTCATAAATATTTGGGTTTTTTGAGTCTTTATCTAAACACTTGAGCTCATTTTTGTGCAAAGAGTCAGATACTTGCATCACAGTTGCTTTTTTTGTACCTTCAAGTATTTTGCATTTATCTATCTGTAAATTGTTAAAACTGTCCGTGCCATTGTTCTCACTAACAACAGTTCTTTCTTTAAGTTTATTTGTGCAAATCTGTTCATCAATGCTGCTGAAATTTGAACACTGTTTAATTCTATTGGTTACCTGGTCTTTCTGTGCATAACCAGAATGTACAGTTTCCAATTTATCTGCCAATTCAAATTTATTTTCTTTAATACATGATGATGATGTGTGAATGTTAGTAAATGCATGAGATTTGTTTGAAGTCTGATGAAATGCATTTCGGACAGCTTCACTGGGCTTTGCTAAAACCAGTTTTCTTCTTGCTTGGAGTTTCTGAGAAGACTTCAATTCTCCATCAAACCTGGAAGGACTGATAGGAGTATCAGGTGCCTTCATCCTTGATTTACTGCTGTCTTCTAACAAAGAAAAATCAGACCTAGCTAAAGAAACAGAAGGCGGTTCCTTGCCTTTCTTCAGCAAATTTTCATCTTCGTATGTACTTCGGAAAATTTTTGAAGTGGCTGGGCTAGTCTCATGCACTTTGAATGGACGTCCGGTGACATGAGAAGTAGCTGGATCACAATGGATCAAGTGTTGAGCAATCCTTGCTATCACCTCCTGCCGCTCCTGAAGCAGAGAATCAATCAGGGGATTACTCTCTCCCGCTGACTGACGGCCACAGTGGTTCACTGGAACACGGGCATCAAGTGGTGGAACCTCCAGTATTGCTCTAGTTTTGCCTTCATCACCATCTTCTTTTATTGCATTGTCTAAGTTGGCAGTAGAAACAGAGGTGGTTTCCTTGCCTTTCCTTGTCAAGTTTTCATCTTCATAAGTACTCCGAAAAGCTTTTGGTGTTGTCGAGTTGTTTTCATGTATGTTGAATGGACGTCCAGCAACAACTGGTGAAGTAGCTGGATCACAGTGAATCAAGTGCTGAGCAATCCTTGCAATGACTTCTTGTCGCTCTTGAAGTAAAGAGCCTATCAAAGGATTGGTTTCTCCTGTGGGCTGATGAGAGCAATGACTATTTGAAATACGAGAATCAACCAGAGAAAAGGATTTAAAAGTTCTGACAGGTGTTTCACGAGACTGTGTCTTATTGTCTGCTGTAGCATTATAACACTGAACTTTAGACTGCGATGCTCCGAAGTCAGATCCAAGTCTGCTAGATGGATAAAGTTTTAAATTTCTGATAGATGTAGTAAATTCAGACGCCTTTTTTCCATTAAGCAGGCTTTGAGGTGTCATTGTCCATGTCTGCTTGCCACAGAAGTGCTGCGGACTGGAGGTACCGCATTGCTGTGCCGTGCTGGAATCGCTACGCTGATGTAACTTACGCTCTTGCATTTGCTTTTCGTAAAAATTAAGGTTGGTGTGAATACTACAGGTCAAAACTGGGTAGTTCGATTGTCTGGGCAAGGACTGGACACTGACTCTCAAGGCCACGTTGTGAGAAACATTAGGAACGGGAAAGACATGCTCAGTTGGTGTCTGGGAGAATGTCCATTGCAAGTCCACATCTGCAGCACTCACCCTGAAACAGTACAGAAGGGCAGTCACAGCAATATCCAAATGAAGAGTCTTAAATTACCTACTTCATTACACAAATACCTAAGAAAAAGCACTAGACACCAGCAACCACTGCACTTTGTGAAATATACAAATTTTATACAACTGCCAAAGTGCGAGGCCAGCAACATGGCACATTCTGAAAACAAACAGGAAAACAGGAGTGAAGAATGGTTTTAAGACAAGTTGCAACAACCTGCAAACAGCAAACAAAGGTGGGTTTTTTTCTATCCCAGATGTACCTGTACAGAATGTTTCGGGGAACAGCACCATGTGAAACACTCAGCCATGCGCTTAGCTGAGAGAAGAAAACAAAAGAGCGAACAGCCAATAAAAGGGTCTTCTCTTCAATAAATCGATCTCCACTCCTAGAATACAGTCAGAGAAACACGCAGATGTCAGTAAGAGCATACAAAGAGAACTACTAGAACTACGACGTTTTCAGATCTTCAGGTGAATCAAGCAAAACAATGAAACTCCTCAAATACTCTGAAGATTAGAGAGCTTGATTTGCTTTTAATCCACACAATACTTCATACAATTTAGCATAACAAATAACATATAAAGATGACTATTTCCAGCTACGAGCATTCCATCCTTGGCACTGCACAAGGTGCACTGCAGAATGCATCAGTACAGGAAAACTAAAATATGCTTAGATTTCACTGGTAAATAGCGGTTTTCTTCACTCAGTCCTCACAGCAAAGAGTCAGTTCAAAACCACTCAGCGATTACTTTGGGGACTTTATTACTACCAGGTTCTCGCAACTATCATCTAATCCTAATATCCAACTTACTGTCGAGGAACTGGCTCCAAAATCCACCTTTCTAACAGCAATGCATCTTGTTTGATTGCAGGATCATTTAAATCATTCCCCTCCGTGGTGGGCCCTTCATCACTATAGCAACAGTCTGGAAGTAACATCACTTCTACCATGATTGGAATATTGTTCTTCCACAGTAGCATAACCTCAGATCTGGTTCGTCTGGCTTGACGACACTGAGGGAAAGAAAAAATGTCAACACATGCAAGCCATAAAATTACTAACCAGATTTAAAAGCACTTTGGAACATGTTTTTAAAAGGGTAAGGGTCAAATTCTGCAAACTGTTTCACCAAATCAGAGATAAGATTCCAGAGGTATTAAATGAAAAACAATTAACAAATCCTTTATAGTTACCGTCTGGACAACTTCTGTAGAAAATTACAAGAACTCATAGAAATACATTTCCCCAAGCACTATATTTGCTACCTTGTACTTTTCTCTCCACCAGTCATCCTCTTGGACGGACACACTCCAGTGCTATAAATTCTGAGTCTTGGAGCAGGCTAACCTCTGCATGAATAATAACTTAAATGGGCACAGTACTTTAGGAACTTTTACTTGAGAGATTACCCAGATTCTATGTGCTCATATCATTTTTGGATCACTAACTTTTCAGCAATACCTGGAAAAGCAAAACATTAAGCAAGTCAGCCTACATTTTCTCAAAAAAAAGAAAGATTAGCCTTAGACCAAGAATGCCAAGTATAGCACTTTCCATTTGCATAATAAAGACTCAAATAGGTACTGCATTCAGGTAGTCGTGCAGAATTTCATGCTCAAGTATAAAAGGCTTAATGATCTCTCATTTTAAGGACAGTTCTATTATTAGTACAATACTGAATTACATACTGACAGAAAGCAAGTCTTATTCATGCTTAACCATGAATCCACCGTGGGGTTCTCAGCTGACTTTAATCGTGGCAGCAAGGATGCATGCCATGACACTTAAAATCAAATGGGTACCATCATACCTGAGCCAGTCTGTCGCTGCATTCATGCTTAGTTGTTGGTGGCTGACTTGATTGTGCCCGTGGGCAATGAAAGCCCTCTGTTCTGCCCTTGATGGAATACTCAGGCGTTCGACCTTCAGTGATCAACAAGGCCAAGGAGACCAGGAACTCCTCAGCTTCATACTCAAAGTATTCATCCAAAGTATCTGTCATTTCAAAAAGACAAAAAAATAATGACATCAGCTGTATAATAAGCTTTCAGCTCTTGGCTGTCCCTGCAGCTTGTTTCAATTTACACTTAAAATGGGAGCTATGGAGAACGGATCTTTCTATCAGACTGGCTGCAATCCCTGTAAGCACTAAGTTGCCGTATCGCCACAAAACACTTCATCCGATAATGTCGTCACTACAAGTAGACAAAATTAGAAATACTAGAAGAAAGTTCCATTTAGTAACTGGTCAATGCACTAGATTTCAGCAGTGCTGAGAAACAACTGTTTGTGTGGTGAACCACAGCTAGATCACAGCTTCTCTGGAAGAACAAAAGTTTTCTGGGCTAGAGTAGGAGAAGTCTGATGGCAGTATGAGTTGGCATCATTAGTATCATGTGACAGATATAAAGACAAGTCACAATACATCATAAAATACATTAAAATTTAAATAAGAATAAAAAGGAAAGATTTGCTTCTATTAGAAAAAGTGGGACACAATGTTCTTTAAGTTTTGTATTGCAAGTCCCTCCTGCTGAGAGCAAGGCTCACTTGAGAGGTCCGTTTTTAGCTACCATTAACACACAGGAAAGGTTCCCAAGGAACATATGGAGTATTCATTGTTTCATACCACAATCAATCTAAACTTGTGCAAAAAATTAAAACCCTGCAAATCTCCACAGACCTAAACAGCGCTGGCTGGCATTGCTCTTCGTGAATTACCCCAGCACTATTGATTCCTGCAGAGGTAGGATGCATTGGTGATTTTATGCTGTTTTGTAGAACACCCTTCTCCTCCTCCTCACTCATCACGAGGATGTCACACAATTCAAACAGATTCAAGTAAAACCAGATTGTGTCATTCCCCTCTCTGCTTGGAAACTCAAGTTTGAAAATGATTTAGTTACTGAAGAGGTTACAGGAAAACCTCTTTTCCAACAAAGCTAAAATACATTCACTTCAAAGTTTATTTTAAGAGCAGCAAAGAAAAGCAGGTGGAGACAAGGCTGCCAGTGGTTCTTTACCTTTATTTTTATGCTTTAGGAGAACAAAAGCGCATAACTCCTTCACCATTTTAGCTTAATGTCCTGTGTCATCCACCAAAACAAAACTGCCACAGGGACAGAGTTAATTTCTATTCATGTTTTTATTATCATGTATAAAATACCTTTCCACTTGGGGTGGGGGGGTAAAATTACTTCAGAAGTCTCTTTTGTCTTCATTCCCTAATAGGCAAAGTATTTGGCAAACACAGCAAGACAGACTTGAGAGATCCATACAAGAGGGGATGCTTGAAACAAAAGCTCCAATTAAATGTGCAATTACCTGTATATGTAAATTGTAAAGTGTGTAAAACTAGCTCTAGCATGCACATGTTTGCCTAGCCCAGGCTTGTACTCCACAGACCCCAGGGCTTACAGCCTATTTTGAGGGTTCCGCATAAAGTAAATACGAGAAGTCAGCGGACTGCCAGGGCACTCAGTTCATAGCACAGCAGTTCTCATCTTTAAAAATGGTGAAAAAAAGTCAGTAAAGGAATGCACTGACACAGCTGAGTCATTTGGGTGGCAGGAACAGCAATAACCAGGACCCTCTTCCTGCTGTGGACACCCGTCAGTCCATGGCACAGTGGTACAGCACTCCTGACCTACTGTACACGCCACATGTGCATGTACATAGCTGGGAAAAGGTGCCAGACGCTGGACTGCCCCAAACAGCACCAGTCCTGTAGCTCTATCCTATGGGGTTGGGAATGGTGAAGGGGCTCTTCCCAAACAGCCACCAGTGCCATCTGCCTGCCCCCCACCCTGCGGAGCACCTCAACAGGGAAGGGACCATGGCCCTGGAAGAACAGGGTGCTGCCAGGACAATTCATCTGACCACCACCTGCCCTCAGGCAGAAGAAAAGCCAGAGGACAGATGAATTACCTGGGAGGACCCTGTACAGAACGTGAACAATACATTGCATCATCTCGCAGGAGTTAAAATGGTCATTCATCTGACAGATGGCAGAAAATGACTAATAAAGGGTGTGTGAAAGATTAAAGTAGTGGTAAATAACAGAGAGGACAAGACACTAGGTAGTGATACGAGTCACCTAGAAAATCAGGCACCTGCAATTTTACTATTTTTTTTTTCCCAGCACAAGTCTGATGAAGAATAGGCAAGGTATACTTACAGAGAGGGAAATGGGATTTGCAAAGATTCTGAAAAGGATTTGGGTATTACAGCTGACAAAAAAAAAAAAGTAATATTGTCTTGCTGCTAACACAAGCATCATGCTCATCTTTCTATATCCAAAGGCCATGGTAATGTTAAGAAAGCCTCAGCAGGAAGGATCACTACTGGAGTATTTTTCATACTCTGACAAAGAAGTTTCAAAAACCTAGAAAGTGTTCAGCAGGAGTGAAATTAATTTAAGCGAGAATTGCTTCAAGAACAAACAAGAACAGTCTGCTCAGCAGACTAAACAGAAGAGGAATTCATCCTTAAGAAAATGTGTAAGAGGAATCCTGTCTAGTTAAAATCTGTAAAAACATTTACGGTTTTAAAGAAAAAAAGAGAGTTTGAGAGCTCTCTCTTGAGCTTGATCAAGATCTGCCTGTGCCTATGCAGACAGATTTAATCTCAAACACCTTCCTACTGTAACAGAAAACAAAACAGCAAGATGTGATATATGAAAGTTTACACTACGGAATTTTAAATGGCAAGTAAAATAGACATGCCCTTTAATTAACATTAGCAGCTTACCATGTGAAGCAGTACACCTTCTATTATTTGGCTCTTTTTTAGAAAGATCCCATATTTGATCAAAAGCTTCTGGACTTGACACAAATTAACAGATAAATCCTACAGCCTGAATGCTTCTGGTAAGCCATTTAGATTCAAGCAAAAAACCTCTTCGCTTTAAAAAAAAAATAATGGATTCCAAAGCTTCTATCATTGACGTAACAAGCCATAGACAGTTTAAGCATGCCCAAATGCAAGATCCAGTGAATCCAGTAAATGATTAAGAACTAGTGAATAAAGCAAGGTGAATAAATCTGAAACAATTACTCAAGATTCAGAATACATATATGATATTACTTTATATAGACAGATAAAACTTATTTTTAAGTTCAATTTGCAAACATCACATCTATTATTTCAGAAGCAACCAGCTTCTTGCCTTAAGGCTAGAAGGGGAAACCCATCTAGAGAGACATATTTGTACTGGCTGCAGTTATAAAAACACAATGTTGCTTCAAAATAAAAACTGCATCTCCTTAAAGGATGATAAACAACAAGTATCAAACTAGGAAATAGTTTGCTGTTTCCATAACAGCATTATAAAGACAGGGCTAACATTTTAAAATTCTGTGAGCAATGTAACAAACCAGATATTTGATCTGGACTTTAAAAAAAAATTCAAAAATTAAAGCACACATAGCAATGGATATTGCAAAATATTTTCTGACAAATGTCATGTGGCATATTGACTTCTTTTAGCTCCACTAGATTTCTATACCATTTAGCAAGTTCTAAGAGTTTTCATAAAGGAAAAAACCCTATAAATACTGAAAAGCCTGGTAATTGTTCCTATACAACAGACACAGATGATGCAAGTTGATGTAATTGAGGACAAGGGTGGGAAGACATTTATAGAAACAGCAAACTCAGTGTTTAGTTAGAAAAAAAGTCTTACTGTGTGTGTAACTGTTTGCTTTTGTGCAAGAATCAGCCCTGCCCTGCTTAACACACACATCATATATTGTACATATAAAAACCTCAATCCTATAATCTGACTATACAAACATGATTATTATTCTCCTTCATCTCTAGCAATGCAACACACAAGTATATAACATAAATATATACCCCAACTTTGTCCAGGTTTTATTCCCCCTAAAATAGCAAAAAATCCAGTTAGTTGACACAAGTCCATGGGAATTCAAGTAACAAGGCACTAAGTCTTATTGATCAGGTAGTCACCAGAGACAGCTGCAGATGTCACACTACTCTAGGAGGTAAAAAGTAAAATATAGATTTAGACTGAAGCTACTACTCATAAACATAAAACATACAATACTCAAGAACTGAAACCTGGAGGCACATCACATTGTCTTTGTCTCCTGTATATACCAACCTCAACAAAAAGCCCATTCAACCAGAGATGTAATGAAGAGTGTTCAAATCCTTGTCCTCCCCTGTTCACTACACACATGTGCACAATCACTGCAGCACTGGAATAAAGAGTAAAACTTGGATCTCCCTAAAAAAGTTAAATTGGCTCATATCCTAAAACATCCATGGAAGTTAGGTATGTGATACCTAACTGTGAGTCCCAAATCCCCCTAACCCAAAGACTCTCCCAAAATTTCAGTTAATCCTGTGGTGCCCAGCTGACTCCTTTCCCAACTAGGTCACACTTTCGTAGACCAACTCCCTTCCCTTTCCTACTGCACCATTTTCTGTAGCTATTACAGAAAATATTTTCCTGAAATACACGTATTAGAAGAGAATTCAATCTATTTTCTAGGCTTAAACAGGAAACAAAGACATTTGGTATCGTGTAACCCATTGTGCTCCAGGGGCTGCCAGAAGACACATGTACAAGCCGGTGCCCTGTCCTGCCTGGGGACAGGCAGGCAGTGAATGGCCCCACCAGAGCTCCTCCTGCCCTCTGCCTTCCTCCTGTCACGACCAGGTAGTCCTACAACTTAGACCACGCTTATTTTATTGTCTTAGCACCTTTCATACTGCACTGGACACCACAAATAGTTACTGCTTGTCCTCCCCTTCTCAGGAGGAGAGCTTCTTTTGGTCAAGGGCCATTCTTCAAAGAAAGACAAATTTGTTCAACTTGAAGTACCCATTAGTCCCGACAAAAACTGATTTGGAGGGCTACTTTCTTAGAGAGCCCATGAAACAACTAATAATTGCCTTTAAATATGCTCTATAACAGTCCAGATCTTTATGAATCCATAACGGATTTTGAAGGCCACTGATTTAAAGCAGTCAGACTTCTACTGCGTTTATTAGAAAGCTGAAACCCAGTAAACAAAACACTAAACAAAACGCAGAGTGCATGATGTAGGCTGTTTGGATTCCCAGCTGACATAAGCCCCACTCCTGCCCTGCCTCAGCTGTCGTGCAGGCACTGTGGTGTGGTTGCCCACCTCTGCTCTCCTTCCTTCATGTACTACATTTTTTTTTCTGAAAGACTAAAATTACTGCTTGGATCTTATTTTTGCACTTTTAATACAGGCTGGCTGTAAGGACGTGCTTCAGTCTAAGAGTCCCATGGCAGGAGAGTCAGGCACACTGGGAAGAAAAGTGGCTGTCAGCATTCAGAACCCATCACCTCCCAGCAAAGGCATCACTCTGCATTCAAAAAATTCCAGCAAAAGCTTTGTGGCCCTTCCCCTAAAACAGTCAATTCTAAATAAGTTTTATTATCATGCTATTCCAAGAAGTAGGCTAAAGGTAGTACCATATTTTAAGAGTAAGGCAGGGATTCAAGAAACTACTGTAAAGGAAATGAAACACAATGTAAATATTTGACTAACAGCTTCTCTTCTGGAATTAGAAACACCTACGGATGCTTCAGTTAACTAATTCCATGTTGTGCTTCACTTCAAAAGAAAGCTGCCCTTGAACCCCCCCAAATTCATGATTCTCAGAATGAGCAGTCATGTTGTGTCTGCATATTACAAACCCATAATTATATCTGAAGTCATACGCTTCAAAAGCCTTGCAATATTAGGAGTTTAAGTATAATTTAAGTTATCAAGAGTTAAAGCCATGAGATAGCCTATTTGCTTCAAGAAACAAGTTATTAATTAAGTTTAGGTAAAATCAAGCAAATGCAATGAAACAGTTACCTTATCTTAGCAACATTCCTATACAGTTATTTTTCCCCCCACATTGACTCCCGTCTTACATTCTTAGGGCTCAAGATCTTTGAGCTTGGGGACAGTCACTATGAAAACATCAGGAGAGCAGCACGGTACCTCACCTCACACTTGCTGCCTCCTTACTTTTCCCAGGGCACCAAACTGAACCACTCCCTGATTATCAAAGCAGTTCAGCTGTAGGCAGGAAATGGCAGCATCAGAACTTCACATTAGGATTGATGCATACCTGCTATTCAAAGTAAATAGAGTATAAGCTATAAACCTAGGACCTACTTAGTTTTATAGAACAACAGGAAGATATTCACCTGCTTTTGTGTGGTTTACACCAGTTTGTAATTAGAACAACAAAGCACACTGTCTTATAAGTAAAGAGATATTTTTAAAAAATCAAAGAGACAACTATACAGCAGCTGATGAAGTTACTCTGGAGCTCCAGAGCAACAAAAATCAATCAGTACCAATCAGTGCCATCAGCCTCACTCCAGACTGCAGCAACTCACCTGCTGTGTGTGTGTGTATCACTATCCATCTACCACACACTTTGCTGGCTGCCTCTCACAGCACCCTCAGCTAATCTCCAGGCAGCTCTACCGTTACCAAAAAAGAGACTGGTTTTAAAATCAGTCCGGGAGGGGAAAAAAAAAAAAAAAACACCACCACACAAACAAAAAACCTCCTACAATTCATATTTTCCTAAAACTTAGTTTCAAATAGCTTAATAAGTACAGAAATAAAATCCTGTTAAATTAATCTAAAGCTTAAATTTCCTGCAGTAATCTGAGAAACTACCACTCTTTGAGAGTGCAAAATGCAAACCGTTAAACTGATCTGGGTGTTCCCATCTTGCTTCCTGCGTTTTGGCTGACATCCTATTTTGCCATCACCATACTGCTTACTGAGTCACTTCTCTTCTTCCAACTGTAGCTTTCTATTTTTACTTAAGCAACAACAGTTTAACCTGTTTCTTTTGATTTTTTGGCATTAAACCAAAATCTAGATCCAATATTTGCATTTTGATCAAGGAAAGTGGTTTTACTTTCTCTTAACTGGACGAAAGAAAACGAACACTTAAGAACAAACGATGTAAGCTGAATTACTTCTTGCTCCACAAGGAAATCAGAGATTGTGAGTAGGTCAATAGTTATAAATTCATTGTCTCTATTTAGTAGAAGGAAAGCAATATCCGAAAATGTGAACTTTGGGGCTCCTTTCAAACCTCACTTCACAAGAAGTTACAAAAGAATGTGTATGTTCTAAAACACAGTTGTTCCACTGTACCCTGACACAGGTAAGTAAGTGCTGAAATTCAGTGTAAAGCTGCAATATTTTCAGTGCTGCAATGTGCAGCATTTTAAATATAAGCCAGTTGGAGGAACAGAACATACACTTTTTGCTGATCCCTAAACTTACTAGACTACACAACTACACAAAAGGTGCTACTTGTACCAACATGCTGTAACTGGACAGGTACTGAAAGCAAAGACTAAAGCACACATCATTCAGAAGCAGACTAAGTAATTTCTGAGTTTTCCATTCATTCTTCTCTAGGTTTTTACATTTTTACCTTGATTAATTGCTGCTCTGCCTAAATTAGATTATGTTAGAACAAACTGCGTGACTTGAAAAACGCACCTGAACAAAACTTAAAAAAATGATAAAGCAATAGATTCTCTAATTCTGCAACGCAAAACTTTTTTTTTTTTCCCCAGAACTTCTGTTCATGCAAGAAAACAATTAGGAGAAAACATCTCTTTTAGAACTAGTACATGGCACTAAGTATAGAATAGACACTCAGCTGTAACTGGAAGGGAATAAAGGGCTTATATCTAGCCCTCGCTCTCACTATGAACAGTGTGATTTACCAACCTCATAAGTACGCTGATACAAATTTTGCTGATACAAATTTTGCAGAATTATATTGAAAATAAATTACTGAAATGCTCCTGTTTTAAATCCCACTTTAATTCACATGAGGAAGCAAGGGCAATGTGGAGATCAGACCTAGGCTAGCTTCACAGTCACCGCCACCACAATGTGAAACCGCATCCAACATGCTTGCTTTAGGGAGATGAAGGAGCCGTGTGTCACCCTAGAACAGAAAACAGAGTGCACTTAAGCTTACAGAATATGTAAAAATTCCTTAATAAGGTGTTTTCTGGAAAAAAAAAGTGCTTTTATATTAAAACACAGATTTTCCAATGTGAGATTTCATACTGCAGTGGCTCCATAGCTGTTGTTTTCTTTCCAAAGGAAGCCTAACATGAATTAACAATGAAAAAGCACATGTATTCAGCTAAGCCTCATATCTTTCTGAGGGCGTATCATCCATGCAACAGTTGCAGCAACTGAGAACTGGAAAGCCTAACTTCATTCAGACAGCAATAGATCCTGCCCATTAAACAGGTTGACAGCAGCTCTGCAGTAAATTCCAGCTGTGATAGCATTTTTATAATACATAAAACTTCTGGCATGTATTTTCATTTATTGGCAGCCTAGAACACAATACAATTCAGGACAACAGGCATAAATTCTTCTTTAATTTGTTTAGCAACCCAGCTTGACAAAGATTCAACTATTTGCAGACTTCTGCAATATTTTATACAGAGATTGGTTTAAAGATGGAAAGCAGTAATTTGTGATAATAAATCACTCTCAGATGTTATTGGAAAACAACACGGGATTGTTTAAATGTCCTCCAGTAGGTATTTCAATGCTTATGAGAGCTGTCAGAGAAAACAGCCCTCTACTTAAAACACAACACGTTTGCATCTTGTGCTGACTGGATTTTTACTAAAGTTACTCAGTTTATTCTTCTGTAGCTTATCATCTCCACAACATACGCAAGTATCTTTGGGAACAGCATTCATAGTGATGTAGGGGTTACACCTGCCAAAAACCACTGTTTTTTTTAAGTCTCCCATTAGCACTACAAATGAATCTCTTCAGAGTATTTCATGCTTTATCTCATCACCTTAAATATTTATTGTGCTTAGAATCTACAACACACTTTCAAGTGTTCTTGTGCCTATTTTCCTGTTAATACTGATAACATTTCTTTTCTGAGGAGGAATGCAAAGTAGCCTTCAGCTTTCAAAGAGACTTTGAGTGAATGATTTGGAAGAGTCATTAAGGGCCTGAA
This sequence comes from Thinocorus orbignyianus, assembly GCA_013400375.1. Lineage (NCBI taxonomy): Eukaryota > Metazoa > Chordata > Aves > Ciconiiformes > Thinocoridae > Thinocorus > Thinocorus orbignyianus. The sequence goes on along the minus strand of VXBW01001624.1, from coordinate 17,346 downwards.
CAAAACTGTAAAGGAAGCACAGAAAACTCCCACTGGGGAAGGCCAGCTACATTCTGTGCGAGCATAGGTTCCACTTTGGTTTGAAATCACCAGGAACAAACTGGTATTCTTCTTCTCTAAGATCATTGCAAGAAAAAGAATAGTTACATCACGTGCCATTTATTGTAGTCAGACCTCTTGAAAATAAACCAGAGTAAATTTGAGAAGTGCAATGTGAAAGCACTGACTCATTTTTAGGTGGAATCAGCAGGGATGCCCCAATTGCAGTCTCTCCCTGCTGCAGTCAGGGAAACCCCCTGAGCAATGTTCCATGTTGACTTAAGGGATTGCACCTCATGGAAACCCTTCTCTCAGCATTCAGCCTTCAACACAGGATTGTTGTCAAACCAAGTGAGGTTTTCTACCTGAAACTACCTGAAGTAGTTCTTCAGGAACTATTGATTTCAGTAAAAGAATTTAAACCCCCACAAATCAGACATCCCTGGTAATTCCTCCCTGCTTTTAATCTCTTGAAAAGTGTTTTGTTTTTTTTTTAAATGTACAGAAAGATACAAGACAACTGTTTGCAAAGACTACTAAGGATCCTCTTGTATGTTGAAAATCTCCTCAAAGCTACCTATCGGTATCTATTTTTAATAGATTTTTCCATTTTACTGTGGTAACAAAAAACCTACAAAACACCACTAAGTCCGAGAAGGTTGTGGGATGGGGGTGGGAAGAAGCCTAGATGGTTTGCGGAAAATATAAAAGAAAAAAAAAATCTATGACCTAGTCCACGTTTTGGTGAAAGCAATCTATTCTATTGAAAAAAAAAAACCACACACAAACCAACAACTGAGGCCTTCCACATGTATAATTAGTATGTCATTCCTTCAGGGACAAGAACTTTGATCATTATCTAGATGTGTTAACATTTTCAAAAAGTTTTGGTTTCATTACTCACATTACAAATTTGGTAAGAGTGCAGAAGAGCTGCTATCAGCAACTCTCCTGTGCAGCGATAAGCCCTGCAACCCACCCAAAAAGCAACTCCTCTCCCTCAAGGGTACACAACACTCAAATACTCTGTTGTCTTCCTTTTTATTCAGTTATGAATAAAAAGAAAGCCCTGAGAATGCCAGCACTGTCACCCAGGTCAGCTGATATTCCTGTTTCAGTTAACCCAAGGTCCAGGTAGGTGAAAGTTAATTTGCTTTGTTTTTAAGTTCTGGAGAAGACAACAGTCTGTGCAGTTTTCCACGAGGCTGAAACGACCTCATGGGCCAGGAATTAAAAATCTGCAACTGCCTGGGCAGTAATGAACTTTTAGTTCAATCCAAATCATAAGAATTGTCATTTTACTGCCTAGACGTACTTCATCTGTGTGAGTACCGAATAGCTTGATGGATGCGGGTTTTGCTCCTCCTCATTTTCACACAATTTGAAGAATCACCAGGATCTAGCTAAGTAACATTTATCTTATTACTGATCAGATTTAATTAAAAAAAAAAAAACGAACACCAGGCTAATCAAAGTCTGGAGCATTCAGACCTTGTTAGGTTTCCCCTCCACACATCTTGGAAAGTACCTTGGTAAAAAAAAACTGGCCCCACTTGCACACTGAAATTTCAAATAACATACTTGCTTGCTTACAAACTTTAAGTGTCTGCTTTCCCTCTCCCCTTCATTCAGTCATCCTGCCAGGTTTGCATTGCAGCTTTGAAGCTTACCAGGAAGATCCAGATATTGGACACCTTGTGGAGCATAAGCAGTTTATGACAATCCTAGATGCAAGACACTCTTCAGAAGTGCCAAAATTAACACTACTAGAGCAAGAATATTAGTGGTGTATTCATAACATATCTGTTCAAAACAATTCTCCCTTCTCAAGGGAAAAAGTGAGTTCATGGATGACTGCGCCGCTGCTGGCATGGAGCAAAGACAGACACAGTGAAGGCCAGCAGGCAAAAGTCTCCCTGTGCAGCGCTGACCTCAAGTCACCCACCATCCCTGGCCTCCGCTCCCCACTTATTGGTTGCACGTGTATTTTGTAACACCCTGTACTGCATATTCTTAGAACATACTTTCCAGAGAACCGAAGGGACAGGGCTCACCCCTCCACGACTACTTCCAACCCAATCTTCCCAGTAGCAGCAGCGTCCTGCTCCTCAAGATAAACTAGTAGTTTATAGAATAGTAAACGATCCAACCTCTACATTCACATGCTCTAAAATCAGGTGACATGGAGTCAAGAGGCAAAGCAATAAATTATTAGGGAAAACAAAACACTACACTAAAAATAGCATACACAAGCAACGTATGAAGAACAACAGCTTTACCCAAGGCCCTCCACAGCCTGTTTTCTATTCTGTGCAAAAACAACTGACATAAGCAAAGACAGATAACTAAAACCCAACTTTAGCTCCTCCTTGATACATTATAAAATATATTTAATCAAAAGTACATAGCAGGGAAGAAAAAAAAAAGGATTAAATTTGGGACCAGCAGAAATGGTATTAACGTCCAAAGTACATATTCAAGGAAACTTAAATTGGAAGATGTCAAAATTACTTTCTTTTAGGGAAAATTGCTCCAAGCTGCCTTCAGCTCAGAAATGCCAAAAGTCACTATCTGCCATGCATCTGCTACTAGTATAGGTCAGATAACATTAAGGATTTGCCCACTTATCAAGTTTAATAGATTTCATAAATTATTGTGAATGCTCAAGTTGAGCATCAGACACCAAAAAAACCCGCCACAAACATTATAGAATCCAAGTGTCTGTCAAACCTTTTTGTCAACCCTTTCAGTTACCAAGATTATATACAGATTTTTCTGCTAGAAATCAATAAAGAAAACAAATTCCACCACTATCAAGTGACACCACCACCTAATTATGTTGAAGGAAGAGGATCTTTTTTAAAGAGATAACAAAGAAGTAAGTGTAGAAGAGTACAGTAAGAAAGATTTTAAGTTTACGTATGACTACATTGGCCATTACTGTAAACAGCTGCTTTTTGCAATCACTTATCCTCAAGAACTAATAAAAACCGTATCTAATAGATTTTTAGCACAGAACATTTTATTCTTACCATCTGAATTAGAGCGTAATCTTGAAAGGACCAGAATCTACCATGGGAATCCAGACAACAAGCAGCCCACCCCTCTATATCCCCAGAAAAATGTGCAAATTGGGTTCACTACACCCTCAATGCCAGGTTGGATCCCTAGGAAAGAGCATTTAGAGAATCGCCTTCAGCATGATCTGGTTTTACTACTGAAAAACAGAGTCTAAAATGCTAAGATTTTCCTCAGAGATACATTCTTCTCAGTCCAAGCTGTGATGAATCTCGAAACATGCCCTGCCAGTGGGGACCTCTGGGCAAAGCCCACGTGAATGCCACCCGGGCTTCAGCTAGCAGATGGTAGTGCCTTATCTTCCTGCTCAGAGAAATGCCAGCGGTGCCCGCAGGATATCTTACGGAATTCATCACCAAAAATGAATGTGAAAAAGACATAGAACAGCTTACGCCTCACCAGCATCCAGCCTGTGAGGAAGGTACATCTGCTTGGTCTCTAACAGGAAACCACGTTTTCCTGTTGTATCTCAAAACATCATCTTTCATAACAAGCAAATTACTTATTTTTTAAAAAACTTCCAAGATCTTCCATGGCTTACCACCACTTCTGCTGCCTCCCACTCACTGTTGCAGTAAACTTACAGGTAGCCTCTGATTACTTCAGTCACCTGCACTTCCTTCCCCCATGTTGTCCCATAGCCAGGAAGAACACACCTGATGCAAAATGACTCTGCATTCCAGCTCCTCTGTGAGGGTGATAAAGGCTTATTAGCCTGTACACTGGGAGCGTAGTTAATCTGTTTGATCAGTATTATCCCTTTGTTTCCTTACAGCCTTCTGTCAGAAGGCATTGATTTTGTGTTCAATCCTTACATAAGGGCTGAGGTGATGATGGTCTTTTCTTCCATGCAAAATTACAATGTGCCTCTTAATTTGTGCCTCTTAATTTTAATTTGTTATCACAGATAACAAATAATAATCTCCAGGCAAGAACTCCATGAATTTACTTCCCTTCTCTTTAAAAATAACATTATGACTGAGTTACACCCCCAGAGGCTGAAGAATTCTTTGATCTATCAAGACAATCAAATACAGCAATATGATACACTCTGGAAATACAGTTTTAGAATACAGTGGCTTGGTAGACATCTACGTGAAGGACTTCGTTATGTAAAGAAGCCACTGTTGTAGTGCAAGACACAGGCAAAAAATGTACCTCACAAAACCAGCAAGAGCTGAACTGACAAAACAGACTTAGAACGGGTTGTTTATGCTGCATGAGAAATGACCTGCATTCAGTAATATACACAGGTCTTGTTCACAGCTTTCCCAGGGGACCGGATCGAAATCTGCCTCAGAAGCACTTCCCTCCAGTAATTTCAGTGCCATGAAGTTTGGTCTATATCCTAAAAAGAGATATTGAACCTTCTGTTTTGAATTTAACTATAGTAGGTACAGTAACTTTGCTATAGCAGATAAAAAAGACAGCACTCAGGGTCCTTCTAGCTTCCTGCTCACCGCAGCGAAAGGCAAGTACCTTCTCAAGAAGAGCACAGACAAAATAAAGCTGTAACAGTATTTCTCCACAGTACTGTCCCAAAGGGGCAGAGAAGGTCCTACCCTGCCCAGTGGCAAACAGCTCCAGCCTCCTCCATAGCCCCTGCTACAGAGCTCCACCATCCCACAGTGACATTCTCCTACTCCCACCGAGGAGGACAAACGCCTGGCTGGAGGTGCATGGGAGATGAAAGGCCACATCCACCCCATAAGATACAGGTTCCTTCTTGCTCCTTGGTCAAATACATAGAGCTTCTTACTCCCTTCTCCCTTGCAATGCTACTCTAGTTACAGTAGATAATTTTCACATTAAATTAAATGAAAGGATACAGACAGATCTGCTCAAATTATAAATGTTCTTATTTAAACTACTGCTTTAACTGCCAGGCATTTTAAAGTATACTGTACTTGAGCTATCTTTTAGAAAGATCTTTTAGGAACTAAAATGCTCAAGACCTCTAGGAATTCATATCCACATTCTCTTAGTTTATGTTTTCTCCTCCTCCAGCTGGTCTGCTTTGCCTTTTAAAAATTATTTTCAAGTCGTAAAACAAGTAATCTTCAGTTCCATAAACTTTGCTAAAACTGGTGAGAGGAGAAAAAAGTGTTAGTTACCATGGCACCAGTGAGGAGTCTCTGGGTCAGGATGCAGAGAACTTCTCTTGTTCTGTCTGATCATTTGCATCAGAAGTTCAGCCATCTGTTATTAACTATTTAACAACAGTCTTGCTTATCAGCACTGGTGCGTGCTATTTAAGTTTGCAGAATCTAACTCCCTACCTTCGCCCCTTTTGTAAAGCTCCTGATTAACAGGGAAATTCATCTGAGGGCTCAGTTATTTTTCAGGTAAGATGACCACCATTACTTGGTCAATATTCTCCTTTCTCACCAATGAAAAGGCAGACACTTATCACCAAGCCGTGCTTACATGCCTGAGGGACAGAACACCATCCAGAGGGATCTGGACAGGCTTGAGAAATAGGCCCATGTGAACCTTATGAGGTTCAACAAGGCCAAGTGCAGGGTCCTGCACATGAGCTGGGACAACCCCCAGTCCCAATACAGGATGAAAAGCCAGCAATGTGCACTCATTGCCCAACCGTATCCTGGGCTGCATCAGGTTAAGTGAGGACATTCTGCCTCTCTGCTCCACAACAGTGAGACTCTCACCCTTGTAGTGCTGAATCCAACTCTGGAGCTCCCAGCATAAGGAGGGCACGGACCTCCCGGAGCAGGTCCAGAGGAGGGTCACAAAAATGACCAAAGGGTTGGAGCACCTCTGCTGTAAGGACATGCTGAAAGAGTTGGGGTTATTCAACTGGAGAAGAAAAAGCTCCAGGGAGACTTTACAGTCCCTTCCAGTACCTAAAGGGGTCCTACAGGAAAGATGGGAACAAACTTACTTGCAGGTCCTCTTGCAATAGGACAAAGGGTAATAGCTTTTATCATGGTTTGGGCCAGGGACTCACATTAAGGGAGAGAAGATTTAGACCAGATTTAGAGGAAAGGAAGAAATTTATACTGAGGGTGGTGAAACCCTGGCCCAGGTTGCCCAGAGAGGTGTAGGTGCCCCATCCCTGGCAACATTCAAGGTCAGGTTGGACAGGGCTCTGAGCAACGTGATCTAGTTGAAGGTGTCCCTACTCATTGCAGGGAGACTGGGCTAGATGACCTTTAAAAGTGCCTTGCAGCCCAAACTATTCTGTGATTCTATGACTTATACTGACATCATCATCTGGAAGCAGCTTCATTCTTAGAGACATCAATTTGAAAAGAATTTCATCAGACAGGAGATGATGTGGCTGAACTGCAAAACAGGCTATATCTCTCCCACTTAAGCATGCTCCACTACATGTTACATTCTCTTTCCACAGCATCCCTCAACACTCTATAGCCCATCTTCTCAGTACTGCAATAGAAAACAGTTCTGTAGCTTCATTTCAGAGTACGAACAGCATCGACTCAACGTTACTGCCTTTTATCCTCTAAGAGAATCTCAAATATATTCATCTATTAGCTGTATACATTAAGGAAATAAAAACTTAGTTTTCATATTTCCAAGCTTAGAATTTTGGAGTCAAAAGTCTTTTACCTTATCTTGACTTCAATATCTTAACTTGGGTCTCTATGACCTAAAGCACAATACTGACTCTTTCTGAATCCAGGCCTAGGAGAGCAGACCACTCCTGTTGTGCCTCACCATCATGCTCTAAGAAGAAAGTGGGAGTGACAAAGAGAACAATATGACTTTTTCTTTTACTGTTCCTAAAACTACTTCACACACACACAAAATCAGTATTACTAGGAGCAAGTAAGAGGTCTTCAGCAGGAAGCTCTTGTTTCAGTCATTTAACAAGGAAACACTGCATCCCATATGCTAAGAGCACTCTGTTCACAGGCACAGCCAGTAAAATTCAGATCCTCCGAACTTGCAAAATGGAAGAAAAGTTTGAAAAGTGTTTCTGTGGGAACATGGAAAGAAAGCTGCAGAGCGTCAGAAGGCTAATTCATACATCCAAATAACAAGACAGTATTTTCCAGGCTAGTCTTCACTCAGATGTAAGGCAGACCAGCAGCCTGTCATATGCACTAGCAATCTCAGCGCAGCAAGATCTCATGCAGAGACTGCACTGGGTAAGATGCTGTCTCAGAGTCTACGAAGATGAGAGGTTTGGTAGATACAACCACACCTACATAGGATAGAGTTGATAAAGTGCAATCATTTAGAAACCAACACAATAGTGTATTAAAACAAGAACCCAGACAGCTTTATTACTTCTGGTTCCACTGAGAACGATGCAATTAAACAGTCTGGAAGTGTCTGAAAAGGTTTGTCCTCCAATGTGTTCAGGAAAAATCACCATTACAGATATTCAGCTTCACACGGTGAGTTACACCCAGGGTAGCTTTCTGACTATCAAACCATGCCAATTCCAGAGACTTGGGTCAACTCCAAGAAACCATGCGAACACTGATGGCATACCTAAGCCCAAGATAAATAGAGTCACACTGCAGAAGAACTGCTAAGCACATTTTCTACCCAAATGTGAGGCACCTACTAATGTCACTCATCTGCCTTTTTTATTTCTCCAGAATAACTGGAAAACAAGAAAATGAGAAACAAATCAAACAGTGCAAACGCATTGTTAATAATAAAGCTTTTAAAGAATATTCATAAGGAGAAGAGAAAGAAACACTCGAGAATTCAAGACTTTTATTTTAATGGACAACACATTAAACATTAGATATATAGTACGCAGGTTAAGTAGGAGCTGATAATCTTATAACATTATTATAACATTATGTCAGTTAGAAATCACACCTACAAGCTGGAAACTTCTGCAGCACTGCTGCTAGAATAGAACTAGCTATGAGGGTACTTAAAAATAGCACACAGGAAAAAAGCATGGGACGTGTTAGGATGTGTCCTCAGGTAAGGAATGTAGATTAAGAAACCCATTATTTCATCTGAAATAAAGAAGAAAAAAAAAATGCAAGACAAAAAGCCCAGAGCAAACTATTTTCATGACATCTGACCTCTTCTACTGCAGTTCCTTTCTGTATTCATCTTCTTTGTGTTCTCTTACTTCAGCTCTCAAAACTCTGATGTTACAACCTGTTCATTGTCATCTAAGTGGTGGGTAATTTATCTTGTGGAACTTTGTCAGAACATGTCTGACCACCCAAAATCTTCCTCCTAGCTAGTGAGGCTACCTCCAGCTTCAGTAGGGTTTGTTTCAGTATTTGCAGACCACATTACTTAGAGGGCGGGGTGGAAAGAAAGGAGTAAGGCTAGCAGACCAAAGGCTTCTTCATTGGAAACACAAGGAGCTCTCAAAGAATTGAGCCAAAATTGATGATGATGGAGCAGCATGAAGCTCCCAGGGTAATTTTTCCAATGCTATTAACCTTCACCTACAAGGCCTACCCTGAAGTGGTTAAACAGTAACCTGCAAAAGTAAAAAAGTTACAAAAGAGACAATATATGCTTCTCATTTAAAAGATTTCTGGGAGAACAGCCAGGCCCATAAAATTGTTTTTAAACTTTATTTGGGAAAATAAATGAAGACGTTACAACCCTCAAGCTGTGTAAAAAACTGCTTATTTTAAAATGGACACTAGAGCCTACTATGGAATTTTGAATGCATAGAACAATAGAACATTTTTGATAGTTTTAGAATTGAACTGTGTCACACAGCACAATTCAGCTATTAACAAGTTTCCACATTGTAAGTCATGTTATTAAGCTTTAATAGTCTTCTGGTGCTCAAAAGAATAAAATGTTACATAGGGTCAAAATTTAAAAGCTTAACAGAATTTCAGCCAAGAATCTAGTTTGCCTCTCTCTCGCCTAATATATGCTAATCGCCTACAAAGCAAAATGGCAGACATTTAAAATTTAATATATGCAATTATGAAATTTCACTTTGTCCTCTCAAAAATTCCTTACTACATTATAAAGCAATGCTTCAATGATTCAAAACCAATATTCCCACACAAACCATGAGAGTACACTAGTGGAATTGTTCCTCCTCCTGTATCTGGAGATGAAAATCTAATACTAGCAGGCTGGCTTGAGCCAGAGCTCCAGTACCTTTCAGAGGAATATCAACAAGCTTTAGACTCAGGATGAAAATATATGCAAGCACTTGGTTGCAACATTTGCATTTTTAGAGAACAGGTTCGCATAAAAAGGAATGGATAATCCTCAGGTTCAGCACTGAGTTCAGTATGCTATTTAATTAGCTTTAAACATAGCACGTAGTCGAACAACCAGTAAGTTGCTAATTAAAAATAAATATTTTTAGTTGCCCCCAAAGCTGACATATTTACATGAGCTTCATTTGCCCCAAGACAAACAAGTGGTGGCAAAGGGCCAATAATGCTTTCATGCATTGTTTCTAGCAGAAATCAAAATACTGTAATAGTTTCCTCCTGCTGGTGAGAAGGAAAAAAAAAAAAGAAAAAAAGAGAAAAAAAAGAGAGAGAAACTTGACCTACATAACAAGGCACAGAAGAAACTCAGTTAAGCTTCAGCATGGGTTTTTTTGGGGGGAAGATTTTTTTTTCCTCCATAACAATGAAGAGTCAAGCAGCTACATATGGCTACACTAACTACAACTGTTGGCTGATCTGACATTTAACTAGATGTCTCACTTTTAAGGCTTAAAAACATTGCCCTCCTGTTCCAGGCCATTTAATACTCTTGCCCTAACAATGTAATGAATGAACAGAGTTAATTTTTAGGCTGTCCATTACTTTCCTTGAAAGGGAGCTTGAAAGAAAAGAAAAAAAAAAACCCTCACCAAAACCCAACGTTCCATAGGCTCAGTACAGGAAAGGAAGAGCATACGGAGAAACTGCTTGGGGATTTTCGGTTTGGTTTGTCGTTTTTTGGTTTTGTTTTGGTTTGTTGTTTATTTGGGGTTTTTTTTGTTGCTGTTGTTTTGTTTGTTCGTTTGTTTAAAAAAAGGAACTATTTCCAGCCGAAGCACAGCACACCTCTGCAACTTTAGCATTGCTGGATTTCAGAAGCACACCAGCAACCCCGGGCAGATCACTCTCCCGGTTACACGGCTTGAACTTATCCCAAGCCCGGGAATACCGGCCGGCCCGGCGCTACACGCCCCCAACACCACCGCTCCCCGCCTCCCGGAACCCCCGCTCTTCCAGGACACCCTCGGCCCCGTCACCCACA
>VXBW01001623.1:342743-423316 GCA_013400375.1 Thinocorus orbignyianus | reverse complement strand
GCAGGAACACCACTCATCACTGGCCACCACTTGAACACTGAGCCATTGACCACAACTCTTTGAGAGCAGCCATCCAGCCAGTTCGTTATCCACCAAGTAAGACATCCATCAAATCCATGAGTTTCCAATTTGGAGACTAGGATCTCATGCAGGATAGTGTAAAATTCCATGTGGTGGCATTCAAGATGATCTGCTCCATAGCCATCCCTGGTACTGAGGTCAGACTGACAGGCCTGCAGTACCCCAGATCCTCCTTTTAGTCCTTCTTGTAGATGGGAATCACATTTGCTAACCTCCAGCCACCTGAGACCTCCCTGGTTAGCCAGGACTGCTAATAAATGGTGGAAAGTGGCTTGGTGAGCACTTCCACCAGATCACTCAGTAACCTTGAGTGGATCCTATTTGGCCCCATGGGCTTGTGTGTAAGGGTTCTAGTAGATCACTAACCATTTCCTCTTGGATTATCTTGGGTTCGTGTTGCACCCCATCCCCATCTTCTAGCTTAGCAGGCTGGGAACACAGAGAACAACTGGTCTTACTATTAAAGACTGAGGCAAAGGCAGAATTAAATACCTCAGCCTTTTCCTCACCCTTTGTCACCTGGTTTCCCCTCCAGTCAATAAAGGATGCAGATTCTCCTTATCCCTCCTTTTGTAGTGCATATATTTATAAGAAACATTTTTTATTGTCTTTTGTGGTAGTAACTAGATTAAGTTCTAGTTGGGCTTTGGCCTTTCTAATTATCTCCCTCCATAACCTCATGACTTCCTTGCAGTCCTTGCGAGTGTCTTGCTTCTTTCAAAGGTCATAAACTCTCCTTTTTTCCTGAGTTCCAGACAAAGCTCTCTCTTCAGTCAGGCCTGCCTTCTTCCCTTCTGAAGGAATTGGTGGTCAGCCACAACTGGTGCTCCCCAGGGCTCAGTATTGTCCCAGTTTTTAATATCTTTACTAGAGATCTGGACAAGGGGATCTAGTGCACCTTCAGTAAGTTTGCAGATGACATCAAGCTGAAAGCTTTTCTTTTGGCACATGGGGACAGCCTGCTCCTGTGCCTTAAGGATTTCCTTCTCATAGAATGTCCAGACTTGCTGGACTCCTCTGCCCTACAGGGCTGCCTCCCAAGGGACTCTGTCAACCGGCCTCCTAAACAGGCCAAAGTCTGCCCTCTGGAATTCTAAGGTGACATCTGCTGACCCTCCTCCTTACTTCTCCAAGAATTGAAAACTCTTATCATTTCACGATTGCTGTGCCCAAGACAGCCTCCAACCATCACATCACCCTTCTCTGTTCACAAACAACAGGTCCAACAGGGCGCCTTCCCTAGTTGGCTTTCTCACCAGCTGTGTGTGTCAGGAAAGTGTGATCTTATGTGTGAAAGGGGGTGGAGGTGAACTTAGGCAGTTATAGTTTCTGCTAGAGAAAATTTATGCTTTTCAGTGGAATGTTTAATTTTTAACCTTATTCCCCAAAACATGAGAGGCATTTCACTTAAAGCATTTCCACACATCTATACTACTACATGGTAGCAAATTTGGTCTTTCCAAGGCTCTAACATGTCAAAGGAGGAAGCAAGGCCACAGCCATTTCATCGTACCTGGAAGTCTGATGCTCCAGGCAACTGCCTACCAGCAGTTTGGCATGTCCTAGCAAATTTACATCCACTGCAGTAATTCTTTTATTTATTTTTTTTTTAACTGCACTTAGGCAAATTTAAATAACCCCTCCCCCCTTTTTTTTTAAATGCTGAAATAGCAGTTTACACACAGATACATATCAAGGTAACAAATCTGTTAATTAAAACCAATTTAATTGCTTTGATTCAGGCATCTCAGTATATCAGACTTTAATGCAACCAAGACCTACTGAATTTCAAGGAAACCTGCCGTAAGTACCTTTGAAAAATTCTGACTAAGCTGTTCTGCCTACTCCTTACTGTTAAATAGGCAATGATTATCAAATGTACTTTACCTTCATGAAAAGCTACACAAGCATTAACCAACTAAACGTCATGGCTCCTATATATCATGCAGATAAATGTATAATTTGACTTCCACATTTTACCTCGTAGTCAGGAAAATTAGCCACAAAAGCGAACATGCCTTTTATGAAGGAATGCAGGATTTGAAATAGCACTTTGGCTTCCTTGATTTTTGTGATTGATTCCAGCAAAATCACAGTTTCCCTGCAGCTGTACTACGGGGGGTTAGGGGGGGGGAACTAAAAAGCTTTGCTTCAGATGTACTAGAAAAAGGCATTGTACAATAAGACAATTAAGACGATACTACCTCAGATAGCACAAAACCTTTATAAAATTATTTTCTTATCTCGCTGTACAATTTTGTGGTCTGTACATTGCACACTTCACAATATGACAACCCATTTAGGTCCATGTTATACACATACTGTCACTACCTACACTGGACCTACAACAGTAAAAAGTACTTAGTGGGAGAATACACACACTATGCTGAGCAACAGCCATGCTCATCTGGAAGATCCTGGTTCTTTGCAAGAACCCACTGTCAAAGCCAATGGCTCACTAGCTGGAAGCATTTTCTCCAATGCAGCAGCATGTACCTAGTACAAAGGTGTTATATATTTTTTAAAGTTTGCCAATCTTTTATTTTCAAACACTGCATATTTGCTCACTTGGCTGCATTTTTTTCTTTATTTTTTTTTCTTTTCCAAAACGGGATTTCCTCTGGGTACTGATATCCAAAAGTTTATTCATAATATAACATAGTTAGTTACATTATGAATACATTTAAATTACATAAAGGTAATATACCTAACATATTCAACTATACTGCATGTTTCCCTGTATGTGAACTGTCAGTATCTCACAAACCTCCTTTATTTTTAATCAGCCTGAATTACACAGAGAGTTCTCAAATCTTGACAAAGTCCAGTCCCATGGACTGAAGGGTCTCTAAAAGGAGGGGAGAATAGGAGATAGCTGCTGAGCCCTTCCCTTAGCAAGTACCTGTCACAGGAGCTGTGCCACCACCACTAATTGTGAATCCCATTTGTTCCAATTTTGCAGTATAAAAAGACAGTAAGACTGTGTCAACAGGACAGATTTTACACACTGGAAAGGAGAAGGCAGTAGCACAACAGAGAGAGATCTTTCATCTTGTCAATGCCTCTTCATCAACATTCAGATCACATTGCCTTCATTTCAGATCCCGCCACTCTCCTCTGCCTTTATTCTTCTTTCTTGGTTCTGATTCATCTGCCTCTACCGTTGAAAACAAAACTTTTTCCTTTGCACTGACAGTGTCTCTCTTCTTTCAGGAAATTCTACACCATCACAGTTGCTCTCATAAGGAACTGCTTGTTGCCCCCTGTAAGAAGAAAGAATACTGGCCTTTGAAAGAAATTTCCAAAACGTTAAGATAAAGCAAGGCAAAATGACACATTGAAATGGAAGTTATGTTTCTTCCAGGTTCACAGAACAAAGCTACACATAAGTGTTCTTGTAAATCTTAGTGATTTCTGATCCTCCATTTTTCACTGTCTGCCGCATGCTTTCTGTGCTGTTACAGATCTTCTGTAACAATCATGCTAAAATTGTAGCATTTCTTTATGCTGTTTCTTATTTCAAGAGAACATTTAATATAAGATATAAAGACAGAAAAAGAAAATGTTGGACCTCAGAAAACTGAATTTCAGAACATAGATAACAAATATTTGACAAAATTGTTTCTAGATTTACATCAGGAAAATCTGGCCCCCTTACTGAGTTGTGTGAAGCCTCAAATTTTTATGCTGTAAAGTTGTCCTGTAGCCACAACACATTTCAGTACTATACAATACTCTCCCACCAAGACTTTCATGTTTCTCTGTAGACATGAGGAAAAATTCACACAGCAACAGAAGCCTCCCTGCAGCCATGTAAAATAAAGTTTTCTTGAACCCCTTTGATGCTCATACCACAGAGGCCCTCCTATGGTGTCATCACCCCTACATGCACTTTTAGTCACTCCAAATCTGACAATATGTTAGGAAGGTTTCTGTCCTACAAACAGCATTTTTAACCTTCCTGAAATACTAGAATCTCTGCTAGTAAGGTTACAGGTTGCAAGGCAGTAACAAACTGACTTAAAAAACCCACCACCAACAACTGAAAGAGATTTAGATTAGGTATTAGGAAGAAATTCTTTACTGTGAGAGTGGTGGGACACTGGAACAGATTGCCCAGAGAAGTTGTGGAGGCCCCATCCCTAGAAGTGTTATAGACCAGGCTGGATGGGGCTTGGAGCAACATGGTCTACTGTGAAGTGTCCCTGCCCATGGAAAAGGGGTGGGAACTCAATAATCTTTAAGATTCCTTCCAGCCCAAACCATTCTATGATTGTACGATTTTGAACTGACAGATGCATATTACAGCTCAACATCTTTATTAACAGTCCCTCACAGAAAGAACTGAAATTCAGCCTGAATTTCTTGCTCTTACAGGATCTCTTGCCCTCCTTCCTATTATATTAACAATATCTGTTTAATTAAACTTGTAAAAATGAGCATTGAATCAATGCAGGAATTCTTACCTGGTAGCAGTATTTTACTCCCTTTACTCTAAAAGCTCAAAGTAAAAATGAACAGAAAACAAAATTCTTGTGCACTAAACCCAAGCAAGCTACATTCCTTGTCATTTGTTTCCAGATTCTGTGTTGCATTAACCCTGCATAATGTGTATTAACTCTTTCAATAATGCAAAACTTTCACAGTCAATGTACCATAGAACAAAAAAAAAAACAAAAAAAAACAAAAACAAACAAACAAAAAACAAAACAAAACAAACAAACAAACAAACAAACAAAAAAAACAAAACAAAAAAAAAACCAAAACAACACAAAAAACCAGAGGGAATCAGTGCAAAGACCTAGATAGCCCACTGCCCTATCTCTAAGTCTGACTAGTAGAAGACGCCTCAGCAAAGCATGAAAGAAACAAGTGAAGCAGACTGAGGTCTTTCTCTGGTATGTCCTTCCACCTTGGCTGTACATAGTTTAGGCATTTTCTGACTTGGAGGTTGTAGTCAGGTTATTGCTTAATACAAAAGAGGAGCCTCTCCAATAAGAATAGACTTCATCTTTTGGAAGTGATTTATATTTTGGCCTTGAAAACATCCTGAGACAATGAATGAATTATACAATTTAGCTATTTGTTATGCATCTCTTTGGAACACGCCACATCATAATTTCACTGACTGCCTTCTTGTATAATGAAAACAATAGCCCTTACACTGCTTGTAACTATACAGATCTCACATGTATTTCCCCTTGTGCTGCCTTTTACAAACCAAACAGACCTACTCTGTTTTGTGTTCCTCCATCTCTCAGAGTAAACATGTTGATATTTGGATATTCCCTTGCTAATTACTTTGCTTAATACTAATTGCTAATTATGACTTTTTTGAGGCAGGGTGAACTAATCATATGTCACATTTGAGACCAAAGAGCACTATGGATTAATACAGTGGCATAATGTTTCTTTCCAGTTTTATTTTCAATTCTTGTCCCAATCATTCTTGATGTCTTGATTATTTGTTGAAGACTATTAGACATTTTTGAGAAACTTTGATACTGATATTGATAATTCAAACTGTGGTAGCAATAATTGTTTTAACATCCTTAGGGTTATTTATCTTGTACATTCTAGAACAATAAAAATATTATTTATAAATTTAATATTTTGCAAATTGTTACAGCTCTATTCTCTGATTTTTTTTCTACTAATACTCATCCTACTGAATCATCTGCTGTTAGTGATGACAAGCTTCATCTTCTAATGAGTTTGAAAATATTTTTTCTCTGTGCAGTATGCTGTTAGTGGGTTGATTCTCAACATTTTTGTCAGGGCTGAGTTGCTATAGCTTTACATCTAATTTACTACATATAATTTTCAATTTTGGGCTGTGATTTACATATTTCAAATACTTTTTTTTTCATTTCTAAAAGACCCTTTACTTCTTTGCTGAATCACTCTAGTCCTTTTTTAAGGATCTGATGCGTTTATTCACTGAGCATGTAACACAATGTCTTTGAACAGTCTCTGCACTAACATTTTTACTTTTTTGCTTGTTTTTTTTTTTTTTTATTTCATTTTAACTAACTTCAACATTTTTATAGCCCCTCTTTACAGTAAAGCAATACTTCAATAAAAGAAGGGAGGTTGTTTTGATCATTTAGGAGGGATCTGGGGAGATTTGCTCCAGGAATTTGAATACTTCACAGTAATTATTGTACAGTGAAACTTAAACAATTGGTTCTTCAACTAGGTCCACTGTTCAAAATCAAAGAGTGTCTTCTCTTCTTTTATTATGTCCTAAATCTTAATCACCACATCCTGCTCCTCCATAACTCTTACCTAGTCCCTGTACAGTTTTGTAGCACTGTCTTTTTCTTATTTTCTTTTTTTTTCTTCATAATCTCTCTAATGTCCCTTATAATCAATTGTCACCATCTTACATAGTATAGCTGTACTAGTACATTCTTCCCTTCCAAGTATTTTAATCAAAATCTGTCATACATCTAATGAAGATCTTAATTTTCCCATTGTGTGCATTGTCCTTGTCTTGCCCTCAGGTAGATTATTCCCACATGCACAGACCATACCTGAATGTAGAAGTCTAGATTTCCCTATGGCATCCAAATGGTAAAATGAAGCTACAAAGCATATTCACTGCAGATAAATCCTAATAACTTATATTGATAACTGGGATAAATCTTTGCAGGTCCTAAATCGGGTTCATCAGTAAGCACAAAATCAAGTGCCTCTGTATGCACATATGTGTACGTGTTGAGGAAGGAGACAGAAAATCAGCAACACTGAATTACAAACATGTCTTATGTTAATTGATTTTGACACGTATAGATTTATTGTAATTGATATCATGAGCTCTGTGATTCACAGAGCTTTGATTTTAGCAATTCTGCTTCCTAACACTCCAAAGAATAAAAATACTCGGGAACATTAAACCAGCTAAATTTTAGTCTGTTCCTGTCAAAGTGGTTTACATCAACATGGGCAGCTTCTGGATTTTATTTTGTTTTTGTCAATCACTCTTTGATATATGAAAGATTGGTACTTAATGTACTTCAGGATGGAAGTAACTGTACTTCTTTGGGAATTCACTTATAGGGAGCTGTGCCTGAGTGAACACCTTACTGTTACTGGCAGTCCCACTGCTATGCTGACCTACACAACCTCACATTTTGGTTGGTTTATCTGCACCAAGGCTGCAGAAGTCATTTTGGTGCTGAGAGAAGCACTTCAACAGAAGACCCTGCAGTAAAAGGAAGAAAATGTGTGTTATACACCCGTTAACTACCTGTTGAGCATCATGACACAAACTATAGCAACATTTTGTGAGGAAGTGTAGTGATAGGACAAGGGGTAATGGTTTTAAATTGGAAGAGGGGAGATTTAGATTAGATATTAGGAATAAATTCTTTCCTGTGAGGGTGGTGAGGCACTGGAACAGGTTGCCCAGAGAAGCTGTGGATGCCCCATCCCTGGAAGTGTTTAAGGCCAGGCTGGATGGGGCTTTGAGCAACCTGCTCTAGCGGGAGGTGTCCCTGCCCATGGCAGGGGAGTTGGAACTTGATGATCTTTAAGGTCCCTTCCACCTCTGACCATTCTATGATTCTATGAATATTGCATCTCAGGGTGATGATGGGCAGGTTTTGATAGACATCCAGCACTGCGTAATAAATATTTATTAAATTGTGTACAACATCCACTATGCACACCCAGGCACCTGCGTCATCAGGTCCTGAAGGCAGCAGCAGGCCTGACCATCCCTGTCCAGCCTCCTGGGGTCACCAGGCAGATGGAAGGACACACACACTGTCCTTCTGCTGGCTCTTCCCCCTGTCTCCAGGCTTGGTGGTATGAGGGTGCTGGGGGAGGTCCCTGCCATGCTGTCCGAGCCTGTCCTGGCCTGCTCTGCTACCACCCAGCCCAGCCTGCCCTGGTTTGCCCCACTGCTGCCCAGCTTGGTCTGCTCATAGGCAGTAGAAGGCCATGAAAAAAAAAACCTTTACTCCTGAGAAAATCTTTCAGTGACAGAGGGGGTTCCATGGACTGGGCTGGAGGAGGTGTTGGGCAGTGTCCTGGGCAGGGGAGCAGCAGAGCAGGAAGGGAGCTGCAGCCCACGGGATCTGCTCTCAAGGCACAGTTTCCACCTTGTGGCAATTTTTATAATGAAAGAAAAAAATAAAGCTTAATCAAAAGACTACAAGTCATTTTTTCACAAAGCAGCTGGATGACTCAACAAGGTTTTGCTTGCTTGCTTGCTTTTTCCTTTTTTTTTCTTCAATTCAGATCACATTTGCCTCTTAATTTCTAACACCTTTCGTACCCATGATTGGCATTTCCTCATGAAAAAAGTGAAAATCCCTGAACTGATGGTTGTCACTAGTTGGGAGGTATATTATGCGAGTATTGCTTTTGCTTCTCATCAGCCTTGCCTTTCTCACCCACTGTCATTCAGTTCAGGCTGTTTCCGGGTGTAGATCGCTCGCAGAGGTGGATTATCTGCCTAACTTGGGTCAATTTTTGTTATGCAAATTTTTTCCAAATAATGCTTACATTTAAAATCTCCAATTTACAACCTTTGATTAGGCAGCAGTAGTGCAAGATCTGCTGGAACTGCTATTGAAGTAGTAGGAGCCTTTCTATTGACTTTATAGGAACTGGATGAGATTGATATTGCTGAATACTCTACAAGCAGACATATCCTCAAGGGAAAATAATCCCTTATTATTGCCTTCTGTGAGACCTTGGGGGGAAAAAAAAGACTGCAACTCTGAAATGAAACACACAAATCTTTTTTAATGCATGAATGCACCCCATACTTTTAGTTTTCTTGTCTTATGATAGAGTACTATTTAATTAAATAGATGAGGTATATGTTCTAAGTAGCTTATGGGTGGAAATTATCTTCATTTGAGATAGCCTAATGAGAGACTAGAGGAACAGCAAGTAACCATTCATTCTACAAAATTAAAAATGTGCAAGAGATGAGCATTTAATTATCTTGACATTATCCTTTGCTAAATTAGATTGAAGCAGTAAGTTGCAGGACAATGACGCTATTTTTTATATCTATCTAATTCCATCTTCTTTAAACATTAAAAATCAATGAAATGCGTGTTTTGAAAGAATGGCCTTCAGAATGAAAGTAGCCTCCCACTCAAGCAGTAACAAGACACTTCGCTTTTTCTGTAATGTCACTATTCATCTACAGGTGTCGTAGTTCTTTGCTCAGGCCACCTACAGCTGATGCCTACCCGACACAGAAAGGCTTCTCTCAGCTGCATAAAGAGACAGCAAGGCCCTGGCAGAGCTGTGTATCAAATAGCCTGAGCTGTCTGACATACTCTGCACAAAGCTGCTGGATTAGTCACGCCGAACATGGTACCAACCAGAAAAGCATGGTAAAAGAAGTGGAACATCTGAGACAATGCAGCTCAGAATTGAGTACAGCACGTTTGTGCGTATGAAAAGGTGTACAAAGTTCATGAAGAGAAAAAAAGTACAGTTGCAGTTAAGACTATAAACAAGGATTGCTGTGATTAAATCTCTTAGTTACAAGATGAGTATTATTCTCTGACTAGAGCTGTACTCTTTAGAGTCAGGCTCCTCTGCAAACAAAATTGCTTTTGAAATTCTCACAACATGGAATTACAGAGTATTCTTTTTAAAGTAAATGCTCTCTTGAACATTGGAATTATTAAAAATATGTAATATATAATGCGCAACACAGAAAGCACACAACATAAATAAAATGTAATTATAGATAAATTAAAAATATAAGAAAATCACAAGAATTCAAGGAGATTCAGAGAGATTAACTAGATCACAGTTTTCAGGTTTCACCTTGTTCTCTCTGAAGCGTTTCTGACTACTAAGTCAGGCCAAAAGTGGACCAAAAAGGAAGCTGTTTTTTTAATAAGATCAATGTAATTCTGTTTTGAAAAGGGGAATAGAAAACAATGGTAACTAAAATGCTGACCTCTTTGCTTTACTGAATTTGTTTAGTAATTAGATTGAAAATGCAGTTTACAGGGTTCACATGTAGAATTTTTACGTGAGCAGGGCTTCTGTTTGGTGCTTTTAGTGGGGGAGTGAAGGCATATTTTGGAAATTTTGATTTCATTATTTTTTCATCTAAAAATTATGCTTGTTTTCCATGATGTTAGACTGATATCCTGTCATGGTTCTATTGTATATGCACATTAAGCAAGATAATGTGCAATTGCCGGTGTTTTACTTAGCCTGTTTCTCCCGTTACATTCGGGAAATAAATACATAATGAGAAATATTATTTAATACCCAAAGTCCACAGGTAGGTAGTGAGAAATCACACCCCACCAGTCTTTGGACCCTCTGCACAGGCTTACCAGCACGATGAGCATGAGGCCAGGAAGTTTCAAAGGATGCTATGCATCTAAGTGATGGTATTAGCTCTTGGGTACTACGCATTTAAGCAGATTGAATTTTCTAACCGTAAGCATTCTGCATGATGTTAGCACACTTCAGAGCCATATACTCTATCAGGCCTTTCATTTTAAATATGTATTACTTTTAGAAAAGGAAGTTTACTTTGGCTGCACTGTTTCACTTTCCTTTATACACATTAAACGGGATAATCCTTTTAAAGTCACTTACTGAAGTATAGATGAGGATGTGGTTTGTGCCTCTTCCTTACTTCAAGGGACGCGATGCCTCAAGATGATATACACAGTGCAGGCACAAGGAACACCACTCATTCATATTAACTTATGCAGCATGCATCGCATATCATGGAATTAAACTAACGTTTAGAAAAAGGATAAGATTTTGCTTCTCCCTTTGGAGAAATATCTTGAAAACACTCAAGTCATGAGTCACTCAAGCACAAAGGAGATCCCCTCCTATATTATACACACCATACTTATTAACAGGAGGACAAATCCAAAAGGAGATTCAGTATATGGCTGAGAAAAAAACCTAATACCTAAAATCTCTTTTACTTGTGTCCCATACAACTGTCCATACAACAATATCAATGATATTCATAGCAATTCAGTAACTGAGAAAGAAACTGAATCCAGTTTCCTTAAGCTAGGTTTTAATTTAACCCAAGAACGCAGGCCTTCTATATTCTGCATGTGTGAACGGTCTACAGTTTTTGTGTATTAGTTTGATTTCAGCCATTTTAGTAATTACATTGTATTTCGTTCACATCTTTTGGCTTCCTCCCTTTTTCATTTTCCCTTTCTCCTGCCAGCTTCTCCTTAATCAGCCTCTGTGGGAACTTATATAGTTCCCATGACCACTGTACACAAACACCTCACAAACATTAATGCCTTATTATCCTCACTGCACGCTTGTGAGTAAGAACAGTGTCAACTCATATTATGCAGAAAAGGAACAAAAGCATAGAGAGATTAAATGATTTTGCTTATCAGTGGAAGAGAAATCTGTAGAACACCAGGAACCGAAGGCAAATGTGCCCAGTGCCTGGCCAACTTGTTAACCCCAAGCGCCTCTTTCCTACTCTCTGCCCATTGCAGAGCACAAACAGCCTCAAGAACTTGTTTTTCCGACTGAGTGCGAAGACAACTCTTGATGTCATGAAACGGAGGTGCCTGTGCTGGCCTGGAGTCTGGTATCGCTCCTCAGTGGTGAGAAAGCAGCCCTCCCAAAGGATAACGATGAGAATCAAAGTTGGGAGCCCTTCTCTCTTTCCTTCTCTCTCCCTCTCTCAACCAGCTGGGACGCCTGGGCTTCTAAATCAAGCACCCAAACCAGCTTTCTAAAGTACAGAGTATGAGTCACTTCACTTAAAATGCCCTGTACTGATCCACAAAGAGAATCCCATAAAGTTTTTCATGTCTCTCTTACCTACCCACGCATATGGATCACTCATCTTAGTAATATCTGAATGCCTGGTTTAACGGGTTACATTAATTTCCTTGGTTTAAAATTGAATTTTGACTACCGGTTATTGCATTCATTTCTAGGTTCTTCTATTTTATTTTTTTTTTCCAACGTGAAGAATGCCATTCTGTTATCATAAGGAGAGGTGGAGTTGGGTGTGAGTGAGCTCCACAAATTCTGCAACAGCTCCCACCTCTCCTGCAACCCACTGACTGCGCAGCACATTATCTGCCTATTGATAATCCTTTATCATGATCCATAATAAAATCAGACTTTCCCACATGCTGCCCTTCTTTTCTTTTCTTTCTCTCTTCTCTTGTTACGTGCCGGGTTTTCAAAAATGTGGCAGTTTGGATGCTTCTCGATGGCCCTACAAGGAAGTCAGGATGGATTTTGCGGTAAATGAATGTCGCTGAGTCTCTTTGCCCCCGTTTTGGAGAGCACCGTTCACATGGACATAAACAGGTGTGTGACTGTAGATGTTTAACTCACATTGCTCTGGTATTTCACATAGGGGTATGAAACCCCTCCGACCCAACCTATGTACTGGCAACCTTGAGTATTTCTTGCCGTGAGGGTGCACCCACAGGGCAAGTGATGTGGAAGAGGGGGTGCCTGTTCCCCTGCGCCTTCGTGCAGGAATGTGATCAAATTTATTGGAGAGGAGTGTCAGAACTTTACAGAGTTAGGGTTTATAGAACATTTGTTTAGTATTATAAACATCTGCAAATGACTATTTATTTCATGAAGTAATTAACATTCCTAATTAGATGCACCTTGCAGCTGCTGTTAATCTTAATTGGCAATAATGCAGTTACATTTTGATACATATCTTCGGAAGAGTTACAGAGAAGGGGGAAAGAAAAAAAAAATCTGAAGGGAAGGAAATAAAACTGTTCCCACACAGTTCAGAGAGTTCGCACAAAGAAGATCCCATGGCAACAGCGAGGCCCACAGTTTGCCTTATAAAAATCCAAGAATAGATAATGTATCATGTCTCCTAAAACAACACTTCGCTTCGGAAACTGGAGGGGAAAGGCGGGGGGTGGTGGTGGTGGAAATAAATAAATAAACTGCAAGAGGAGAAGAGAAGCAGGCTGACCCCCGCATATTTTGCCCGTCCAGCTCCAGCCTCCCACTCTGCCCCAGCTTCGGTCCCAGTCCCAGCCCCAGCGCTGCGGACCGAGGCGGCGCGGCGAGGCGGGCAGCGCCGGGGAGGAGGGATGGAGGGATGGATGGATAGATGGAGGAAGGGATGCCCGCTTCCCAGGAGTTTCTCCAGGATCCCTTCCGAAGGGCCCTCCCCCTCTCGCTCCCTCCATCCCTCCCTCCCCAAAACCCCCACCCCTCTTCCGAAAGCGGCGCCGGGGTGTCCATGGGGTGGCAGTCACGGTCCCTCCTTGCCGGCTGGCGGCCCGGCGGAGGGCGCGTTCCGCCGAACCAGCCCCGTCTCGTAGAAACACAGGAATCATTTATGCACTGCAGTTTCCCTCGCCTCTCTCCCTTCTCCTCCTCTGCTCCTTAGGATATTTCGGGTGGATTGTGGTTATCAATCAAGACCTCCTCCTCCTCTTCTTTGCCGATCACTTGTCATTTCCACCGGGGATTAGTATCGTTCGGGGCAAGCGGACAACCGATTTTTTATTTTTTTTTTAATTTCCCTTTGGAGATATCTTTTTTTCTTCCCACCCCCATCCCTGCTTTTTGATCTTTTTTTTATTTTTTTAATTTTTNGCGGCGGAGCTGGCAGCGCTGGATGGATGGGCTCCGCGTCCGCGGTACCGGCGGCCAGCTCAGCCCCAGGAGTAAACGCGGGGCTTCTTCTCCGGCCGAGTGCGCAGTGTGGTGGTGGTGACCGCCGTTCGCCCCGCTGACCCGTCGCACCGGAGGGATATTTCGGGAGACTCCTTTGTGGGTAAGGTCATTTTTTAATTTTTTTTAAAATGTTTTATTTATTTTTATTTTTTTTCCCTCCCGGCGTTGCTAAACTTGGCGGCGTGGGGTTGAAATATGGGGGTACTTTGGGGATTGCTGCATTACCCTGATGCGAGGGGCTCCAGCCGTTTTATTGGCAGCTGAGTGGAAGAACTGCAGTGGGTCTTCTGCTTTTGTTTTATAAATTAAAAAAAAAACCAAAAAAAAAAAAACCCACAACAATTACATCCCTGTCTGTTCTTGCACTCTCTGGATTTGGGAGAGTGCCCTAAAAGCATTTTCCTTCTTTTTCCTTCTTGGAATATTTTTGACTGGAAAAGGGTTATGCGATAGTAAAGAAGCTCTCTGTGATGGAATCTATTTAGCATGAGATCGGATCCCCTCGGCTGGTTAAAACAAATGTTTCCAACTCTGTGCAGCAGTCTGCTGCATTTCATAGCTGCAATGGAGGGAGAGAAATCCTGCTTTTCAAGTTGTTAAACTTTAAGGTGGCAGTCCTTATTAATTGTGGTACAGTGCTCTGGTGCTAAGGGGGTTAAATGCCACTGGGAATTTGGGATTACAACTGTGCCTGTAAATCCTGCAAGGAAATTCTAAACTGAGGGATGGTAAAGGAAAAAAAAATCTCATCTTGGTAGTAGAGAAATATTGTAAGTGTCACTAGCTTGAAAATCTCTCATCCACCTGCTCTTATAAAATATTTTTTTCACCTAATAACTTACCTACTGAAACCTCAGACCACGTGTATGGCAGTTGAAGATTTGCAAACAGAGATGCTATCTTCAGTATTTCATACATATATGCATCTGGCTGAGGGACCGTGTGTGAATTAATTCCTCTGTTAGTTGTGGTGTGAAGCGAGACAGGGAGAGAAAGGATAGAAAAAAACCGTCGTCTCAAGAAGAGAAGCGAGCCAGGGAAGCACTTCAGCCTTTAAAGATTTAAAGGGATCCAGGCAATGCACATTGGTAATATTTCTCTGCAAAATCAATTCTGATAGAGGGGATGGGAGAAGGTGGGGGGAATCAATAGTGATGACGTTGTGCAGTGCAACGCACTGCAATGCTAAAGTTACATAGTGCGTGCGAAAATATGTCCCCTTATGTACTGCTGGTGGGTTCATGCATAATGGATGGAAGAAGATATGCAGATCTATCTGTAGGAAGAGGGATGTATTTGTGCAAAGACGGCGATTATGTAACTTGATTACATCAGTGGCATCAGTCGCCGATAGTGAAATAATATGCCCAAATAGTGTATCGATCACTTGGGTCAACTTTGTAGCACTCCCAGCAGCGAGGGATGGAGACCTGGGCAGAGGAGGGGAGATCCTGGCGAGGGGGTTGCCTCTTGCAGGCTGCCTTTTGCATCCCTCTGCTCCTGGAGGAGTTTCCCCGGGACAGGGAGTTCAGGAAGGAGGGAGGAGGCTGCCTTCCTTGCTCAGCTCAGCCACACCCGCGAATCGGGCTCCAGAGAAGCCCCTTGGCAAGGCTGCACAATGGCCCCATTGAGCAGATCCGGCTGCGTGCTCCTCGGCAAGGTCACACGGCAACCTGGGACTTCAGTGCATGGCAACAGCTGAGCGGAGGAGGAACAAACTGGAAATGAAAATTTATCCTCCTGCCCCCCATCTCTGGCGCCTGCCTCCAGACCTGGTGTTCTGCTGACCCCTCTTCTTCCAGTGCTCCGGGCAGAGCTGATGCCGTTTCACCCCAAGTATGTGCAGCGCTTCGCTTAACATAGATAGCGTTGTCTCTTTTGGTGTGTGCAACGAGTGCCTGGCAGCTTCAGCAGGATGCTGCTTCAGCTTTTAGAGTACAGCATGACTGACTTCAGAAAGAAGTATTGTCAGATATAACAGCCTAATCCACCTGGTACGTTTGCAGGGAACCTAAAAGGTGGTCCATTAACGCATTTCAAGCATCTTCTGTAAGTAGGCGAAGAGCAAAGGTGGGACAGGGGTCCCATCAGTTTAACTCAGATGGACTTTTTTAGTGAACTATCTACAAAGATTAGTATATACTGATCAGGATATACTTTACTTCAATATCCATTTTAGAATCATAAATCACTGTTCCTATCTCTTTAGGAGGAGCAGGGGGGAGGAAGAGAAGACAGATAAGCTTGCAAAGGCACTGCTGAGGCCCCATACTTCTAATGGATGCATTTTCTAGAGGATGTAAGCCTGATGAAATCTTAACTCAGCTGAAATGAGTGATCTTATCATCGTTGGCCTATGTCCTTCCCCACTTCACTCTGAATTCATTCTAGCAAAATTTCACTAAAATACTTTTCAGTTAAGAAGAGGAGAGGGCAGAGTGGGTTTTATATCTTCTGATAAACATGATCTTCACATAAATAGTAGATTTAATACACCATCAAACTCAGAGTAATTTTACTGTGGAACCAGCCTGAAAAATCTCTTTTTCCTGTGCTTCCCTGAAACATCAGTATTTTAAAGTTGGTTCACTATTCATTCGTGACTATTTTTATATTTCTTGAGGATAAGTCTGGGCAAGCACTAATAAATCCTGCTAATGTAGTTTAGAGTTTGACATTCATAGAGTATACTGAGTAAATTGGAAAAAAAGGATATGAAGTTAGCTCTATTTCCATCCTTCAGGGGTCAGAATAACACTATGGCAACTCCTATGCATTGCTACAGCTCTTACAATTTTCGGAAATGTCCATGGCATACTCTCTTCCGCCACACACGATTCCAGGCAGGCTCTTTCCCTTTAATTCCTTACAGGACTTCTTGTGGCATACAGGCTACATACCTGTACCACCCATCTCAAAGGAAAGCACAGTTGTCTACAGAAAGTGTTATAAAACTGGTGTTGTGAAAGCAGGCATTGGCAGTGTGGGAATATATCACATGGTACATGTAAAGTGGCAAGCAGAGATTTCTTTGCAAAGATTTCCAAATTCAGGGTACCAGAGAGCGGTAAGCAACCAAGTTTTATTTCTAGATTAGTGTCATTGTGGTAGTTAGCAATATCCACTAGGTAAAAATAGAGGGTTTCAGCTCTAATGCAATATCCGTTCAGTTTGCACCAAATATAGCTTCTTTGAGAGGAAACTTTCCCTGCAGAAATAGAACTGTAAATCACTCGGACAAATGAAGAGAAGATGTGAAGAGAAATATTTACATGAAACATTCCCAGGCTCCACATCTCAGACCACTGAAAGCAGTGAGAGCTTTGCCACCCACTCCTCACTAGCGCTGGGAAGCTGGCTTTTAAAGAAAACAGCAGTGCATGAAGAATAATCTCAGTGCCTGCCTCTGAAAGAGCAGGCTTCTGACTGCCGCTATCACTGAAGACAGTAGACTTGTTTTACTGCTGATAGGAAAATTTGAAACATACGGGGCAGATCTTAATGAAGCTTTTTTACTATTCAGTGATATTCTTGTCATGTATTCAGAGTACTTTCTGTGGCTATTATGTCGAAGCCATGGATTGGAAAACAAAGCAAAAAATGGGTAACTGACTAAGGTTTTCATTCAGTGTATTTGCACTTAGAGAGGAGTGTTTGAATATACTTCTGTGTTTCATAACACAGCTATGATCTTTAGCAGCTGGGAATCTTCTCATTTTTATAGTGCATGCTGCGTGATAATATATGGCAATTGAAACATCTAAGCTCTGATTAATATGATTAAAAACTAGCAACTTATCTAATGGTGCTCAAGTTGTAAAGTTTAATTATAGCGGCACCATTTGCACAGCTATAGATAAGGTTGTGTCAGCATTTCTATTATAAACCTCTATCTTGTTGCCATCCGTTGTGTCAGGGGTCCATGAAATAAGAGGAATTTACAGTAGAAACCATAACGGCTGTTTTGGATTACCGTCATGGCCTGTCAGGTCAGTAATCCATGTGTTTCTTTTAAGTCTTTACGTGCACATCTACGGCAGCACCAAAGCAGCCATTATGCTCTGTCAGTTCAAGTGTATGCTTGTTTTATTTTAGCATGTAGTTAAATATGAGATGATGGAATACAGTGACTCAGAAGGGATCATTTAAACTATCATTTTTCATGCACTTTTGTATCGTCTTCTTATTCTTAACACAGAACCAGACCAAATGCAGCAGTGAATTTTGCTTGTAATAACTTAAAATTAATGCACATTTGGAAGAAATCTCTTTTGGGTAGAAGGGGAAAGGGCAAGAATGAAGATGAAAGGTTGGCTTTTTTTTTAATATTAATATGCTAGTTTTACACCTTCCTAGGGTAGTCACACAGGGAAATCCATTCTGTTGCAACAGGCGAAAATGCTGTGTTATTTGCCAAAGCTGTGTAAGACCAGGGCAAGAATATCAGACAGTGCTGGTTCTCTGTTGTAACATTGGGTATTCTGTTTTTCTAGGTCTCGCTGTACCTGTGTATTATATGTACTCCTAGGT
Source organism: Thinocorus orbignyianus (assembly GCA_013400375.1). Taxonomy (NCBI): domain Eukaryota; kingdom Metazoa; phylum Chordata; class Aves; order Ciconiiformes; family Thinocoridae; genus Thinocorus; species Thinocorus orbignyianus. The sequence continues at coordinate 405,040 of VXBW01001623.1, read as the reverse complement.
CATTTCACGGTGTTACACAGCACACTATTTATGCCTCAATAACTAGGTCTGAACAAACGAACCAAGGACATCGGTCTTACTGCTTTCTGTACTTAGAAGTGTCACTTTTTTTAATAGTAGCACACAGACATACTAATAGTCCTTCAATGGTTGTAGCATCAACTGCACCAATTACCCACAAAGATTTTTTTTTGATTGGCAATCAAGAAGGAAAAAGGGAGAAATGAAAACATTAAGATTTTTGCCAATACGATAGATATTATTTCAATTTTATTTTTAGTTTTGGGCGTAATTTAGGAAGTGCTCAGTGTAGCTTCTGAAAAGAATCACAGAAATCTAATTAATGCACTGAGAAGACCAATACAGTCTCTACAGATCTATAAAATAGTCAGGCAGACAAGGGCTAGTACTACTTGGTGACTGGATGGTTAGTGGCATCAGAAAGTTTTCTGTTCTCTGGTCCTTCACAGCTGTCCTCATTGAATAGTGCATTGTAAAAGAGGAAGAAGATGGAGACCAGCAGAATGGGTTAAAAAAGAGGACAGGAAAATGTATAAATATACGGACATGGTGATGTAGCTCCTGTCTTTTCAGAGATGAGGTGTATTTCTATATTTCTTTTTGTCTGTTCTTTACTAGTGAGACTAAGGTGCTTAAAGTTATTGCAGTTCCCAACTCCCATTGCTTTACTCTTTTTGCATTTTCTTAAATTCTTCAGTGCGAGGGCCATCACTTTTTTGTTTACACTCATGTTTCCAATTGCACAATGAGACTGTGATCTCTCAAGTTAAGGTAACTTGAGGTGCTTCTCCATAAAATAATAAATTAGTGGCAGGGACATGACAGAAAGAATGTTTCCTGTTGGCTATCTTAGAAAAGACAGATATTTTACACAAATAAAATTTTCCTTTGACAAAGCAGAAACAGTCAGAATTTCCAGCAAAATTCTCACAGCGCTTTGACAAGACTGTCTCTTACAAAGCAAGTGCACCTGCTGTGTAAAACCTCGATATCTCAGTTTCATCTGTTAAGTTCCACTTAACAGTGTGTGCTTGGACTGTTAGTAGCAATGTCAGTAAACTCAATCCCAGGCAAAAGTTTCAACTGTTTCAAGAAAAATGAAGTCATAGTTCTGTGCATCGCTATGACGCAGAGGGAAAGACTTCTGCTGGTGATGTTAGGAGTGAGTTTAATTGGCAGTGACCTGCCTGGGCTCCCAGACCAGTTGCCTCAGGCTGAGAAGTTTTGTGCCTGAATGGTGTAAGGGACCTGCGTGTACATTTTGTCCCTGCCTACATCCATTTGGCAGTGCATCTCTGCTCAAAGAGACTCTGAGCTCCATAGATCGTATGCCTCAAGGATAATTCCTACACCAAGAAGATCTGTCGGTATGATGGAAACCTTGGGATGGAGCCACTATGTCTGCAGAGGAATGTGTTTGGCCGGGATACTTTTGTGTGGCACTGATCCCTGGCAACAGTTTTAGCCCTGTGTCTGTCAGGTTGCGGTTCAGTGCACAGAATTTCAGGATGGCAGTAAAGCACAGATGTTATCATATAGCACCTTGGCATTCCTGCATCCTCAACTTCTCTTCAGTGCTTTCTGGCTGTCTCCTCCCAGACTGAAACTTTCTTTGCAGGAAATCTTGCCTTTGCTGGTTTTAGAGCAACACGACTGGAAATGCATGGTATTCCTTTCTGGCAAGTTGTATGCATAATGAAGTTGCGCGTGTATGTCTATGTATCAGTCTGTCAATAAGATCTGAATATTTATTACACATAGAGTTATTCAACATCTCCTCTTACAAAACAGAAAAGGCCTCTCAGCTTTCTATTGTATATTCCTTTGGGGTGTCCCATGTTGAAGTGGTGTTTTTACACCACTGTTCAATCAGTTTCACTGACTGGTGATGTCTCTCTTTACATATATATATATTTAATTATGTTCACAGACACATGTACAAATACATATGCCTACATATGTGCATGCATACATATGCATTTATTCAGACATCTATGTATTTACTCACATAAAAGCAAAGAGCAAGAAAGAGAACAAGCCATAAAGAAAGTATTCCAGTTATTTCTTATGTTCAATGTAGGAAACATTACACGATTTAAACATACCATTAGATGGTACCTGGTTTTGAGGGTTGATTCAATATCAATTTATTTTTTAATGATCAGTAAATGCAGCATATTTGAAGACAACATACATTTATTTTGGAATGCAAATTCTGAAACCTACACTGAAAGGACTGTCAAAGATCACCAGTCAGGGCTGTGTGGTATCATCCGCAATTTTAGAAATACACACAGGAACATTTTGGAAAGTACAGTCTGAATGTTTCCTGTATACCTCCCCAACAGAACACCAGATACTATTGAAAATCTCATCTATTGTTATGGAAAAGTCCGATCAGAGTGTTGCTCAGTTCATAGCAGAAGAAAGCTGTATATATTAAGAAAGGAATGCAAAACTTGGTTTAGTATTTCTTGTGTAATACTTGGTTTACCGACTGATGACTCTCACGTTCAGTATGAATGATATGTCTGCCTCTGGTTACTTATTATCCAGAGATCTATTAAGGAAGGAAGGACCAGAGAATGACAGCAAAAAAAAAGACAAGACTTCCATATGGAAAGATTTCCATCTAAGAATGAGAGTACAGAGCATACAGTGGGAAATACTGAAGGCTATTGAAAGATACTCTGGGTTCTCTTGCATATTGTTTACCTGATGACCGATGAAATTAAAATCTGACAAACCAAAATGAGTAAAGGAAAGCACTCCTTAACATTGTTCATCTCTTAGTGGCAAAGATAAAGTGAAGAAAAAGGTCTAGTGCAATAGAACAGTTCAAGTCCATGAATAAAATGAAAATCTTAAAATTTTACATTGTTAGACATAGCTAGATAAGAAGATTATCAGTCTGTGTAACAGACAGTTAGATAAGAAACTTCTGTTCCCCAACGTCCACCTGCTAACTTTCAGTTACAGTGCAATCGATGAATGTGTGTGTCTGTGATTTCCAAAGTGCTAAAGGATGCTTCTTCCACAGGATTTAGGGCTGTCTTCCCTTGGAGATCTATTGTCTAATGAGATGGACTTAAGTGTGTTCCTGTGACTGTGTTTTCCATTGCCTGTTCAGTTTACAAATCTGACAGTTGTAGTACTGCTTAATGAGGACTTTATTAGTGCTGACTGGGCAACCTAATTTGGCTGTTGAAGTCCTCATTACGAAAGTCCTGATCCAAAACCCACTGAAGGAAATGGAAAGATGCCCACTGCACTCAGTAAATTTTGGATCAATCTCCAGCATTATCATCTAATTTCCTTGGTTTTGTTAGTTTCTATAAAAAAAACCTCATGCTGCTTCTTATCTTTAATAGGTTAACATTGATTAGAAAAGGAAAATCTTGTACACTGATAGAATTCAATAAAACTTCACTATGTTATTGACAGCATAGTCAGTCCCATCAATTTCCATCATGAAGAGATATGCAACCCTCATATTTTGCTTCTTTGTAGAAAGCAATGTCTAGATTCTTGAGAGGTGGTTAGACCATTGCTGGTCTCAGTTGCTACCATGGGAAAATCATAAAGCCCTTTAAAAAAAAACACTAAAAATATGGCAGTGTTGTTGTACGTCCTGAGCTAGTTCTTTCTAAAAATTTGGCAGATTAATCAAATTATAGACATGTTTTAATCTCTAGTTAGTTTAACATAACATTCTTCCTATTGCCTCTTTAGTGCTTTATAATGTACATTCTGTTAAAGAACAATCACATGGCTTAATTGACAGACAGGGTACATCTATTTATGGCTGTTCACATACGTGGCACCTTTGTTTAATTAGTGTTTTCTCTGGATTGTGTGCATTTGTAGTAGTACTTAATGCTTAAGACTTCCACGTTAGCTAAGGTAATATATGCCTTTTATTTCTTTGGCATCCTAAAATTAGTTTTGCAGGTTTAGAACAAAGACAGAGATGATTAGGGTAGGTAACAAAGGAAGATGGATTTCCATAAAGGTTCATGAAACTTGAGGCCCTCTCCGTCATTACTAAAGGCAGACGTGGTTCCAGGGGCAGCTAAGAGCCAAATGCTAACTTCAGGATCTGTGGTATCACTATAAACTTTTCCACTTTCTGAATGTTCCTGAGAGGAACAAAGAAACAAGTCCTGAAGACTGAAACAAGCAATGAATTTTGAATATTTCAACATAAGGCAAATAAAAATAAAATTACTGATGAATGATGTTTAATGGCAGTTACTGTTTTGTTGTACTATTTTCCTAGGACTTCTGATAGATAATAAAATTAATTTGAAGACATCGGACTTGCAAGGCCTGAAATAAATTCCTTTCATTAGTTCCAAATATTTCATCTCTATAAAAATTTTCTAAATTTATCCATGCTTTAGTTTCCCATATCTAAACTCTGGAGGACAAAAACACCTCCTGCATTCTTGTCTTTTTAAGTTCATCTATTTGTAACATAAAGTATTTGTCTAAGATTTCTATTTTCTTGTACATGGAATAGGGTGAGATGAAGAGTCAATGTCAAGATCTTCTCCCTACCTCAGTGTAAATTCAATTTTCTAACAGCCCTTGAAAATCATGGAAAATATTTGCTTTCTACTGGAAAAAGAATACTTTCCACATTGGTTACAGCATGGGTTTTTTCTGATCTTTTAAAATTTTATTTGGTACTTAGATTTTGGGAGGATTAAATCAAAAGATGACATTTTAAACATAAAATTTTAATGAAAACATTTTCTTTTCTGTAGAAAATTAGTCAGGGAAGATAATTTCAGAGTTCTTAATGCAAGTTCTTAGCAGAACAGGACTCTCAGCTAGGGTCTTTAGATGCTAAATAATACAAATATGAAAATAGTACTTATGAAAATAGTACTGTGAGTCATTCTGCTGGAGGTGGCTGGGTCAGCTGCTTGTTTCCTAAATACTAATCAGTCTTTTCAATTTAAGGTTATCTCGCTATTCATCATCTTCTTTTTCCATGTTACCCGAATTAATTGCGTATAAAATATTGATGTGCATAAATCAAAGATAGCTTTCTGTATTCTTTTTTGCCAGGGTTCAGGTGTAACCCACCTGGTTAACATAACAAAAATATTCATAATAATAGGCTTTTCTGGTTTAGATACTGAACTTTGACCCTATGTTTGCTTCTACTCATCAAATCTTAATCCCCTGCCCGGGGAGTTGCTGAAAAGACTGCTGTTGGTCTCAGTGAATAGTGAATGAGATTTGGGAATCTTAAAATCTTAGGAACAAGTTTCTTTCATTTTATGCAGCGAATTTGCCTGTTGGTGCAGGACCATCACCTCATGGGTACTGCCTTTGTGAAGAGTGGCTTTGCCATGGGATGATGAAGCAACGCAGTTCCCTTTTTGCCAGAGCAGGGCAATTCCCATTTCGCTGGGAGATAATTCCAGAGGCGAAAGGATCTCAGATTTCATGCTTGAAACCTCTGCCCTTTGTTTTAAGTCTCATTACTAGAAATGACAAGCCGTGCTTAGTGCCATCCTTTGGGTTAATTCCAGCTGATGGCTTTCGCCTGTGGCCGAACCACGGAGCTCAGCAGTGATGCCGGCAGCATTTCCCCCGGCACAGCCAGCCTCAGGAATATACCCAGCCAGCGGGCTCTGTGCCCGGCACGACCTGTCGCCTGGAGACTCGTGGTCTCCGTAGCCTCATTTAATACAAGACATTTTTGTCTGCTCCGAAGATACTCATGTTTGCTGATGGGGAATAATTTCAACGAAGCAAGGGTAAACCGATTTCACACAGAAACTCCTGTCAGAGCTCTGGGTTACATCAAGAATAAGCTTCGAGTAACTCCAGTGAAGCTGTTTCATTCGGCTTGCCAGACTGAGTCCAATATGAACCTTCAACATAGATATTATTGCATTAATTTTAATGAATAAAGATCACAGACACATTACTTATTTAATTAACATAGCAAAACCCGTTGTCAGCAAGCAAAGAGGTTATACTGTACAGCCACTCTAATGCAATCACAAGAGTATACTTTATGGCTGTGAGAATATAATTTTCTTGTTAAAAACCTTTGATGTTTCTTTAAATATATAAAACACAGGAAATGTGTAAATAAGGCTTGCCTGCCAGCTCAAATGCCCCATATCAAACTAAGTCTTTTAGCTTTCATCTCGATTAATTTTGATGTCTTTCAAATAATGCTGACGTGTATGTACATGCATACATAGAAATTTAAGCAGAGGTATGTGTGTATATACGCATCTTTTGTTACAGAATTATAGGTATTAGCACTGAAAATACAACCATAGTGTTAATTTTCATATGTTACTTTTACCATTATTTTTATATTTACAGAGTTAAGGGCTATGTAGCCAGATGAGTTTCACGTTTCTTGTGCCTTCCTGCCTGTTCCAACTTAATGTTCGACAAAAAATGCGCCTTTAATTAGTTGTTATGGAATATGGAACACTGAGTAGGACATTGCAATACCTGACCAAGACCCACTGCGCAAAGTCTCGCCTGCATGTGTAGTTCAGACCTACACATGTTTTTCCGTCTAAGCTCCTTCATGCATTACCAAATGAGCTGGTTTGAAGTTTCTGAAGTCGGGGAGTCAAGAAGCCACCAGTCAGCTGAATGACAGTATCTTGACATGTGCAAGATGGGCTGCTGGCTCTGCGTTAGTCCTGAATGCATAACTCAGAGGGAGTCTGTGTTTTGTACAAGAGAGGAAGGTGTGGGCAGTATATCTCAGAGATTGGCAGGAGCTGCTTGCTGTGTAGATGGGTTTAGATTACAGTGGGAGTCAAGATTTTAACACATATTTTGGTGTGCTTAATCCCACACTGGCACAGACTATGAAAACTATTGCTTTGAAGCCATATATCTAGTCAGACTGCAGTTTATCTAACAATGAAACCTGAATGTGAAAACAGAAATGTAAATATAATGTAGTCCAAAGTGTATCAGGCTGTATCAGTGCCACCTGAAACAAGACAATAAGTAAATCTTTTGTTTGTTTGGCAGGAACTGTGGTTCTAAAATCCTTGCTTTTATTATGATTTTTAGTGCTGTGATTTTAACCCTGCAAAGCACTGTAAAATAAGGTTTTAACCTTATGCTTTATTGTGATAAATGAGGATGAATGAATTTTCAACTAGAGGCAGTTTCCCATAGCATTATCTTGCGTTTTTTCTACCAAAATTGGCACCACATTCTTAACTTAAAAAGAAGGGTTTTCTTTACTTTATTTTTTTATGTTTAGTGGAAATTTATAGACTAAAGGTTATTGCAGGATAGAGGAAAACAGTAGTGAGACTATGTTCAAATAGGACCATTTTTTTACACCCACAAACTTTTGCTTTTAAGGATTATCTATTAAGACTTAACTAAATATAGTATACCAGCTCGCCACTGAAGACAAGGGAGAGGGGCACACCAGAAAAAAGGCAAATTTTTGTAATTAAATTTCAATACACGTCTTTAAGTTCATCACTTGTTTTAAAATGCAAATTGTCTTTCTGCTTGTCTTAGAGGATAGTCTCTCTTACTATTTAAAGCTTATTTTTAAAAAAGCTTCAGTACGAAGAGGCCCAATCTAAGCTTAGTCCTTATCGAAGAATAAAATTAAACAAAACATGCTCTCCAGCAACACTCAACTTTCCTTTAGATGTTCAGAAATAGTTAAAATACAGAAGGGAGCTCCATTACTGATTTGAGTATCAAAACTTCTAGGGGGTACCATAAAATTTATTTCATGGAACTCAAACATTTTATAATATATATAGAGTTGTTGGTGTTTGATAAATGGAATCAGTGATTTCAGCAGGAATTGTTTGTTGATATCTGGAAATCTAGCCCACTTTTACTGTTACATGACATGCATAGTGCACAGCCTTTAAGGTGACCACACTCTATAATACATGGATGAAACAATATTTTATCAGTTTCCATGAGCCAGTGGAGACTTCACTTTCCCTGGCTGTCCATACATCTTTTTAAGTGAACATGAGATTTTATTTGAAGACAAAGCCAGAGGGGAGTAAACATCTTTAAATGATCCTGTATTTTATAGGCAGAGGGTTTGCTGAGAAAGCTGCAGGCAGTGGTAGGCAGAGCACTGCCTCCCTGTCTTGTTCAGCCCTGTCGGTACCACATGTGCAGGGTAACAGCTGACGGGCATAGGGAAGGCTGCTCTAGGATGGATGTTAAAGAAAGGCTATTAATAATTAAGAAATTGAGAAATCCTGAGCGTTGGTCAGTGCCCTCTGGCATGACTTTGGCTTGTTCACATCATGTTTGCTGCTGCATACATCATCCCTACAGGGTGTATCCCTGCTCTGAGGCTTGATGTCAAGTCTTGGCTTAACAAGTAAAGGAGGCCCTTCACTTGTCCCCCAAGTGAAGGAGGGGGCTTGGCTGGCGTGGGCTGTCCCTCCATGGGCCAACAGACCAGGCGCCTTGAGGGAGGACAGTTTGCTCCAGGAGGTGACACCAAGTGGAGGAAAGCAGTTCACAGCCACATGGCCTGTCCTCTCTCAAGAAGGTTTGCCAGGACCACAGTATTGAGCTTTGAGTCACATCTCAGCCACATGCGGTGGTCCCTTCACCAAGTTATTGGTATTGCTGTTGTTGTTTTCCGTAGGTTTTAGGGATATTTTTAGTCTAGATTTCATGAAGTGCAGGCCCCCCAGCATGATGCTCTTTTCATGCACAGAACTGGTAGTAGATTTTGTTCCCAGACTGTGAGCAGGAATAAGCTCAGGGATGGTATGGGATGGGATCAGAGGACAGTTCAGTACAGGCTGAACCAAGCCTGTTACCTTGGTATCAGAGGCAATCCTTGGAGTGAACTGTCTTCCCTCATCTATTGTCTCCAAACAGGCACCAGCAACGCACTGGCAATATGCAGTGTACATAGTCTGGTAACTGTGTGAGGAAGTTGACTCAAGGACAGCGTAGACGTGTTCCCTGACTTCAGTTCCCACGAGCAGAACGGGGTGATAGCACTTCTCACCTCACTGATTTACTAAGGGAATGGGTACATTAGGGACTCTGAGATGTTAAGATATGGTAAAATATGGTTTCGTGGTTTGAGGAGAGCACAAAAGACAGACTCCTGAGGTGATGGGTGGGTTTCCTTCAGTAAAGCATTAATGTATGCTGTATTCCTCTAAAATGCAAGCTAATAATCACAGTTTCTGCAGTTGTTTCTGGGGATTTTGTTATGCAGATTGTATTTTCTAATTACTGCATTATAAAACTAATGCACACGTGAAAAGGAAGAGTAAGAAAGAGAGGGGTAATCTAACTAAATACGAAACTATATAAACGCATTTTTTTCCTCTGAGATTAAATTAGCTTGCTCTTAGCCTTACACTTTGGAGCTCTGTTTGGCTCTACTTGTGTTTGTAAAATGACTGTTCCTCTTTTATTTTCTTGCTGCCCTTTGAAAAGCCTCAGAAAGCTGACTCCCATCATTTACACGTTGTCCTGACAGATCAGGTTGGGCGGGTGTGGGCCTGATACTCTCTGAGTCAAGACGGAGAAGGAAAAGGTGTCTCAAGTGTAGGTCCCTTTTGGGGTATCCATTTGAATCACAACTCCACGCAGCGTTACAGGCTTGGGGAAGAGTGGCTGGAGAGCTCCCTGGCAGAAAAGGACCTGGGGGTGTTGGTTGACAGCCAGCTGAACATGAGCCAGCAGTGTGCCCAGGTGGCCAAGAAGGCCAACAGCATCCTGGCCTGTATCAGGAGCAGCGTGGTGACTAGGACTTGGGAGGCGATCGTCCCCCTCTACTTGGCACTGGTGAGGTACCATCTTGAGTACTGTGACCAGTTTTGGGCCCCTTACCACAAAAAAGATGTTGAGGTGCTGGAGTAGATCCAGAGAATGCCAGTGAAGTTGGAGAGGGGTCTGGAGAGTGAGCCTTATGAGAATGAGCTGAGGGAGTTGGAGTTGTTCAGCCTGGAGAAAAGGAGGCTGAGGGGAGACATTATTGCTTTCTGCAACTGCTTGAAAGGAGGTTGTAGAGAGGTGGGTGTTGGTTTCTTCTCCCATGTAACAGGCAACAGGGCAAGAGGAAATGGCTTCAAGTTGCACCAGGGGAGGTTCAGATTGGATATCAGGAAAAATGTTGACATAGAAAGGGTTATTAAGCATTGGAATGGGCTGACCAGGGAAAGGGTTGAGGCACCATCCCTGGACCTATTTAAAAGGCAGGCTGAGATAGCGCTCAGTGAAATGGTTTAGTAATGGGTTGTTGGTTTTATCAGTTAGGTTGATGGTTAGACTAGAGGATCTCAAAGGTCCATTCCAACCTAGACAATTCTACAATTCTATCCCTCTGTAACACAGCTGCTCTTTGGAAGTAAACTATGAACCTTCTTGTTCTTATGCACTCCTTTCCACAAATTATCCTGCCAACAGAGGGCTGGTGAAACAATACTGAAAAATGGAACTTGCCACAGCCATATTCCCTATTTGTAGAAGAACTGAAATGCACTCAGCACTCCAGCAGATCATGTTTGTTCAGCAGATTTCAGTTAAGGCTGTTATTGCTTTAAAAGGCCAAGCTGGGTGTTTTCTACAGGAGATTATTTTTCGTTCCTCTCCATACAAAAATCCATACAATGATTTCATACAGACAAAATGTGCATTGCCTATATCCATAGAGAGTTTTTATGACAGAGTTGTGGAAGAACTTCTTTTACCTTGCCCTGTCTGAATTGGCAATAGTGTCTGCCATGGGAAAAGGCAGGCAACATTGATAGAGTTTGGATGGGAATAGAGATTTTCATGTTGGTGGGGGAATTATTATTATTTCCTTCTATTACAAGATTACCCATAATCACCCAGTTTCCATTTCCGTCTGTGTTGTGCACACTCAGAACCCATGCTATACAGCTCAGAAAAGACAGAAATTGTGTAGGGGTGGCTGGGGAGCACAAGGTAATAACAAAACCGTATTGGCATACACTATTGACAGTAGCTGTCAGCTACCACTTCCTTCTCAATTTTTCATAGACATCACAGTAGAGAAGGGATTTGAAGGCACAGAGGTTGGAGTTCACCCTCTTTTTAGTCTGCTTGAATGATTGAGGAAGGCTATAAAAAGCCACCTCAGGCTTAATTTTGTAAAAGGCAGTTCTCATAAAGGGTGAGGTCTATCTGTGGGAAAAGCACGAAGCTTCTATGATGCCAGAGCACCTGCAGGTGTCAGCTAAGATAAAACAATTAACGGCACAGTTTTCATTTGGCTATCAAAACAATTCATTTGGTCAAAATCATGTTGATTCTGTAAGGTGATTTTACCTATGGAAGAAGAAATTTCTGAACAAATTCCTGTGAGTCTTTCAGAATTCTCTGGCATAATCTTTCCCCCATCAGTGAAATCCCAGCATTTTAAGTTTAGAAATGGAGATCTATCAGTGAGGAGAGGCCAGCATAATTTCCTATTATGCAGTATTCATAGTATTTAAATGAAATATTTGGGCTTTTGACCTCTTATTAATAAGCAAGTTTTAATCTATTTGAATTTAAAGGATATTTAATTTTTAATGCAGACTTTTTGTCGTTTTACTTTCTTAATAATCAGAAGGTCACATGGTATCACATGAAACACCTTATGACAATCTAAATCGAGTATATCATCATTATTACCTTTATCAGTCAGAAAGAATTAATTGAATTGTGAGTATTGTTCATAGATCATGATGTCTTCTTCTAAAAAATGCATTGACCTATAAATTGTCCTCCAATAGCCGTTCCCAGACTAGACAGGAATTACTAGAAGAAATCTGTAGAAAGATGTCTTCTGAATGACAGGTGTTTGTACAGTAAAGCTGAGTAAGAAGGTGGCTGCTTCAAAGCCCTTTTTAAAAGGCTTTTTTGCTAGCTCTTTTTTTTAAAAAAAAAAAAAGTTTTCTGTTTCTGCTGTGAATTAACATGTCACATCTGAGATATATCTACTTTCTTTTTTCTTTCTAGTAATTTCCATGTCAGACTGGACACTGGTAGAATATGTACTAACCACCACATGAATGTATAGATAAACGTTCCTGCTGCCACATTAATTTTCACCTAAAATACAGTAAAATTATTCAGCAGATGAATGATTCCTGGAACAAGTTATCTTTATCTTTCTTTTTAAGATCTGTTTTACAACAATCCATAAACTTTATTTGCAAATTGTTTTGTAAATTCTGTCATGTGCTACTCAGGACATACTCCAGTTCTGAATATATGTACCCATCCTCAGGAACAGAGGACAGGGCATTATTATTATGCAATCCCTACTCCCTCTTGAAACAGTTTTCTTTTCGATTTGTCCTTCTACTCCAGTTTCACTTTCAAGGCCAAAATAATTGCTGGACAGCCCAGATGTTGCGCTCTTTAATTAACATGGCTTTTTTTTCTGACTAATGTCTGTTCCCTGATGGCATTCAGAAAGCAGGCATAACTTCTCTGATATTTATCACAATTAACAATATACAGTTTTGTATTCTAGTTAGACTTCTTATTCCCCTTATGTCCTTTAGCAGCTGTCTTTGAACTTGTGATCTGAGTTCATCTTTTAGAAAAGCCTCTGCATTATGCCAGAATAGGTCTCACTAGTGCCATAAGCAGTAGCTCTCCCACATACCTGTCTTAAAATACAGATGCTAAATTTGCAGCTATTCAGTGATATGTCATTCTGATTTGTCATTTAGAAGATTGTACTTATCTCATACGGTTTTTCTGACACCCGGTGTATATCGGTGTTCTGCTTTACTGAGAGTCTGTGGCTGCCACAGACAATCTGTAACGCGTTATCACTCTAACTTAAGTATGTGTTTAACACTGAGAATCTGCCTAAAATCTGAACAGTAGCCAAAACTGTTGCTCTCTCTGCTCCTATAAGTGTTCATAACTAGTCTTTCTTTTGGCAATGTGAGAAATGGCATTAATTGTTCATAGTTTAAGCCTGCTTAAAATTCATTGTTGTACCAGAAGGATTGCAGATTTCAGTGCTATTTCCTGGATATATAATATATATATCACGGTAGCTACTAATAGCTTGGTGTGTAAGATGGAATGGGTCAGTTTTACTTACTGAGTATGAACACATTCACCAGATCACCAGAAGTAATGATATATGTGAGGCAAACACGTTGTAGAATATGTCTTACCTTACCATAACCAGACACTGCATTTCCCATTGGTTCCTATAGTTATCAGATACTATTTAAAAATCCCCTCCTCTAAGCTGTAAAACCATGCCAGCAAATCTGGTATTCCCATGAAAGTCACAAATGCAGCTAAGAACATTTTTTATTTCTTACGTTCAGTCTTACAGAAACTTTACATGGCATATGTTTAGGACAGATACCTCATTATTAACAAGTCAAGAAATGGAAGAATATTGCAATTGGCATAGAAGGAGTATTAGCTTCAAAAGAAGGAATCTTAGGAAAGTCGTGAGAATGTAAAGTGTAATATCAGCATGATTTGAAGTATAAAAACCACGTTTTGGCTAAGTTTCACTAGGAGTAATGTAAATTATCTTTTCTAGAGTATTTGTGGCAAACTGTCTTTTGTAGCCTATTTCATTAGCTCTTCTTCAGCCTCATGGCCTCATCATGTACCAAATTCTTATTAAAAAACTCTCCATTTTACATACAGTTAAGGTTTACTGAGGGTGTAAAATTACAGTATAGCCAATGTGAGTTAGGATCATCAATAACAGTGACATCTGTTAGACACAAGAATAAAACTATTTTAGGTAACCCCAGCCTTTCTAGTGTCATTTCAAATGTGCATAACCAGTGTTAAAAAATCCAGTTATGTTAGGCGCTTAGTGGTTCAGAATGGCTTTTAAATATACGAGCAAGACTGGGAGGGGTATCAGATAATTTTAAATTGTAGGATTAAGATTCCAGAAACCATCTGGAGAAGTGGCCATGCCTGTATTGCTGAATACAACAGAGCCATGGGACTAGGCCAGGCCGTATTTACACTCAGTAACTTTGTGGCCCAAAGGGGTAATTCTGTGAGGAAGGCTCCTCTTGCCTGAGACATCATTACTGGATTTTGTGAGGGTATTTCTTTTTTTTCAGCTGAAGATGGTGGACATGATATGAAGGCCTTGTTGCAGCTTGCTGAACTGGTATTTCCCTGGCATAAATTGGAAGAATTGTGCTGTGTAACAGGATGATGTGCAGGGATGTTTGTGTGTGAGAGAGACCTCACGTGGTGTTTCTTGGTCAGGGAGTCCATAGGGCAGAGGGACTCTTGTCCTGACTGCTGCCCACCTGTGGCTACCCCTGCTTGCAATTCATAGAATAGAACCATAGAATCATAGAATGGTTTGAGGTGAAAGTGGAAGGCACCTTAGAGATCATCTAGTTTGACCTCTAAAAGACAGGTTGCTCTAAGCCCCATCCAGGCTGGCAGTGAACACTTCCAGCGGTGGGGCACCCACAGCTTCTCTGGGCAACCTGTTCCAGTGTCTCACCCCCCTCATAGTGATTTTTTTTTTTTTCCTGATAGCTAACCTAAATCTACCTGCTTTTGGTTTGAAGCTACCCTGTTACTGAAGATGTCCTACCACTACAAGCCCTTGTAAAAAATCCCTCCCCATCTTTCCTATAGAACCCCTTCAGATACTGGAAGGCCCCTGTAAGGTCTCCCCAGTACCTTCTCTTCTCCAGGTGGAATGACCCCAACTTCAGGGAAGGGAGCATCAGTTCCCCCAACCCAAACCTACGCGAGGGAGTTTGCCGACAGGGAAGCAGTGGGGATGGCTGCAGATCCAGTGCTCGAGCTTCCTTCCTGGCTTTATTTCATTTAGTACTGGTGCAGCTAGGGAGCCGGGTTGACTGAAAAAAAATAACATGCAGTTAGTTTTAAAAGGACTACAGCGCACCAACCCCACACCACTTACATGTCAGAAACTCCAAAGTAATAACTCTCAACATCCTATAATTAATTATAATAAAAAAAAATTACAGAATTTATTATGTGCCACAGAAAGAGAGCAGGAGGAATCAAGGGCATTAGGGATGTCCTAATATATATATGGTGTAGCAGTGAGAATACTGACGTAACGTTCTTTACTCAAGTAGATGAGGAAGTTTTAAAGAAGAAATTACTAAAGATATAATATAGGAACATGTCCCATGTTGCATAAAAATGGTATCATTTTTCTTCATTAATGTGTAAGATGGGAAAGGACAGATAGGAAAAAGCAGTCCAGAAACAATATGTTCTTACCTACATCAGACAGAGGAGAGCCAAATGAGACACATCTAGACAGGAAGCACCTTCACGGGCCCTTCTGTCTCACTACTGTGCGTATGGCAAAAATGGCTTTTCTTACTGATCTCAAGTATATTTAATCAGCTAAGCAAAGGTGTATTCATCCTGGCACAAGATGTAATAATTGCCTAAAGAAGCAGCGGGGGGAGGAAGAATTGCTTTAAGGCTGCTGCTGCAGAAGTGTGGAGGAGCTAGCCAGGGGTGAAATAGTATTTCCAGAAGGGGAAGGCCAGTAATTTTTCAGGCTTATGTCTTCTCCCCCTCCCCTTGGGTAGAACGGTTTTATCACTTGCTAGTAGTAATGCAGCCATGCTGAATGAATCTCCCCAGACACCACCTGAAGAAAAATGACAAGGAAAAAACAGAGAGATGTTTGTTAAATTTTGTTTTCAATTGCTTTTACTTTCCGCTGCAGAAATTAATATTGTGCATTTAGCCAAGTTAATAACTGTGAGGTTATCGTATTCATGGCATTTACACATCACTTTGAATATTTTCAAGGTAAACAACATCCACATTTCCATATCACTAGAGGAAATAAACTACATGGAGAATACAGGAAATGAGTATGTTTCCCCAAGTAGTAATTTCACAATATTTCTTTTCCAGTTTGCAAAGATGAGAGAGGATTTATATTGTTCAATGAAGTAAAATTTAAACTGCTCTTGTATACAAGAAAAAGCAAAGTGTTATGTTGCAGATGAAGTACGATGTTTTCACTATGTAGGATTCTAGAGAGAATTTATGCACTTCTCACTCAGAGATAATTTATTCTAAGTCCATAAAGACAGTGCACCAAACAGCAGCTAAGAGAAAACCCAACCACAAACCAACCTGTCTGTTCTTGTGCTGGGGCAGAGTGAACGTGGGATAAACAGTAATTAAGCTGGTGGTCACAAGGAAGTTCTCAATTACACCTGTTGCATTACGCTCTATCTACTTTAGGACTTTGGTTTGAAGCAGTAGCACAATCATGAAACAAATCCCTTGGCTGTTTCCACATCACACATGGGTTCAGTTTCTGAGGCAGCTTTTGGAGCATGCCAAGAAGGTTGCTTTGGAGGACAGGGCACCACTGGTGGCTCCTTCCACCTCTGCACCTTGGGCAAGCGTGGATCAAAATCCCTCTCTGAACCTCCAAACAGCCTTGAGCTGGATTCAAGGACCAGATTCTATCTATTCTGAAATGCAATCTACTGCACAGTGTAGAAATTGGGAGCTTCCATGACACATGATTTCATCTAATTATTGTTTCACTCTTACTGACATGAATTAGCTGGTAATACAGGAGTAATGTTTTTTTCTGGAAAGGGGGAAAAGCAGAATAATTGGAAAGGTGGCTTTTTATGGGGATAGTGGTAAATGCATGAAGGGTATATTATGTGGGCTGGTAAAATAAAATGAAGTGAGTCAAATGAAGAATCACCTTTACCTTTATGGAAGAAATTAGCCTTTTAGTAAAAAAATGAAAACAAATAATAATTTTAAGTGCTTTTACCATTCACATAATCCTATAAAACCATCCATCAACAAATTAAATAAAAAATTCAACAAAGTACTGCCATGTGGGCTAGTCTTTTTAAAGCTCAGCCTGAAGTTTGTTTCTAGAGCTGCCATTGCTCCTGTTGAAATAGGAACATCAGCTGTGTGCCTGCGTATTCCCGCCTTGTCCCTCTGCCCTTCTAGGTTAAAGGAGGTTTCCACTTCTTCAGATGGTGTGTAAAATTTGACAACCAAACTTTTTAAAGCAGAAACTGGTTACTGAATTTGACCCAGTTTTGCAAATAGTTTTAAAACAGCTGAAATCACACTTTGGCACAAGAAGAAAAGAAAATGAAGAAAAAAAATAAAAATGGAAGAGAAGATTTATACATTTTGTAGTATTATTTTGTCAGGTTTCATAAGAAATTCATTATATATTATGGACCTTAATCCATAACAGGATTAAAAATAATTGTTTTCCCTTTTTCTTCTATCCTCTGAGGCTGCTTCAGTATGTATCCCATTGTTTGTGTAGTCATCCATTATTTAGTAAAATCCTTAGATATTGAACAGCTGTTTGCTGGTTTTGACCTGCAACATTAGAATAACAGCACTACAAAGACAACAGCTTTTGGCAGCTGTTAACTATGTACAGTTGAACTGTGATATTTGCAATTAATATGTTACTTGCAAAATTGTGTCTGCTTGTTTTCATTTCTGACTGTTTTTCAAGTAGCACCACTTATTAGAATCTACAAAGGCCTAAGAAATTTTGGAGATGCATGTGCAGTTACTTAATAAGTTTACGTTTATTTGCATGATACGTTTCATTTTTAAATTTAAATTTGGAGTCCTAAATTGGTCTGTAGATTAACTCTACATGAATTTAAGAATTATCCAATAGTCACTGCTGTCTTAATAGCAAATGGTGTGTTAACAGTAAAAATTGAAAGCATATATTAAATTACAAATTTTTTTGCTTTTTTCACTTTTTTTCAAATGGCAGTTCTCCCTGCTATTGCAGTTATTGCTTTACTGAATGTCATAAACTGAGCCCAGATCTGGTTATGTTGATTTAATGGTATTTTATGCAAAAGAATTTATTGACATAAATTCTAATTGCTACTTAACTCTAAAATGCCGTTTGTCTTAAGAAGGTTAGTTGACGGTCATTCCTTTACTGAAGGGGAACTAGGGGAAGAGACATTAGAGTAGAAACTGGAAGACGGCAACTTGAGGAGACTTCGCCAGCTGCATAGACAAACAAGGCTTACATTATTATTGCCTTAATAAAAGCTTTTGAGCCCTGAGTACATAGTATTTTCTTGGCACCTCGTACCCTGTGTGCATGGAACATCCGATTCTCCTGTTAAGTGGTCTGTTCAGTTACACTTGATTTCTCCGGCCCATTTTTCTTTGCTTTCCAGCAATGCTGTAGTCTAACTAAACAAATTCTGAAGCAACTGCCATAAAACTCTTCCAAAAAAAGAAAAAATAATCAGGTGGGTCCCACTCCTGAGTACTAAGCAACCTGAATTCCTGTAAAGCCCAGCACAAAAAGGGTGCACCCAGCACATTGTGGGAACAGGCAGGAGCTTATCAGACCAGGCCTGGGTTTAGTACTGCCCGCCCTACTGCCTCTTGCTGGAAATCAAATTTGTACACATGTAGGATAGCTCCAGGAGCTAAATAATCTGCAAGACTGATTTGCTGTGTATTTCTTTTTGTTTGATTTCTAAAGAAGATACTGCAGTAGCTAAACTGTATTTGCATTGGCCAAAGTGAGCACAGAGGACAGTGAAGCTGCCGAAGGGCTTGGAGAATAAATCTTATGATGAGCAATTGAAGGAGCTGGGACTCTATAGGTTGAGGAAGAAGAGGCTGAGAGGAGACCTCATCACTTTCTACAACTACTTGAAAGGATGCTGTGGAGAGGTTGGTGCTGGTCTCTTCTCACAGGTAATCAGTGACAGAACAAGACGGAATGGCTTCAAGCTGCAACAGGGTAGGTTTAGACTGGACATTAGGAAAAATTTCTTCACAGAAAGAGTGATCAAACACTGGAATAGGCTGCCCAGGGAGGTGGTTGAATCACCATCCCTGAATGTGTTTAAGAGTCTTTTAGATATGATGTTGGGGGATATGGTGTAGGGGAGAATTTTGTAGAGTGAGATTGATGATTGCACTCGATGATCCTAAGGGTCTTTTCCAACCCGAATGATTCTGTGATTCTATGAAAAATAAGTAACTTCACCTGGATCATAAGATCTTGAGCTTTTTTGTATTGTCTTGCTATAATGTTTAGTACTGTCAGGGTCTTGGGGTCTCCAGTATGATACATTTCCAACTAAGCATGACAACCATTTTAATGAGTTAAAGAATGCTAATTCATCGTAACAAAAATAAGTATTTTTAAAAAAGAATGTTTTAGAGAAAAATAAGAAAAAAAATTGATCTATGTGAAGTTTGTGTAGTATAAAAATGAGAATGTATTTGAGTATTACACAAAACATTCAAAATAGTTTTCATTAATAGCTTTTTTGGGCTAGTTCACAAATGAAAAATATAGAATCTGTTCTTGCCTATTTAATAGCCATTCAGAGAAAGCTATGCTGTATGTCATCAATATCCTTGAAGAAGCTTGGTGAATATTTATTATGCTCAAAAATGACCATTCTGGAAAGAGGTAATGAATAGGGGACAGGCTTGAAACAAAAGATAATACTGTAGTGGTTTGAATTTAGCCAGCATGTATTGGTTAATAATTCCTAGTTAATTCTTTTTGATTTTTAGCTGTAACTGAGGTTGATTTTAACTACTGAGTAGAACAGGGGATTTTGTTGTTGGTCTTAACATGTGAAAGAGTAGTTCTAGAGGTTGCCAAGTACTATAGCTTCCGTGCAACAAAGCACATGCCCAAGTCATTAAATGGCTTCACTCGTGCCTTCAGGCTTTCTTTGTGGTTAGAGTGAAGATTTTGCTAGACAAATAAATGAGTGAAGTTCTCAAAAAACCATAACCGTAACATATTTATTTGGATAGTTAGTATACTAGAATAAGCTCTTTCTATTTACTTTACTGCCTTAAGATGAGCCATTTGACAGAATCACTATAGCTTCTTTGGCATTAATTAGTCAAGATGGGGATGCACTCAGTGGTTTCCTATAACTATCACAAAGCAGTGACTTGCAGTATCTGAATCCATCTGATCCAGAACATACTGTTTTTCTGTATTCAGATTGGAAATACCTTGTAAAAGACTTTCTCAGGTAGTTCTGGAATTTTATATTGAAGACAGTGAAAATACATCACCCTTCGTGAAACATGAAAACTAATGGAGACTTATGTTCTGCAGAACTACCCAATTTATTTTAAATTTTTGTTCCAGACCTGAAAAGATGGCATTTTTGCTCATTTTTTTTTTCAGTGCATTGAAATATCTGCTATAAAGTAAAATAATTCAGAAAGAAAATATAATTAATCTTAAAATATATTAAGAGTGAAAGTAAGTTTTGAAGGCCCAAACAAACAAAAAAAAAATTGCAATGGAAAGTGTATGAATTTGAAGATTTATTGTTGGAAAATGGAATAAATGAATGCTTTTGTAGCTGATAGGTTTGCAAGCTGCAGGTTCACGTATATCCTGATAACTATTTTTAATCTGCATTTGATTATGCTAATTTTTTAAGGCTGATTTTTTTTTTAACTTTAGATTTTGTTTAGTTTCATTGGACTCTGAGATGGTTGAGGTGTTAAAGAAACAAAACATGTAATATTAAAGTGCAATCCATAGCGTCATGGCTAGTCAATGCTATATACAATGGTACTGTGAGATTATGCTGTTTATGGCACAATCTCTGCACAAACTGTAGCTGAAGTGTTTGGATGAGAAACAGGGCCTGTGCTTGCTTTTTGGGCTTATTCATGATGTATGAATATATTACACTCTTTTGCACAGTAGTGAAGGGTAATGCTGAATAGGAACTAGCAAACTTAATCAGTTTTACTCGATTCATAAGTTTCGTAATTGTGTGTAACCCATGTCACCTTTAAAAATAGGGCAAAATGCTTTATTTTGCCTACAACCCTTAAGAAAGTCTACTTTGATCTATGACCTTTAAGACATGATCAGGGTACCTTTATTTAAAGAGCACTGAATTTTTTAATTTTTGTTTACTTACTATTGTAGTGAGTTTCTTCTCAATTACATATCCTGTTACTAAAATCTTCTAGGGACACTTGCAGTTAGTTCTTCATGCTGGTTTTAGCATCTCTACACTGCAGCACAATTTGCAGTACGTATAGGCTTGCAGGTGTATCTATGTTTGCTATTGCATTTTCTGTGTAGACATATCTTTCCAAGAGAGACAGTGAGGCAGTGAAACAAGGTAATGGAAGGCAAAATGGGAGGTGAAGAAGCGAGGACTGTGCTGTATGTGCCTCCTTCACTACTTGACAGTGTGACAGAGGGAGGGCTAAGGACAAAGAGTGTCGTGGTCTTAGCTGGAAGAAGACCAGACTGACTTCTCTTTCCACTCCAGTGGGAGCATCCCCAGGAACTCCTCAGAGCTCTCTCGTAGTATGACAGATGATTTTGGAAAAAGACAGAGGTGTTTTAATTGACGCAAAAGACAGGGTCTGTTACATGTCATCTATTTATAGATTAAGTAAAAAAGTTCATCTTTTCATTTGATGTCTTTGAAAAACATTTACTATTAATGTATGAATATCAGCTTGGCTTTCATGTGTTGGCTCAGAGCCAGTTTTTATGAGTTTTTAACGATGTTACCAAGTTTGTCAGGCTCTTTCATGTAACCTTTCCTGAAGTTATTAATGAATAATTAAAACAAACAAATAAATAAATAAAAAAAAGTGGTTATAGGGCCAAGGCCTGGTATCTTTACAAACACAGAAGGCCTTCCAAAGGAGATTTAGTGACATAACCTACAGATGCAGTAGCCCCCAGTCTAAGTGCTTTAACAGTTACCTATGTAGCTGAAGATATTTGATAACTGATGATAATTAGGAAATTAGAGATTGTGTTTTATTTTCATGCAATACAAATCAGTAGAGTATAATATTCAGGGTTTGTATTCAGTGAGTTTCTGTCTAGCTTGTGTCAATGGTAAAAGAAAAAAATAAAAAGAAACAAAAAGATAGCTGTTCCTTCTTCCCAATAATTTAACTGGGCTGCAAACATTAGTGCAGAAGTACGGCAGAGAGTACTAGAGGCTGAGGTGTTTTGCTTTTTTTTTTATTTTGTTGTAGGCTGGATTCCCAAAACAGCTTAATTGAAAATCACTGGAAATTAAATTTCTTTTGTTTAGACTTCAATTGGAAATGGTCAGAGTGAAAGGTATCTGAGGATGAAGGCAAACTCTTTGTGCATAGCTTATCATGGTGGGGAAGAACCTTATGCACTAACAATTGAAACAATAGTAATGGAAGAAAGAGAATATTTTATGTATGCTTTTATACTGTTATTTTGTTATTAGTATTTTTTGAAAATAGGAAAAATTACGCTGTCAAAAATTAAGCACCTGTAATTGAAATGTTCAAACATTCAGGTAGGATCATTTAAAATTTCAAACAAGGGTAATGCAAGAGGTCTTAACAATTATCTCCATAGTATTTTTTTTTTCTGTGGTGTTTGTTTACAGCTGAGTTTTCAATGTAAATTTATAGCAAAAAAGCAGAACAGGTCAGCATATTTATGCTATAGGAGAGTAATTATAGTATCACACACTAAAATAGTAATGAATCATGATGGTTTATTGGTTCCAACTTCATTATACTGCTGCTTAGCAGTGTTTCCTGTCCAGGAATATGTGTATTTATCCTATCCTAAATACAAGTTCATATAAAATACGATCAATATTTAGCAACGGATAGAAAACATCTACAGTGTTTCATGGACAACATGGGGCTTCAGTTTTACCATTCTTAAAAAGGCATGTAATCATGTCATTTTTAAAAGGTACTTTACAAACAGTATGAAAGAACACTATCTCATAATCTTCTCCTAAATGTTTATTGATTTTAAGAGAAGTCTCTCTATTGTTCCCATACTTGTCTATTTATGCTAATATTACCAATGCATCCAATGTGAACTATTACAGGCTAGAGTTTTTCAGATGTTTTGCTGTAAGCATATAAAGCAAAGCAATGATACACACCAAGCCAATGTTTCATGAAATTGATGTTGCAAAGGTCTGGGAAGAGGGAGACATGTCTTTTGTTAATGGCCTGTGCTCTAGAGCAGTGCTTTAACTGGAACATATGAAATATAGTTTATGAGGACTTACATAATCTTCTCTTGTTCTTTGACTGCTGTGTGTATTTTGAGTAGCTCCCTGGGGACAAAGAGGATCTCTCATGTCTTCTAGAAAATGGCAAAATAATGTAGCTAGCATTCCTAAGTATTGATTAGTATTAATTGCATAAAATAGTGCAAATAATAGCAGGGACTGTTCCCCACACTAGTAAGATAATATTTTCCTCCAGCATTTAGGAATTTTAGAAGGGAAGGTGGATTCTGCAAGCTGCTCTGGGTTACATGGATTACATCAAACCCAAAAGAAAACAAAAAACACGGAGGTGCTTTTCACAGTGCTAAGCACCAGCAGTTACAGCATGATTTTCAAGAGTTGCTTAGATAAGATGGGAATTAGCCTCTCCCAAATGCAAACATTTATAGACTGACTTTTCCAGGATGTAATGCAGCTTTTATTATTTGCATACACATCGTGCATGTATTACTTGGTTTCTGTTGTTTATTTCCCTCTCTTGCCACTTCTTTAATCAGCTTGCTATTTATTTTGAGCTTTCTAATTATTTCCCTTATGAAAAATATGCACCGTTCCATACTAGAACATGTCATTTGCAAATATTGGACTATCTTCCATGAGATAAAACTTCCATTTCAGCATTTGTTAACATTTTCCTGTCTGCCACACTATGGCTGATTTTGGTTGCAATGTATTAAAATGCCCTACTTGATACTGTTTTACACAAAATACAATTGCTAATGTGGGTACATCAGGCTTTCAGTGCAATTTCTACAGCTTGCGTTAAGGAATAAGGCTTCATTAATGTATCAGACCTTACTGCTGTGTATGCAGAAGAGGCAGTGGACCACACACTTCTGTACAGGAAGGCTCTCCAAGGATAGGATCCTCACAGCTTGGTAAACATCTTAGAGGATTGTTTTCTGCCATCACAGCTGTCATTGCGATGGCCATTAGGGCTTGAACCTCTAGACATGAAATGCTTTATTACAACTGTAGTCAAGAACTCGACTTTTAGACTTGGCAAGGATAACATTTTTGAACTCTACTGTTCAAAGAGTTTCTCTAGTGGAAAGAATTATTTTCAGGTAGTCATTGAAAAGAGTTATGGCTAGGATTCGTCAAAGTGTATGCTTAACTTTCTTTGCATTCTGAATCAATATTAACATATATGTGAAGGAAACTGTGGGTATAGGTAGACAGAAAAATTAAAAGTATATAAAAATCACTGAATACACATAATGTTTGCAGAAACAACATCTGAAGAAAAATATAAGATAAACCCCACTTTATCATAGAATCATAGAATGCTTTTGGCTGGAAGGGACCTTCAAAAATTGTCTAGGCCAACCCCCCTGCCATGTGCAGGGACACCTCACACTAGAGCAGGTTGCTCAAAGCCTCATCCAGCCTGGCCTTGAACACCTCAAGGGATGGGGCATCTACAACTTCTCTGGGCAACCTGTTCTAGCATCTCATCACCATCAGTGTAAAAAATTTCATCCTTACATCCAATCTAAATCTACTCTCTTTTAGTTTAAATCAATTTCCCCTTTGTATCTTTTTTTTTTCTTTTTTTTTCTTTTTTTTTTTTTTTTTTCCAAGGAGCAACATTTACTGTTCTTGCACAGATAAATTAGAGGATCAGAAAATAAATTTATGTGGTTTCTTTATTAGTAATCTAGGCTCACGCTCAGGCATCTATCAAACTGATCCTTATTGCTTATTGACAGCACTGGCTCTGATCTCCTGCTATAAGGAGGGACTGCTTCGATAGTAGAGAAATTTCACTAGTGTTTAGCTTTTCCGGAAATCTTTAAGCCAGATCAGTTTGGCATTGCTCTTAAATATTTGATCAAACTGTTTATGTTGTGCAAGCTTAAAATCTTCTGTCTATATGCATTTACTTTTGATCTGTCAGTCATCTGATACTACAAACATCATGTTGATACGGATTAAGACAGTAGCAATAGTATTTTTTTAAATATGATCTCTTTTTTTCCTTTTTTTTTTTTTCTTCTGAAAATATATGGTCAGCCATGTTCTGCTTCTCTTTGAGCAGGAGGCATTTTTCTAGAGAAATTTTAATCTTCCTTGGATAGATACTGTACAAAAAGTGAATTTTCTGCAACAGGCCTGTCCATTGTGTTTATGTATGTCACCCCTGTTAACTTTGCTGATATAATTTTGCCTACTTTTTTACTTCTACTGGCACTTTGGATTCGATATAGTTCAGGCAAAACCTGGACGTTCTATTCTAGGCCACTGAATTTAACTTCTGGATAAGATACTATTACAAAACCTGCAGAAGATGGTTAGTGAGGGAAGATAAAAAATAGGTTAGGGAGATGTGGAGGAAAGGAACAGTGTGACTCTCATATTCAGGCATGTATACACAGGGCTAGAAATTAAAAAATCCATATTTCTAGTTTAAATACAAGATTTTTTGACTTTCAAATAGTTGGTAAGAAAGTAATAGTTATATTGCACTATTTTAATCACTTTTCAGACTAGAGATGTATTTAAATTGCAAATAGAAGCAGCTACTACTTAGTTACACTAAATTAGAAGAAAAAAAAAAGCTGCATGTGAACTGCTGAGGCTCTTCATCTAATCCCACAGCTACGGCTTTCTGTACAGAGTTCCAAGGTCTGGGGTAGAGATGACTCGTCTGTTTTATGCCCTTCGTTCATTTACTTTTCTATTTGTTTGTTTGTTTTTAAAAGATAACTTCTCAGTTTTCTATCAGTAGGAATAGTTGTGAGATATCAATTATTCCCATTTTCAAAGTTATTTAAAACCTGAATTTCTTTTATACACAGTTGGAGCTGGGGTTCCAATATTTTATTGTAACATTTACCTTTTATTGAATAAAATCCACATTTTGAGTGGACAAATTATCATTGCATCCCCAGACATTTCCTGCAGTAATTTCCATGGACTGGAGTGTATGTGCTTGTGAGAACAGAGATGATCAACTGCACTGAGTCAACAAGACATTCATTATACTACCAGAAGCTTTTATTTTCACATAGCAGGAGGACTGTTGTGGACCCTTGTTTTCTTTTGCTCCCGGAAGGATTTTCCAGTGTACTTGAAATTCCAGAAATGGATGCTCTATTACATGTTCAAAGAAATTCCTAGTGAGACCTTAAGAAATATGGGCGTAAGAAATACAGGCACATTCTTTCTGAAGGTACTGAAATTTCAGCATTTGTTTTAAGAGCTAATTCTGGGGAAAAACAACAACAATAGCAGCAACAACCAACACAACCAACCAGTACACACACACACACCCCCCTCTCTTCCCCCATATATTGCATGATTATTTTTCTCTTTGTGAAATAGATGTCAAAACCACTCACCATCTTTCATGACTCAGGGTATGGACACAAATCCCAACAGCTATCTGAATATCACCCCAGGGAGGCTATTTCTGGGCTTTCTCTACATTTTCAAACAAAGTGTCAGGTTTTTTTCCCCACACATATATTATTCTCTTTCTCTAAGTGCTTGTTACAAATTGACTGTTAATTTATTAAGTACGTGTAATGGATGTTGCCTGTTTGAGATATAGTTGACCTTCTAAAAGCTGTGTTTATTCATTTATGTCTTTTGGAAGCCCATTGCCAAAGTTTATCAAAAGCCTTTCAGACCTGCCAATTGGTGTGGCAATATCACCATATTATTAATGCATTCTACTTTTCTTGGTCAAGATAGCAAATGAGGAATGTACATCTCTGGTATTCTGTGCAAGAAGCACAGAATGAGCATGTATTTTAAAGTAGACTGTGTCCTGTTGATTGCTAAAAAGCAAACACATGGATTGAAAAAGCGTTTGACTCGAGATAAAATTTCCATTTTTCCATTCAATGAGACATTTTTTGCTGTGTCACACATAAACTTTAATGTATTTACTTATGATTCCTGCTGTGCTGGATTAAATTCAGTGTTGTTTGTATAAATGTAAGAAATTCCATCACATTAAACTAAAGGAGACGTGGAAAAAGCTAGATTTCCACATCTGTTCGAGAATTTATAGAAGTCATTAGAGCTGTAATAATGTATAATTACGTAGTACTGACTGCAGTCAGAATCAAGACTAGTAAATGTTGGTACACTAAGAGCATCTCTGGGAGAAAAAAAAAAAGAAAAGAAAAGAAAAGGAAAAAAATGCTAGTCTTTTTTTAGTTTATGCTCATCAAACAGGTCAGCCAGCCATGGATGGGTGTAGCAAGAGAGAAATGTGTAAATGCTTCCTTTTTTACAGACTAACCAAACAGTTTGTCTGTGTCACTGTTTAGCTTGTAAGCAAGCGAGTGTGATGTCTCTAGTATTTGTTAGAAATGGAACCAAATTCAAACTACAAGCATGAAGCAGAAAGTAGCTCTGCCTTCTCTACTTCTAAGAGGATCTATTGGAATTGTGTGCTTACCTGTCTTCTCATGAAAGTGAAGGGCATTTTTGTCTCATACTCCTGTGTTGCGTGGCTCACTTCAGAGTGAGCTTAGACTGGCTTCTTGGGAGAGAATAGAAAATAGTTACCGTTATTTTCCCTCTCTGTGAGTCTTGAGGGCTCTGGCTTTTTGCTGCTAAATATTGCAGATATATACACGTGAAGCAGTGCCTGGCAGCAGAGCAGTGATTGCATAGCACCACACAGAGGGCAAGTATATTTCCATTTCTTTTTCATGCATCATTTAGTGCTTGATGCAGTGATTTTGCATACCCTTTAATTTACCAAGGTGTGCAGAGAGAAAGGAAGGAAGAAAGAAAAGGAATAAAAGGAGGCAAAGAAAAAAGGAAAGGAAAAGCAAGCAAGCTAAGGAAAGAAGCTCCAGCAAGTCAAGTAACTGTTGGAGCATTGAGCAGCTGTGATACTGTCGCTCTCCTGCGCTCATGTAAGACATCATGTGTCCTCAAGTTTCAGACAGAATTTGTGTGTCTTGCAAAGCAAACGGGCCAGAAGTGGTTGGTAATTTCAGCTTCTGCCAGTTAACTTATATGAGGCAGTGAAAGGCTAAATGGGTCATAATCAGCTCTGCAGCAGCCTTTCATGGCCCTTGAAGTGCCGTGTCCTTTCATTGCCTGGGAAATGACCAAAGCAGTAGCATCTCTATTCCTTAGAATACTTTGCTTTGAAAATTAATTAATCCCACATTGTAACTTTACAGTATAATCTGATAGAGAAATTACTCTAGTATGACCTCACTAGCACTGCCTGCTCTCATCAAACACAAATCTCTTCTGGACTGAGCAGATCAGAGCAGAATGTAGAGAAATACAGTGTGGGCATTGTTACTCTGAACATTGCACTATGTTTAATTGTCACTGTGTTTTGTGTGATGTCTCAGAAAGAGTCCTTGAAGGTAAAACTTCCTTTTTTCTTATCTCCATCCAGCCTTCTTGTATTTCCTCATACGTACTTCAGTTGTGCAGACTGAAGTTTAATAAGTATTTCTGGTTTCTTTCTCATTCATTTTGGGATAGATCTACTACAAATTCTATGGATAGCAGTCACATTAAACCCCTTAATGCAACTTTACGCATTTCTAAGATTTTCAGAAGATTAGCCTAGTGAAAGTACCAAAAGATCTTGAAGCTTATGTTCCTGCCATTTAAGCCCAGTGTCAAAATTCCCAAAATAGACATTCTGATGTACTTACAGCAGTTCCACTTCACTTAAACTGTAGGAAAGGCAAATTCAGTAGTAATGAATCACGGAATCACAGAACACTGAGGTTGGAAGGGACTTCTGGAGGTCATCGGGACCAACCCCCTGCTCAAGCATGGTGAGCTGAGGCTTTTTCCAGGCAGCTTTTGAATATCTCCAAGGATGAAGGTTCCACAGTCTCCTCGGGCAACCTGGCGCTCAGTCACCCTCACACTAAAACAGTGTTTCCTACTGTTCAGCAAGAACCTCCCATGTTTCCATCTGTTCCTGTTGCATGCCCCTAAGGAGAGCATTACTCACCCAGACACAAACATTCAGGAAAGGTGGTTGATGAATTTCTTCACATTGTGCTTGAGGCACTCATATGGAAGTAACATTTTGTATCCCTCCTGCATAGATAAAGGAGCAAGTACTGCAGAGCAAATGGCTAAACTTGATCACTGGTATTCTAAATGGTTGCCGCCATAGCAGGATATTCTGGGTAATAAATCCCTTGGTGCTACCTGTTAAATTTAATCTCTTTTGGAAAAAGCATTGAAGTATTGCTTGTAGCAAGAACTGAAATTCAGGGCTTCCAGATGTGTACAATGACTAAAAAAATACTATCTGTCAAGATCAGTGGGTCAGATATGGAATATTTTAAACAATATGAGAGCATTTTAGGGAAAAATGGTCAGAATACACTAACAGTTTGGTGGTTAAAACATTAATCTATCAGGAGAGTGATTTAAACTCAAAGACTATTTTCCAGTTTAAGCAGAGGTGGGATCTAAACACGGTTACTTCCGTGTTTTAACAGCAGCTTCCATATTTTAACTCTAATATTTTACCTTGGTTACGGCCCCTACATACAAAAGCAGGTACAAGCGCTACCACCTTTTTCTAAATGAAAGGCTTAAGACTCTGAAATTATGTCCGTACAGTCCATTAGGAACCTGTTGGGTGTGTAAACTCTGCTAGGCAGGAGGTTGCCAAATGAGAAACTCTGTAAGACTTGGTTTACAGTAACCAAGTATCTTTGTTGACTGGGCTTCTGATTTGGTTCTGCCTTTTGGTATGTTGCCATCTAAAGATGGTTATTTTCTGTCCGAATATACAGCACATGAATCCTTTCCAGATCTTGACACCTTCCAGCTCTTACCAGCCGGTCTCCAGATACCAGCTCTGACCTCATGAACAAAGCATGTGCTAGGTACAATATAAAGTGTATGCTGTCCTTAGTTCCCTTTAGGTGTAGAGCATGGTAAGACTGGAACAATATTCACGAGCTGATCGTGTATATGTGTATAGAGTCTCCTGTAAGTTTTTTTCCATTTTATGTAAACTTTGTGGCCTTTTGTAAGAGTTTCTGGAGTTGTACAATAGTGATGATATGTTGGTGTACTTATGTAGAAGTATGTAGGATCTATCAATTAATGGAACCACGTTCTTTTATCAACAAGTGATTTACAGTATTGCAATGCTAAATTTTGGTGATGCCTGATATTTATGACATTTTAGACCTTTCAGAGTAAGCAACATATATTGCTATAACTGAGAATGTATAAGCTAGCTTTCTTGAAAAGATTTAACTGAGTCTAGTGATCTCCATGGCGATGAAGAGGTTGCTAGTCAGATCCCTTCCTTTTCCCTCCCTCCTTACACCCCACCCCTCCCCCACCAGGATAAAAACTCAGCTGAAGAAAAGACAGTATATCTGGGATTCAACTCCAGATTTAGGTAGGCTGAAAATCTATGCCTCCAGGGTAGTCAGAAGAGATCTGGTTGACTCAGTCAGTGCCAGCTAGAGAGCAGGTTGGTGCTTTGATGGAAACACCTGAATCTGGGTGAGCTGAACGTAGACCTGCAGCTGGGCTCAACCTCAAGAATTGACCCATAAAGGGAGAAATGGAAAAAAATGACTGATAAGAAGAGAAAGATAGCTAAGCACAGAAATTATTTTCAGAATATTTTTAATGCAGGAATCACAAAATTATTTTCTAAAACTTAATACATGCTACGTGGTCAGGAATCTGGAGAAAGTGAACTTTATTAATACAGTTTTGTGTTAAGAGAACTGCAGTAATGTGCTTCAATTCAAAATCATCTTCTACAGTATGTGGCTCTGTGATAAAGCAGAAACTCAAAGGCTATCTGTTATGTAGAAAAATCACTCAAATTGAAAAACTTGCAAGTCTATTTTTGTCAGAGCAGAACAGAAATTCCTCTTTTTTCATGTCTTCAAAACTCTTTGATGGACTGGGCTTCTCTGAGGGGAAAGACTCTAAAATTAAAGGAAAGCTACCCCAGCCCCTAAAAAAAGATAAATATTTACAATAAGGTGTATTTATGATATATTGGTCCATGAGGCAAAATAGCATCCATGAAATATTATTAGATTATTAAATCACAATTTTGGTGCGGATACATTTCTTCATTCTCTGTATATCATCCCTTTACATGCTACTGCTTTCAGAGCTACTAAGTTGCAAAGTCTTACTGATGAATCCTGTGGAAACACAAGAAAGGAGAGCATCACAATATTTATGTGTTGATTTCATTGCCTCATTAATAAATCTCTAGGTTTCAGCAACCTAGCAACCCAGTCTAGTGGGAGGTGTCCCTGCTTCAACATTACTTCAATAATGTTAGTTATTCCTCAGCTATGAAACCTATTCAGTGGTCTTCTTGTTAATGCTGATAGTGCAAAAGAGAGAAAAGGGGAGTAACAAAAGAGCTATTTAATTTGCTTTGACTGGAGACAGTACTTGAAATTATTTAATTAGATCCAAGTTGTCTAGGCACTAGCAGAAACAAATGGAAGATGCTTAGAAAAGCTACATAATATTTCATTTCAGATTAGACAGTAAAAGAAACATTTATTTCTTCCTTTAAATATGGATATATCAGAGATATAAAATAGGGGGTGGAAACAAAGAGCCTGCATTATAAGTTTGTTGGGAAAAATCCTGTCTTTTTCCTGGAAATGTTTTTATAGGATTTAATGTAAAACAGTTTCAATAAATTTTAGAGCATTTTGGCTATATTTGAGATTGTCGTGGTTCTGAGCAAATTAGAAAAAGAACAGATTATCCTCCCCTCCCCCTTTTAGGGAAAAAAAGAAGAAAGGGAGAAATTAAAGAGATTCAGGAGTTTAGAAAAAACTAAACTACTTTAATAAAAACAAAACAAAACAAAAAGAAAGTATACAGTATGTACAAAACCGTATCAAGCTTCCAGGATGACCAGTAGGCAACAGTCCCAAGCTGGACTCGATGATGGAGAGGAGCTGGATTCCAGATCTGGAGTCAGGAACGCTCGGATCAGGATCAAAGGCAGACGAACAGTCAGGGTCCTCCTTGGATGTTGGCCATTGAAGAAAGAGGAAGAAGGGGAAAAAGGGGCTTGACCCTTTGATCCCTCAGCTTTTATGCTGAGCATGATGCGGATGGGATGGAATACCCCTGTTGGTCAGTTTTTGGGTCAGTTGTCCTGTCCGCTCCTCCTTGCAGGTGGGACCCTTTGACGCTTCTGCTTCCGACCCTCCAACGGGCAGAAAAACAAAATTACCTGACCTTGGATGTTCCAGCAATAAAGATAAACAAGGGCCTGTCTGCATACCATTCCTTGATATAATTGGGTCTTATCACTGTGAGACGAAACAGTTCTCTGAACAGTGTGCTGTTAATTTCAGAGTTTAGTTAGTTAGAAGAGGCCCAGGTAAGAAAGTAAAATTGTAAAACAGAAAATTGGTTCATTTTACCCCAAACCAGAACAGAGATAATGAATAAATTATTGTAATTCATGGAGATCTGAAGATTCATGGAGATCTGAAGATAGGACAAGGGGTAATGGCTTCAAGTTACACCAGGGGAAGTTCAGGTTAGATATTAGGAAATATTTCTTTACTGAAAGGGTTGTCAAGTATTGGAATAGGCTACCAGGGAGGTGGTTGAGGCATCATCCCTGGAGGTATTCAAGAGAGGAGTTGACATGGTGCTCGGGGATATGGATTAGTGTTGGATGTATTTTGTGTGGTGTGTTGGGTTTGCTAGTGTTGTGTTGTGTAGTGGTTTGTGGGGCTTTTTTTTGTTGTTGTTGTTTTTTGGTGGTTTTTTTGTGTAGTTTTTTTTGTTTGTTTGTTTGTGTTTTTGTTGTTGTTGTTGTTGTTTGTTGTTTTTTGTTTGTTTGTTCCCCCCCCATTGGTTGGACTAGATGATCTCAAAAGGTCCCTTCCAACCTAGGTGATTCTGTGATTCCGTGATTCTGTGATTTCAGTACATCCACCTGAAGGCTAACAGAAAAACGTCTTCCCCTATTTGGTAGCTCAAGGTACCTTCTTTCAACCCAGTAACAGTCCTGGATCTTGTCTATAACTGAATGTATAATCCTGAGAAATGAGCAATGATCTCTAGACTGGGAGTATTAGCTAACACCTTACAGTCATACCATGTATTTTGCACTTTCAGTTTTAATCTCTTTTGATAAACACTATTCATGTAATGGCAAAAGCCAATCTAGTGTGGTTTTGTTCTCATAATCTTGCTGTTGTCTTTACTACTGAGAGATCATGATGTAATAATTTCTATTGGAACTATGGGTGTTTTTTAGGAATGTAAAGTGAAGAATACGCCAAACCACTAGCTGAAAAATGGCCCTGGCCTAATTTTGCAAACAAAATCAAGAAAAACAAATACAGATGCTAAATTGGTTATTTTGTAAGGTAGTCTTTGAAGTTACTGTAGAGGTACTATGGTTTTGAGAGGTTTTATTAGCTTCATGTAACTAAGAGTACATATATTTAGTACATAATATATCTATAACCTGAAATAGAATTTTTTAATCATGAAAGAGAGACTGATTAAAAATCAATATTTAATTTTGAACTCTGTAGAAGTTTCATTAGGACAAAAATAGATTAATTATTTCTTCTTTCTTTTGGTTGTGGTGCTATCCTTTCCGATGAACAAGTTTAGCAATGAACAGGTTGGACCTTCCAGTGCTTAAAGGGCTCAGGACTTAGGGGAATAGGGACAGAAAGATTCAGCAGGTGGCGGTCTTTCCTTTGAATATTTTCAGCACCAGAATTTATTGTTGAGTTGCTTCTGAAAGCTTTTAAAAGGACCTTAAAATAAAGAGGTGCCCTCAAGTGGTTATTAGAGATTGCTTGGGATGCTTCAGAAGAATAGTGCTTGTCCTAACCAATTACCGTGTCAGAAAATTATATATTATTGCCTTAATTTCCTCCATTATGTCACTTGGGTATCATGCCTTTTTCAAAATCTTGAGAAATTTTGTTCTTTTTGAAACAATGGCATTATCTCTCAACTTAGTGATTGTGATGAATTTAAGCAAATGCAGGTCCTTACAACACTGTAGTTATAAGACTATGTATTGGCTTTTTTTTAGGATCACAGAATAATGAATGGATTACAAAAGCATAATATTTTAGTTTGAATAGGTGTTGTACCACCTGGATTCACCTTTTCTTAGTAAAAAAAGTTGTTTGTCTCAAAGTAGTCAGTGGTCTGACATCTTAGGACTTGAGAAGCACTTCTGGTAATAATTCAGGCCTATTTCACAGACCCAAACATTTTGCAGACAATTTGTGTTCTTATTTAACTAAATGAGATGTAAAAGACGGTACGAGACACAAGATATTTGGGACTGGCCAAACCAGACACACAAATCTTTAGTGCTATCAGTACGAGCTGATATGTGTGCTCTTAGAACTGAATGCACACGTGCACACATACAGCTTTGAAATAGCATCCATTAAGTTTTGTTATCTTTTGTCTGTTCATCGTCATGATTTTGCTTTTTATATATTTAACAGTGGTAAAAGAAACAGGAAACATACAATTTTCCTTCAATGATGCACACTGGGTTAAGGTGCGACCCAACAGAGTGCTCTAGGAGGAGCACAGAAATAGATCAGGACATACATGAAATGTCAGTATACACCATAATCATGTTTCCAACATGGTTCTTGTGCACCTCTCAGTCTAGCTCTCCTGGAATTTGGCAGCACTCAAAGACTGAATGTGACTATTGGGCATGCTCATCCGTGACAAAAACTTTTTGCAGATTTGCTGTACCATTCCCTTATGGTGTTCATATTGCAGTTTACCTGAATTACAACTCCTGAACCAATAGTGCTAAAGGGAGAATGAGGTTCATTATACCTTCACTTCTCTTTTACTCCTGTAGGCATTGATATAATTTGTCTACTGAAGAGCACTTTTTCTCTAAAATTCACATTGTAAAGATGGCTCTCTGTTACTTTGATTTTCAGTCCTACCGTTTAATTTCAAGGACCAATACACATTTTTGTTCATGCTAATTTTCCAGACATAGTATGGTTCAAAGTGAGATAATATTCCTTCTCTTAAACAATTAGTGTTATATTAGCTGTGTTTCCATACTAAGATCTTTTTTTTTTTTTTTACTTTTATATGAACATTGAGGAGTTGGATTACATTGAATTGAATTGCAGGCCCTGGGTTAGTCCCTTTTTATTTCTAGTAGTTGTTGGGCAGGAAAGGATGCCACTTGGTCTCCTGACCCTAGTTTGTAAGTGTAAAAACCAGATTATTTTAAAAAGAAATGTATTAATATACACTGTATGATCTGTGAGGTATAGAGGGAAAATAGCTGCTTTCACACTGTAAGTATTCAGGTGAATATACCTGTAGTGCCTTTCTCTCTTTTTTGTACAAAGTGATTAGATAACATCTTGGCACTGCCTGGGAGATAGGACTAGTCGAGGATTCAGAAGGCAAGTTTCTAAGATCTGCTTCATATAATGCTGTGTACCTTTCACTGACTGCCAATTAGATTTTGGATAGTTGTTAAAATACTCATCTTGACCTACAGAACCTGATATGATTTAAGGCCTAGTTTCAGAGCTACCCATACGTTACGGTCACAGCTGAAGTTAGTTCCCATGCTTAAGAAAGGATAAGTTGGTGGCAAGCTATCTTTTTTTTTTAAAAAAAATAAACACTATTATTTGGCTGTAAAGAGGAAAGACTTGCTTTCCAAGGAATTTGCTCCCTGAATCTTTTGGAGCATGTATCTCTTGATATGTAATACTTTTTCCTTTTTTCTCCTTTTCTTTAACATTTTGAGAGAGAAGGGAAATTTTAATACATTGTTTGATAAGGATGCTGGTTTCACTGCAACGTTTTAGGGTGATGCTTTGTTATCATGGGATATATTCATTTATTTTAAGGGAGAACTGTGATTTACAGTTTTCCTTTATGTTCAGTAAAGATTCAGAATATGAATGGGAAAGTTTTAACTAAGGACACATAAATAATATATGATTCCTGTGGCTAGTTCTATATTTATTCTAGTTGTTCTACTCTTTGAGGGAGCAGCTGTCATATGATGTGGTGGTTTGGTGCTGGGAAAGTAAATTGTATCTGGCTGCCCCATGAGAGGGATTTTCACACTGAATGACCTAAGAAGATATTTTGACTGTTATTCAGCTTTTCCATATCCTCTGTAAGATGGCTTCTACTGATGGACTTGATATTCTTAACATTCTTCTTCCTCTCTTAAAGTTGCCCTTTCTTTCTAGGCTCTCTTTCCCAGAAAAGGTCAGGCCAGAGGTCACTTCTAACTTGGGCTGTTCTATAATTATGTGGTTTTAAGTCTGAAGGAGATCTATGATAACTCAAACAAGAGATCAGGCAGACAGTGCCATTGCCTGAAGTTCAGCGGCATTATTTGATAGAATCTAGTAGAGAAATGAAGGTAGGATGGCTGCACTTGGAAGAGAAGGTGAAAGGGGGCTCTGAGATGCTAATCACCTGACCTTTTGAACCTACCAAGGGGTTTTATTTGCTTAAAGATTAGACCTGAAGTTAATAGTAAGAATACAGACTGGGCAAGATACTGGATTGGGAGATATTTGACCATGGAGAAGAAGGATGATCCCAGAAGAATCAGGATTTCAATGAGGCATAGTCAAAAGAAGTGGATGACAGGAAGAGACCAACAGCAATATTATTCCCGGAGAATGCATCTTTGTAAGGCTGATATTGAGTTTATCTAATGATGCGAACTGTCTGTCCTGTGGTTGTAGAAGGCTTACTTATGTTCAAATACCTTAAGTAATTTTCACTTTCATCAGTTATTCCCAGAACTCTGTGAGCAAGCTGGAAGATACAGAGATGTAGCTAGATGTCTTATGACTTCTGCTGTTTGGGTGCCTGCCTGCCCACTCCTTTCACAAGCATTTCCCTGTGGCACGCAGATCCCTGAAAGCTGGTAAAAGGCTTTGAACTGTTTTACAAAATGCTGTTGGCAGAGGAAGAGTGCTTTCCATCAAGAAAGCTGGAGCACAGTGTTTTCCCAGCTGCTCTGAGGCACCATATGTTTGCTGCATGGCTACTAATGCTACTCCTTATTTCTTCAGGAGACACTGCAGATTTAAGTCTCAGTGATATTTGTATGAGGATAAGCAAACTGCTGTTGTGCAGCAATATTTCACTGGGGTTAATGCCAGGATCACCCCTGTCAAAGTAGCTGACGTGAGGTGCCAGGAGGAATATGGAGATCAAGACCATCAGTATTACCAGTCTCATTTGACACTCTTAAGACCTTGGGAGCAAGGCATGCAAATCTTTATGACTTGGTCAACACAGCAACTGAGATTCAGCTGACCAAGATGTTCTTCCAATGGCATTTTAGATGTCTATGCAATTTCTGTTAACAATAACTGTATAATTTTACACAGTGAAATAGCATGGTGTATAACCAATCAAATGTGCCCCACTCATGCTCCCAGACCTTTACTGGGATGGCTATTTGTCAAGCGGTCAAACGTTCCACCTCAGGGTGAAAACAGACAGTTTTCTGCCCCAATTAGAAGTTCATACAATAAACAGGAAGTCAAAACACTGGGTGGGAAATAAGGGGCTGAGCATATGCTGGTAGGGCTCAGTTTCAGAGCTATCCCTCAGAGCTGGCAGGACGACAACCAGCAGGAAGAAAAAAAGTGAACAGCCAAGCACATGGGAGAGTCATGGTGAATGACAATTGCGTAGGGTTTGGAAAGGATAACAGCTAGGAGAATATGAGAAAAAAACAACAGTGTACTGGAAGGACATTGTTATATTTAAATGACAGAAGTATCTTAAAAAAAATCAAAACCAGATACACAAATCTCTCTATTGGCAGGCCTTGTGACAGTCTTATGTAGCGTAATGTGAAAAGATGAGGTAACATTATGGCTGGAGATTTGCAGTCAATTGAAGGGCTAAAACCAGCTAAAAACATTAGGATGCTGAGAGACCATGATGAGATGTATCTGTGGGGAGGGAAATTGGTCAAGGTTTTTAAGTTACAAGGCCCTGGTTTCTAGAATGACACTGCCAGGGCAGTCCACATCCATTTCTTACCTCTGCGTATCCTCAGTAGATGGTAAAATTGATTCACAACTGCTTAAGGTTATTACTCATCATTCATTGGCATGGCTGCAGGAACTGGGAATCCTGGTGAAGCACAACACTAAGTCTCTGCTTTGTTTCCTGCAGAAGTCAATCACAGTTTTGGCTTTTAATCTATATGGATGTCAGACTTCCAGTTAGCATCATGAGTGAAGGGCTGGGCTTAGTGCGATCAGAGCACTTCTGGAGTAGGAGGAAGAAAATCAGGGAAAGAAGATGATGACTTTGAGGAGTCAGCACAGAAGCAAATATAGAGGAACAGGGTTGCAGTGAACACTGGATAAATCCCACCTGCTTTATGATGCAAGTTAAACTATTTTCAAGGTGGAGAGCAGTTAGGAAACTCTTTCAGTACTTTCAGTACTACTGGGCATTTGCCTGGTAGTGTCACCTCACTAAGGCAGTACCAAAGCAGCCTCTGCAGACTGCTGACTGCAGGTGTTGCACAGGGATACATTGTCATCTCTGTGTGACCAGAGCTATAAAGGATGACAAAGAACCATGGACTTCTTCGTGAGTCAATATAATAGTGGTATCATTAAACTATAATATAATATTATATTATTTTGTACAGTAAAATTGATGGTCAGATTTCAGTGGGGATATGGAATTTCAGGTCATGCCAGACTCTCAATTTCTAAAGTGGAATGGGATGCACATAAAAGTCCATCAGTAGGCAAGTGAATTAGAGATATTTTTCTCCATTTGATAGCAGAGATAATTTAGTAGGAAGAGCTCTATCTATCTATCTATTATCTATCTATCTATCTATCTATTTAAAAAAGCTCTTTTTCTTTAAACGTAAACCAGTGCTGTGGCTATATGGCTGCACACGGCTGGTGAGATCACAACTGTGTCTCCCTCGTGGGATGATAGGACCAACATCAGTATTTACTGCCGTGAGTTCCAATAACTGACATAGGTTTTCAATGGGATGAGAAAAACTAGAAAAAGCTAACTGGTATGGAATTAAGTGGGAAAGAAAACAAGCTTCCTGGGTTGCTGTGGATAGGTTACAGTAGTGCTGTGGTTCCTGATCTGGTCAGTGATACAGTTGAGAGAGGTAGGTACTGTGCTGGATGACAAGGATTCATTATCAGAGTGTGACAAACACTTAATACTAGATTGTGAACATGGATCAGTACAAAAATTGTGTGCAAGGAAATGCACTGTGGTTGACTGGATAAATTCGGTAATGATGGAGTTAAGTACAAAGTAAGAGATTCAGTAGTAGGCTGATAAGCTGAGATACAAAGAATAAAACACTGTGAAACTGGGTAGTTGACTTAGAATTTTGCTCAAAGGAGAGGATAGAAACCTCAGGAGACACACAGATCAGCTTTTCAGCTACTTTCATCATTAAGCACACGACTATTTGGCTATACGTATTTGATTATAAAGTTGCAGACTGCAATATAGCACACCTTAATTTCTGTTGTTTAGTGTTTGCAAGCCTGAGTCAATGTCTGAGTAGGCTTAAATCTAGTCATATAGAAATGTAGATTTTCCTCAATCAGTTAACCTCTTACCCAGATGAAAATCTTACTATGCCACCTATAAAATCTTTATATGCAAGTTATAAGTCAGTTTTGACTTTAAGGGGAAAAACAGTAGGTTTGGGGTCAGTTTGACTTTTAAGCCAGTTTGGGTCTTAGAAGTTGGAACTTTTTTAACACAATAGTATAATAAATTTGAACTCGATCGGTATCCTTCAGGCAGTAAGGGGTGTGGAATGAGTTTCAGTGAAACACTTAAAATTTCAGCTGTTCCAGACTGTGCAAACTTCACCAGCATTTTAAATATCCTGAAATCAAGAAGGTTTAAGCACATGCAAACAAAAAGTGACAGGGAAGTACCTTCTTCAGATTATATCTGTCAGAAAACTACCAGCTGCAAACTGTTCATGTATAAATTGAGGCTCTGACTTCCTCCAAAGATCCCTGCAAACAAGACTTTGAGTTTAAAGGAAATGAGCTTTACCTTGCCTATTTAACAAATTATAATAACCTTAAAAACTACAGCAAATTCTCTTACAAACATAATTTGGGGGGGGGCTGTTTCTAAAATTAATCTCTTAAGTGTGTAAGAAAGAATGGATGTAAAAAAATATCTTTTCCTCCCTATCTCCTCTGTAATTTATGTTCATAGCTCAGCATTTAGGGTTATATTTTTTCCCACTTACCTGAATGCCAGCCTGATGTAAGGCTGCATTTCCTATCAGAGTGATTGTGAAGAAGCTTCTCTCTGTGCATTTCTCACCTCTTGGTCTCTATGCTGGAAGAAAATTGATTGAACATAGAAGAAAGCACGTAGTAAACCTTAAAGAGATGAAGTAAGGCTACACCTGCCTGACGAGCAGAAGAGATGTGAATTCCACTGCACTAGTATTTCAAAAGACACGTACCTTAGTGATGTGACAGTGCTCCATAACAGCCAGTGCTATTTTTTCTGGTTTTCTGTGGTTTGGGGCTTAGGGTTTTTTTATGGTTGGTTGGGTTTTCTTTAAGGATCTGAGTATATGTTTTAGGTTTTCAGGTTTTCCCTTATATTTTATTTTCATTGGAACTAATTGCTCTGCATGATGTTGATTTTATACTGCAATTATTGAAGTGGTTTTTAGTAGCACTGGTTATATGGCTATATTAACAATCTGCAGTTTCTTTGTCAAAATACACCTTCAACTTAATTGCCTTTGGTAAATAAACTTAAATTATCACACAGGGGTGCTTTGGTAAGATCTTTCTTCTGATCTCAGGGCATTGTATTTCAACAGTTGTTACAATTAGTGCACTATTGTAAATGTATTTTAAGACAACTCTAATGCATTTTGGTTTCAAAACCAGAGTTTTTACAAAAGTAGTTCACACAGAATACTACTAACACAGAGGTATTAATTCTGTAGCACTCATAAGGTCGAGGACTGTATCAAGAATAGGACATGTAGAACTTAGAATTTGCTTTAAATATGCGGGAAGGGTATCTTGAGGAGTAGTAGTGACATCCTAGTGAGAATGATGAGGAATAGTGTGAACCTAGTGAGACTTAGAAAAGCAAGGTGTCAGTGAAAAGAGGCAGCACTGTAAAAGCCCAGCGCAGCAGCAGTAGCTTTCAGTGTGTAGGTTCACTCTGCTGACTCTCAGCAGTTAGAAGTGCTGAGTCCTGAGGCACTGTACAGAAATTAGATGGATAGTTTCAGCAGTGGTATGTGGGTGTTTTAGGCCCTGTATTATTCTTTACATTGTGGCTCTGCTGCCCCACTGTAAAAGAACATGTAGGTAAGTCATGTAATATGTAACCGCAGGACTTTATAGGTTAACATAACTTGTGATAATATGTAAAACACACAAGAAATATAAAAAATCAGCTAGGAGATGAATCCCATGGAAAATTCAAAAGACACCTCCAACTTGATTATCTCAAAATTAAGAAAAAGAAGTAAAGTTCAAGGCTTTACCTGAAAAACTTTGAATTAGATTTTTGTACATCCACTGTCATGAACATGCTTTTACTGGTGGAGTTTTAGTGCATTTAAGCAACTTTCAGTTTCAACTGTACAGCCAGATAAAAACACGTGATAATATTGAAAAAAAAAAGTTAAAACTTCAAATTTTGCTGAGATTATCTTTCAGAATGAGAAACTGAATGAAATTGTCAGAAAATAAAAGGTAAGTTCTTCAGGATGCAGAGTGCTCAGTTTTGAAAAGCTGGAGAGTGCTCTCTCCTGTCCCTGAGTGAAGTTGAAAGGAAATCATAAAATCATTACTGTGCAAACTCTGTTTTGTTACTTCATGCTGTCAGTGTTCTATTGAGCCTTTCTGTTTTTCAGTGTAGGGCGACCATGTACTGATGTTGCTTTGTGCTGCTGGAGTCTGTATGGCTTTTCAGCTTCTATTTGATGTATTATCTGATGTCTCGTTTCCCTCTTCTCGCTTATGTCATTTTACTACTTTTCTCTTTAAAGAGACACTTGTATCTTGATCGCTCCTTTTAGGCACATGTCAGAAAAAGTTAAAAAGACTGTGAAAAGTGATATGCTGGATATTTGCTTACATCCCTGCCACAGAGGAGCATGCTCTCAAGGTGACCTGAATAGCAATTTAACCTCTGCTCAACAAATAAGTCAGAGACACACAAATGCACCTACACTTGTGCATGTGGTTTTGCATGTAACCAATTTGGGTCAGCTGATGCAGTTTACCCACTTCAAGACTCAAAAGCCAGTTAATGGCAGAAGTAATACATTTGACTGGTAAAGTGTTAAAGCAGTAAACTGCAGAAAGTCTTTTATACGCTAGTCTGGAACGTACGCTAAGGGCTAATGATTGCAGGAGTATTTGGAATTGGGTCAAAAAAGGGCCATTAAGCAAATAGAAATGTCACTATGAAGTTAATTATTGGAACAATATATAAATAGGAAAAAGAATGAACTTTTTCCTGATAAAAAGCGCAGAACTAATAGCTTGGACTGCAAGCAGATAGGCACACTAATGCTTGCAACACTCCACCAGTGTACATCAGCCCTGACCTGTAAATGTCTTAACATTGAACCTCTGTTGAGGAGATACTGCCAGAAGAGTCAAGCTGAGTCACATTATGTTCCAGTTTTCTGAAAGTGAGTACAAGGAAGGAAGCAGAGATAAAGTGACCTAAATTAAAAGCTG
This sequence comes from Thinocorus orbignyianus, assembly GCA_013400375.1. Classification (NCBI taxonomy): domain Eukaryota; kingdom Metazoa; phylum Chordata; class Aves; order Ciconiiformes; family Thinocoridae; genus Thinocorus; species Thinocorus orbignyianus. The sequence continues at coordinate 362,178 of VXBW01001623.1, read as the reverse complement.
AATGTGTGTTTTCTGAAGTGAAACCACTGTGCGCTAATTTCTATATTTAACTTCCAAATCAACTGACTAAAGATACTCAAAGATTACAAGGATTAATTAAGAAGAATACTAAGCACCCTTTCCTATCAAGTATCACATCTGGAATACTTTGGCACTTCTTGAACAGTATCTCAGTTCTTAAAAGCCAGAATCATTCTTTCATGTAGGTATGTTGAAAATTCTGAATTCAAAGAACGTGAGATTCTTATGTTTTAAATAAAATTAGGTTCCTGGAACAAGCAGCTGCAGAAAGGGAAATCAGATAGCTCCCTTGTGGAGTTGTTATCTCTGAATGATTTGAAGCATGAACAACAATCTGGATAGTACAGTGTTAGCAGTAGTCTGGATTCAGATTCTCAGATTCCATCTGATAATATATTTTCTAATACCATCAGTGTTATGTCAGTGTTATTATGATTTTCTCTTACCTTTTTTAAACTGAAAGGATTCTGTCTCTCTGTCCTAAAGGCACCAATAAATTCTATTTTTTTGCTTTAGTTCAACAATAGTCAACAACGCAAAACTCCCAAAATGGTGTGTACCCTCCAGTCTGGTGCCAGCTGTTTGAAAGGGCTTCTTAATGACTACACTGCACTGCAATCAGCTCCTCAGTGGAAATCTTAGGGATGACACTCAACTTTACCTATTCCAAATGAAATGTTTCCTTCCTTAGGTATCTGTTTGACTTACGTGAAACAATAAACCTTAGAGATGGACAAGAATCTTTTTCCACACACAGGTGACTTCATCTCACATTCATTTATCTGTTTTTTCAAAGTTTAACTACATGTACCTTTGAGTGCATGTTCAGATGAAACAGATTCAACTAGGTGCTCATTTTGGGCTTCAGGAAGTTAAGCTTCAATCAAATTCAATGTAAGATAACTACCTAATGTTCTTGGCAATTGTGGTGCTATACAGGTAGATTGTAAAATACAAGGTGTAAAACGAATGCACAGTAAATGCAAGTAAATGCAAAATTGACTGTAATTGGCTTCTCCATATCTTTGGGAGTAGTTTTAGGAAGTGTGAAATGCTTCACACATTACTAAATTCCATTAGAATTTAATCCCAGGTGTTGCACAATTTTGAACCTTTGAAAGATCTACAGAAAAAATAGGGTAAGTACAGCTTTTAATTGTGACAAATGGAAGGATTTAGTAATAAATTAACTGTTCTCCTGACAAACCAAGGGACAAGCTTTTAAAGGCGGTGTATTGAAATCTCCTTTAAGAGCAAACACGAACAATGTTCATGATGCCTTATCATGGTCGAGTCATACTTATGAAAGTCCTGGAGAAAATAAATATTTTTGTCATAAATTAAAAATGTGTGGGGTTAAATAAACACAATCAGATTTGTAATGCATTGAAAATTGGCATCTAAACAGTTTAGGTGTATGTATTTCAACTTGGGATGTATGATGCTATCTCAGTTATGATTCTAGATGACTGTCATAATTTATGTAGCCTTATATAACATCCCATTATTTTTTTTGCTTGTAGAATAGAAGGGTGGGAATGCCAGCAAGAGGAGTATTTATGAGAATAGAAAGCAAGTTGTCCTCTGGTGCAAAACTTCATATGGATATTCATATCACATTGGACCTTTTTTGAATTCAAACCTTGTTCCTACATGAATAAATAATTTATGGGAATATTCAGTGATTGGATGGTATCATAAATAGCACAGAAGTGAAATCAATATTTTTTTACAAAATATAAATGTGCTGTCTATATTTTTGCCCATCTTTATTACATTTCAAAACTAGTGACAGTTGAGTGTTAATCAACATGTCAATCTACCTGTTTTAGGTATGGATAAAGCAAGGAAGATTTGTAATGTAACCAAATGAGTCGTTTCCAAATGATTAGATAAACTGATGGGCGTATCTTCTCCATCTCTACAGATCAAAATTTTAATAAATGCTTAATGTCTATTTTACACATCCCATAGCTGTAGTCAATTATCACAAAATGTATTAATGGAATTGGCAATATAGATTCCTTATAATTATATGCTGTACAGACTTCTAGAAAACAGAAGTGCACCCTGGATAGAAACATTCAGAGAAAACTCTTTAATGCATTATTCCAGCCAAGAGTAAGTAAGAGTATTTGAAAGTAAATCTACCTCAGTAGAGTGTTTTAGAGAGGTAAAGGTTAGCAGGTGAAGTAATTAAATGATATTCAATCCATAGCGGAAAGCATCAAAGCTATAACATGAAGGATAGATAGTTGGGAAGATGTTTTTTTTATGAGTACAGAAAAAAGGTTAGACAATTAGATCCATGTTGCTTGCTAGAAGTCATAGAAAGATTTCTTATGCTTTGGTCCATGGCAAATTACTCTCAATTTCCCAGCTGGTGACATCAGTTCTTTGGAACAGTGGGCTGAAATTTTTCTAATACTAGGTATTTCTGGATTTGTTTGCATGTAACTTTGCATTGCCTGACTTTGAACTGCTTTGAAACTTGATGCACAAGAAATCCTCTAACTTCTGTCAGCGGCTTCTACATACGAAATTAATCACAAGAAACAAATCACAAATAATTTAGAATTCTACATCTGAGGTAAAATGCTCAAATGCAAAATTATTTTTCCGGGCTAGTGTGCTTATTTTTGATCTCTGTATGAGGGTTGGAGAGGTGGTGGTTCAGGGAAGATATCCATCTAATTCACCCACCTTTTAGGGCAGGATGAAACTGACAGAAGTGTTTACAAGATAACAATGAGCTATTTTATTATATGTGATAACAAATAAAAAAATAACAAAATGACTCCTACTCTTGTCATTGACCTTCATTTGCCAAATCCTAAAAGGTGATCAGGGATAGACTTAAAGATAATTTGAAAGATTCCAGTAAATGATTCGGAAAGATTATGAGAGATAGAATAATCTAGCATTATTTGCATGAGTATACTGTCTTCTCAAGGTAAAACTTTATTCCTGGAGACATGAAGAAAAAAGACAGAAATAGCTAACTAGTTAGCCAGATACACAGATAATGCAAAAACCAGTGACTTCTTGTTATTTCATGACAGACTGACTAGTACTGGCTAGTGATGGATCCTTGTACCCTGAAAGCCGTAGTTACTTAAGGCTGTAATGACTAGAAAGCCAAGTCTTTTATAGCTGTTAAACAGATATACTGGGTGTACCTGGCAAGGTTTCAGTAGCAGTGGGGCTACATGGGTTGCTTCTGTGAGAAGATGCCAAAAGCTTCCCCTTGGCTGACAGAGGCCTTCCACCCAGCTCCCTGACAGACCGGCCACTTGCCAAGGCCAAGCCCACCAGTGACGGTGGGAATGCCTCTGTATGGCAAAAACCACTGTGCTATGACAGCCAGGAGAGAGGAGTGAGAATATGTGAAAACAACAATTCTGCAGACACCAAGGTCATTGAAGAAGGACAGGGACGAGTTCCTCCAGGCACCAGAACAGACATTCCCCTGCAGCCCATGATGAAGATCATGGCGAGGCAAGTTGTCCCCCTGCAGTCCATGGAGGTCCACAATGGAGCCTGTGGAGGGCTCCTTATCGGATCAAGTGGTTGCCCAAAGGAGGCTGTGTGACCTTGTGGAGAGCCTGCTGTTGACCAGGCTGCTGGTAGGATGTGTGGCACGCTATGAAGGGAGGAGCCCATGCTGGAGCACTATTTCTGGCAAGATTTTTGACCCTGTGAGGAACTCGTGCTGGAGCAGTCTGTTCCTGAAGGACAGCACCTCATGCTGGACAGTTAATGAAGAAGGCCCATTGGAAGGACCTGTGTTGGGGCAGTTCATGAAGGACTGCCTCCCATGGGTGGCACTCCACACTGGAGCAATAGAAGCATGTGAGGATGAAAGAGCATCAGAGATAGTGTGTGATGAAGTGACTACAACCCCTGTTCCTTCTCTCCTTGCATTGCTTGGGGGAAGGAGGTAGAGAAATTGTGAGTGTAGTTGAGTCTGGGAAGAAGGGAGGGTTTTTTTCGTTTTGTTCTTGTTTCTCATTACCCTACTCTTTTGTTAATTGGTAATCAATTCAGTTAATTTCTCCAAGTTGAGTCTGTTTTGTCTGTGATGGTAATTGCTATGTTACCTCCCTGTCCTTATGTCAGCCCGTGAGCTTTGTGTCATATTTTTCCCCCCTGTTCTGTTGAGGAGGTGGGGTAATATTGTGGCTTGGTGGCTACCCTAAGTTCAACCCGCTACATCAGAGCCAAGTAACTTCACAGGAAGCAGGCAGACGTGTAGGGGGTTTGGACTCCTTTTGTTAGAGATTTCAAGTAATTCACTTTTCACAGTCAGTCACAGTCAAGTATAAATACCTTATTACAAAATAATAAACTTTTTGCATGTCCAAACCAGATAGACCATTACTTGACTTCCCATGACTGTCATGCCGCAGATGGAAGGGCAAATATTATTTGAAACTGCAGTTCAATGTAGCCAGTGCTCAACATACATTTAAGCAAGCATGTTAATACAAATATGTTTAGCTCTAATAATTTAGAACTATTTGAATTCTACAGCTTATCTTATAGCATTAAGTCAAGGGGATTCCTGGCAGAAATAGTACTCAAGGTTAATACAGTGTAAGGGGGAAAAGGCTACTTGATCCAAACTACTAGATATCTCCAGGCAGTTTTCAAAGAAGAGCTTAGGCACATTGTTAATTATATTCAGCCTTGCTAAACTGTCTCCTAGTGTCAATCACTTAGTGCATTTTTCTCTCTCTGACTTGACAAAGTTGATGTCTTTCCTATGTTCATTAAAACACGAATCATTTAAGTACTACTAATTTCCATTAAGTCACAAAAATTTAGCCTGAAATTAGTGATCCGCGAAATTCTGGTTAATTTCTGATATCACACATTTTAAAACCCCTACAAAATTTAAATTCTGACTTTAAAATTTTAAATTTCTGTTGACAATTAAGAATTCTGAGATTTTACTTCAGTTGTTATACTTTTGAATTAAATGCTCATGTGGCACCTGATTCAAAAAGGCCCTTAAAATAAAGCGCATGAAGCTAGTATAGCAGTTCTAGATGCCGGATAGAAGGGAGAGCAAGAGGAGAAAAAGAAAGTACCATAGGCAGATAATAGTAAAAACATTACTGTGTAAGAATCATAACATAGAGGAAGGGTCATGACTGATGCAGCGATCTTGTGTTTATGTAATTTATTTTTTGCAATAAACTCGAGTCTTTGAGAAAAGGGAAAATGGACAGCAGATGAGTAATTTTCTCTGGATGTTTTGTCCACTGGGCAAAGAAATCTTGCCTGTTTGCAGGTTTGTTTCAAAGATTAGGTGCTTTGGGATTCTTCTCATGTAAACATAACGTCTACTTACTGGAATAAAAATAGTAAGTTATTTGCTGTGGTATTTGGAAATTTTGGTGTTGAGTGACATATACTAAAAGAAGTAATACCTGTCTCAAGAAAAATATGGGGAAATAATTACAGTAATCAGGTTCATGGGAGAAAAAAGGTGATGAAGAGAACGTCTAAAGACTGACAAAGACAGATGAGACATATTTGGAATGTTAAAAGAAATTGCAGCAACCTTTGGGAGTTACCTAGCTATAACATTTTGCTGGAACTAAACAGTTTGCAGGGATTCAAAGACCCTTACCTGCAGCAAAATGGGAAAAATAAAGAAATATTCAAGGACCATGGTATTTGACCCCTCTTCCCAAAGGTGGGGTATTATTTAGGTGAAGTAGTACAAAATGTATACAGAGTCATGTTTACAAAAGCTTGTGTCTCTCTGTGCATGTGTGTATATGTGTGCACATGTGCATGTGAAAAGGGAGCATGGATGGAATGTACGTGGGCTTTAAAAAGTGCTGATACAGAGCTGCACAAAAGGCATGTGTGCCAAACCAGTAAGTATCATACCAAGGATGAACTGTTACCCACCTTAATGGAGACATATTTCGTTTACAGTTCTGAATAAAATTTTGTTGGATTGCAAGGTGACTGGTGAAATGTCAAAAAGAAAAAAAAAATAGAATATTACGGCCTTCATTTACCTGTCAGAGGAAAGGCAAGTAAAACTGCATTATTCAGCAAGAAAAGCTTTGTACTTCAGAATAGCTAAACAAGCATGGATGGCTTGGTTAGATTCAAATCTTAACTGATGCTTAGATTTGAAGCACTCAGTTCTGGGTTTCAGGCTTATCCCCAGCAGGATTGCAACTAACAAAAAGAAAGGAATATTGTCTTGGTGTTATTCTTACAAACGATTATCATGTTCCAGGATTTGAGTATAATTTAAGCTTCTTAATCATGCACATGGCTTCAGTAGATTATGAAAACCAAACTACATTTCCATCCCCATTATAAGCTATTAACTATAAATTGCCATTCTTCTTGTCCAGCAATGGGTATGAGCGAAGTCATCTCTGGCACAGTTTTGTCATAGATTATTCAAAAAAATAACATATGGAGAAGGACAGGTGGGAGGGAAAGAGACAGATACATTACCAGGCAGCAAAGTGATAAGAGAGATGTATGGATTTTAGATGTTCAAGAACAATTCATGTAACAAATAAGCCTGCATGGGGAAAGAAAAAGAGAGAACTGTTCTGAACAACACGTTTCTACAGGAAGATAAACTTCAGCATTTCTAAGCCTAGGAATTAGTTTCAAATGAAAAGAACAGTTGTCAATTTGGTTCATTTTCTGGGTTTGTTTTAAATGTAGATTAAACATTAAAGCAATGTAATCAAGATTTACAGGAAGATGTAGCTGTAGAGAAGAAAAAAATAAGCCTGAACTCATAAATCTGCTGTTCGTGGTAAATTGAGATGAGAGTTTTACAGATAGGAATAAAAAGCCCATTAATTGCTACATGCAGCTTAAAAGTTGTTAGAAGAAAAAACCAAACATGTTTACTGCTACAGCTGACTTCCTGTGATTGATTCCCTTGTGTTTTGGCTTCAGCTCATAGCACTCAGCACCCTGTCGATTCTGTGTTTATGAAATCAGATACAGCATCTTTATTAAAAGATTTTTACTCTCATATACAATCATAAAGCATCGCATATGAATGTGCTATTTATTTAATGCAGAGACAGAATAATAATGGGTTTGGATTTGCGGTATGCTACTTGGAGAACACCTTACTTCTCAGCCAAAAATTTCTCCAATCCTTCTGAAGCTTTCAAGAGGTTCTGAGCATTCATTACTGACAGTAGCTCCAGTCAAGAGACAGAAGAGCTTAGTACCTGTTAGGATGTAGCCTAGTTTATGTTTCAAAATTCAAGGCTGGGCAAGGGCCTCTATTTTTATTTATTTCTTTTTTTCTATACCAGTAGGAAATAATGGTGTAGCACTTCTGAAAGCGTAAGAAATATGAATTAATCTGTTCTGCGTCTGTAAAGACTTTCTCCACGTGTCATATACTAATAACATTACTGAAGTCGTTATCTCTGAGCAAGTGTTTTCAAACATTTGATATCTTTTAATAAGGAACGCCTAGTGCATTCTGTATAAAAGAGCTGGCAAGATTCAGGTGTTATGGTTATCCAGAAAGAGAACAAGGGGAACAGGAAAAGTATTGGGGATTAAAAATTAAGATAAACAAAGAAGACATTCCATGCATAAAAGAAGACTCCTTTTGCATAACATTATTGGTTAATAAACATCATAATGTCTATAGACATCATACTATCTAGAGATATTTATACTCTCACGTGTGGTATCATTGAGGCTAGGGCGTTTTAATTTATTAATTTTGTAAACTGAATGCATCTGAATTTATCAAAGTGATAATTGGATGTATAAATCTTTGACTAATATTAAAAAAAAGCACAATAGGGGACTCAGTTCTTTATCACATAAGAGGAAGTATTCCAATCCATTTTCTCTGAGGCAAAGCTGTTTTCCCTTTTGGATGTGTCTTTTGTGGCCAACATATTTATCTCCTTCCTCTGCCTCCTTGAAAATATTCTGAACATTTTCAAATAATCAGAGAAAGGTTCCATCACCATTTTATGACAAAAGCCCTACTACTGAGTAGGCAGTATGTTTGAATTGTTTCAAATACATATAGAGGCTTTATCTTTTAGAATATATTATAATTTATGTGCCCATAGGAGAACTTTATTTTTTTTTTTCCCCTGGTAAATAAAGAACATAAAGCTGATTCAGAATGAGAATAATGTATACTTTGTTATGTAATGTGTATACAGGGTAATTGGATATGTCATTGAAATTGATGAAATGCAAACAACCCAAAATGTTCTGGTTTGCCTCTGAGTTTGGATAAACTATGTATTTGGCTACAGTTTTTGTAGCATCATAATGTTTAATTGAAGCATTTAAAATAGTAACTTTAAAACCATAATTGAATAAAAAAGTGGTTGTTTTGTTTTGTTTTGTTTTTTTTTTTTTTTAAATTTATTATTTTATTCTTTTGATTTAAAATAGTTCATAGCTGCTAAAATGGGGGCAAAAACCCCAACCAAAAAATCATTGGTCTTTTCCAGTAGCTTTGCAGCTCTCCAGTATACCTGAGCTGAGCTCTGTTAAGTTACATAACCAACACTGTATGGCCAGTTGTAAACAGCCTTGAACAGACCAGACCTGTGAAGTCTGCTGAGAAAAACATGATCTGGTGGGTTTGACCCTGGAATGCTGAGTCATAAATTCTCATTTTCTTCTGTGGCATTGCTGCGGATAGGTCACTTGGGCTGTTTAAGCCACTCAGGTTTGAAATAAAAAAAAAATAATAAAAAAAATCATCTGCAGCAATTCTATTTATAAGGTAGCGTAGAATCCAACTGTCTCACAGGTGTATTATAGGATTCAGAAGTTAACTGCAGTAATGCATTGGATGTAACTCTAAAACACAGTTCATGGAACTGTAAAACATAATTCACAGAGTGGAACTTATCAATAAGTTAGCAAAATACCCAATTTACTGAATATATGGATAGCATTATTTCTAACTTTTTTCTTCTCAGAAGGACTGTAACTGTTTCGCTATTTCATTTTCACTTTTGACGTAATTTAACACTCCAGCCACAATAATGATTAATGAACCTGCAACTAATTCCTGTAGTGGTCCAAAATACTAATGTATGAAATACATAAAAAATGCTTTTTCCGTGGTCCAACCACGTCATGCTTTCCTTGAAAATATTTTACAGTATCTTAACTACCTGATCATCGAGAATTCATTATGAATTAATTTGTCTGCCTTTGCCGTTTCCTGAGTCAACTAAAACAGCAGGTTTGCTTCTACAGAACTGTGGTTTGGAATGATATGAAGAAGTGTAGCAGACTTCTGATTGCTCTTTTTCTTCAAAACTATAAGCTGAAATAGTTTCAATTTAATTAGGAGAAAAGAATAGTTTAGCATACTTACCTGTTTATTAACAGGATCACAGTGAACAATGTTTTACTATTGGTCAGTAACAAAAAATAGTAATTTTTTTCAGCACAGTAGGGAATTCTGCTACTTCTATATTTAAATCATTGACTTTTCAGTCTCTGGGAAGGAAAACACAGTGTTATTTCTATTTTTTTCAGTTCTTTGCAAGGTCCAAACTTGAAAGTGAATCAGACATGGTTTTATTCTGGCACTGTTGTTACCTAGATAGCAGTGACAGGGATAGTACCGCAGCAATCCATACATTCTATTTGCTTTAGCTTTAAAATTTTGCTTGAGTAGGGAAATTATTGATGGTTCTATTTCTCCCGTGTTTGTGTATAATAGCAAGTTTGAAAACCAGCCCGTCAGCTCTGTCATGGCAAGGAAAATCAGTTCCTTCAGTGTTGGTCTTAGCCTGAAAATCTGTTGTGAGTTTCTAGCATCAACAAATGCTGTGCCATGCTTCCCTATCCATAAGGATCACACCTTGTTTTCACTGCCTCTCAAAATTTGCTGTGGATCTGCTTCCTATTGCAGGCACTACTCTGTTTCCCTCAAAAGTCTCCTGAGATAAGCAGCAGTAGGGCTAAGAAAACCCATGGATTTACCTTAAGCCCTGTATCATTCTAGTGCTGCCCATACCCCCAGTACACACCATCTGCTTATGACACCTTTCAAGCAGGTTTCTCCAAAGGAAGGATGCACAGACATGGAACGTTTCCTTCAGGGTGGCAAACTCAACTCTTTATCCCTAGAGCAGCGTAAAAGGAGCAGGCCAACAGTCCGCCTTCACCAGTGCTACTATTTGCATCTTTTCCAGTGGAATTAAACATCCAATAGAGGTACAATGAACTGTAAGCAAGCAGCTTATTAGAGCAGTTGCTCTACCATCCAATCTAGACTGCATGTCCAGTTCAGTTCACTGTTGATCGTTGTTTATGATGCTGATTGATGTATCGTCTCTGACTTAAACCTCCCCACTGACATAAGACCTAATACTTAAAATGCCTGTGCCGCTGCACGGACATGGCTAAGCTTTTCTAAGACCAAGCAGGTCCAGAGGCTGCCAGCACTACTCATTTACTAGGAACTTTATTTCTTAGATTACTACTGGAGTGGCTATCTTACACTGTGAGAAGGTACTTCAAAAAGTAGGGGTCAGTGGGAACTGGGGATGCATTTGTGTGCTCTGTTCTGTGTATGACATTACATAATAAGTTTAAAGACTTACTGAGTTCCTGCTCTTCTTCCTGAACCTTGGAAACAAAGAGAGCTTTTCAGATAGGTGGAAGTCACCAGAAAAGAAGGTGAGGATTTAGGAAGTGCAATGACACAGGCCTTTCAGAGGCAGAGGAAGGAATGAAATGCAGTCCCCCATCTTCGTGAATATATGTTGACAGATGATAACAAGCTCTCTCCTTGCTTGCCTTTACTGCTGTTGTTGAGCTGATGAGTTATCTGGTCCAAGAACTTCATTCTGTGGTATGTGTGTAAGCTTCCCCTCCCATAACCATTTTGTATTGAATCACAGGAATGGCTCTGATAATGAATGAAGGCTGCACCGTTCCTATTACTGTCTACTGATCCTTGCCAGAACTCATCCTTCTGCTGAACTGCCGCAGTAGAAGATAAAGCTCTATTATTCTAAATCACTCAAATAAAAAGAGAGTAACACGATATAGCAGGAAAATGCAAAAGGAGAAATTGTTTTAAACAAATCTTATATGTAAGAATGAAGTTTGCAAATCTATCCAGGTGTGTACAAATCCCTATGCAAGTTATTAAAGAGTGTGGGAAGGCTTATGGGAAACCTTGTGGCTCCCCTTAGCCCCTTTTGTTGCCAGTGATGGTCATGACAGATTGTAATAACCTTCAGGCTTAGTTATAAGAAAAAGCATTTTTTAGTGTAGAGAAAGCATGGAAGTAATGGCAAAGATAAGGAGACAATGTGCTTCCCCTCAGGAAAAAAAGCTGGCTAAAAAGTCATCAGTGAATCATGAGCTGATGACTGAGAAAGACCATGAGTGGTGACTGACCTGGAAAAAAAGACATTACATATAAGTCCTCTGCCTACCTCCTTTCTCCTCATCCCATCCAGCTTCCACCCCCACAACCAAGGATAAGGAACTGGAGAAAAAGGGAAGGATGGTCTAAATGTAATTTTGGAACTCACTGAATTATCTTCAGTTACACCTCCTATTCTTGACATGCTCTGAAGCTCTGGAAGAGGGAAAACACTATGAAGAGAACAGATCTCATCCTCAAAAGGACAAAATTTGTAAAGCCTGGATGGAGACCAAACTGTGCTAATAAAAATCTGATAACAGCTCTTAAGCTGAAAGGAAAGAAAACTAATTGCATTCATTCATTTACTTTTCAGTAAACTTATCCTTAAACCAACACCAGTTTATATGCAGGGGACTTCTTACACAGAAAGCAGATTTTATATATGTAAAATGTATTTTGTATAGATGTGATTTCAACTGCTTCTGCCTTCATCAACCACTGCAGGTTGATGGTTTCAGGTTGCATCTTTAGAGTTTTGAGCTATAACATGAAATACACTAAAGAAAATGCTTAGAGTACATGTGCCTCTACAGGTACAATATAAAAATTTGTTTTGCTTCCAGGAACTGAGTGAAATCATAATACTTTATAGTGGTTTGATCTCTCTATTGCTGCTTATTCTCATATTAAAGTAGAGGAAACTCTCTCTAGTTTTATTGTATATTAAATTACTAAGTTTAGAAACAAGGGACAATGGAAAAAATAGCTTGCATATCACCTGTGTAAATTGCTGCTTAGTTAGTATGACTTTTATCTCCAGTGTATGCTACAGGCATATCTGAGAGCCTAGATAAAAGTAGTTATAAAATTACTTATATTTAGAATATCGTGATGATGAAAATCACCTTTGGTAAGGCTATTCAACACTCAAAGTTAAGGAAAAAAAAAGTTAAAAGCTGCATGTCTTTTTAAATGTTCTAGTACCTTCGTGCTACAGAAGAGGAATCTGAAATTTGACAGATGTAGCTTACTTTTATATAGTGTCCTATGTGAAAGAGCCTATTGTATTTGATCAGTCTGCATATGCTGCGGCGCTACACAGACTTCTATAATTCAAAGTCTCTGAAAAATCTACTGATGCTTCATGTTTGTGGAGCGTTTTTATGCTGACCTCACACAGCTTGTGACTGCAGGAGCTGAACAGTTTTTCCTTGCTGTTATTCCCTCCAGGAGGTCCTGCATTGCTTGAAGATCTAGGCAAGGATATTTGTGGTCACATAGAAAAAAATATAATTGTCTAGTGGCAGAAGAAAGGAAGGAAATGTGAATACTATGCTAGATGGAGACAGAAATTAGTTCAGTAGCAAGTGCTTCTGGAAATATGGTCAGAAGTACAGAAAACTAATAAGTAGAGATGACAGACTAAGCAGGAGCCATGGATGTCAGAAAGGGTTAGGGGAGAAGGAGACTGAAGAAGAGCTTTCTATAAATAATAAAGCACTGGTACTTGCAAGTCCTGGAAACGTGGAGTTGTGAACAGCTCCATTAAAGATCTGTCATATGTACTGGCAAAATTCATGTTGCCACTCCAGCAGATCTCTATGAAGAGGTTAGCAACTTTGTACTGCTACCTCTTACTGCCTCTTTGACATAAAGTCCACTGACCTGATTATTCAAGGTTAGGATGTTTCTGTGTTAGCAAATTCATTGCTTCATTTTGACTAAACCAGAGAAGAAATAATATAAATTTTACGTCCCAAAAATCTTTTTGAACAACATTAAAATTTCATTTTAGCATTAATACCTAAAATATTACGCTATTCTAGAATGTAGCCAAGTACACAATATTCATTTGTTTCTAGTATCTATACCCATCATGAAAAAAAAAAAAAAAATAAATCCACTACATGTTTCCAAAGAATTTTTGGATAAGTTTGTTTTACATGAAAAATGATTCCATTACATTTTTCCAAACCATTTTTGGGTAAGTTTGTTTTACAAGCTCCCTTTACACAGTGTTGGAGAGTGTAGCCATTGAAGTAAGAAGGCCATATTTTGTATAGTACCTCCAATCTGTCTTACTGCTTGAGAGCTTCAGAAAAGGTGTTTGCCAGGGGTACTCTGGTGGCAGCTTTGGGGGTACTGTAGGGAGGCCCGGTAGCTGCAAGTGGTGATGCTGAAGCAGCAAGGCCAGATAAAAATCAAGTAAATTCTAGAAATAGGTTCTCGTCTTCTACTTTTCTTTTTTCTTTCTTTTTCTTCCCCTCCTTCCCCTCCCTCCACCCATTATAAGTTACCATCATCCTTATACATGTTGATAAAGCCATCTGTGAATGACCTGATAAACTCTAGGGTGTTCCAGTCTTTAGAATACAGAAAATGTAATTAGGCTTTACTGCATTTCTCAGCCAGCCACAGCTCAGCTCAACTCACCTCAGACAAATTTAGGGAATATTAAGTTTAAAGTGCATTCCACCCCATCACACACACTCATCCACAAGATTAAGGGATGTATTGACACAGTGGACCTTTCTGTTTCTCAGATGCTCCAAGCTGGAACATGAGGTGCTGTGGAGGTAGCAAGGCACGTATCACAAGGGGATATGGCAGCTGGAGAGGTCTGAGAAGGTGGTGGATCATACAGACATGAAATGGATCACGAATTTAAAACTTTTGTAGTTGTTTGGAGATAGAATTTATCTGGGATTTGCAGGAATTCACTTAAGAAATATTTTTTTGTTTGCCTTTTGTGTGTATCAGGGAGAATTGGAGTAAGTACTTATGTCCTTTGAGATGTTCCTGGTCACAGGAAGTACAGATTTAATTAGTAGACCACCATTTGTTTCTCTTGCCTTTGTTGAAATCCTTCATGAAAAATATTTAATCCCTGAGGGGAGAATGCAAATTGTTACATCACAAGTCTTAAAGACACAGTCAAACTATTTCTTAGCAGTCAAGGGAAAATAGGAATTTGTGTAAACACTGGAAAAGATGAGAACTCTAGCCCAACGCATGCTAGCTTTTGGTTCTAATTATTCTGTCTCACTGTATGAATTTGTGTTTTTCACATTTCTGTATTGCTGTTTCAAGGTGAGGAATTAACGCTCTGTTGAATGCTATATAGCTTTTCCCAGTGAAGGCACTAATTTATTCTGTCCTACAGGGACACCATATCTTTAAGTTTCATTGAAATCTTTTGCTTTGTTATCAACACTAATCTGAAAGCCGAGTAAAATTGATGCACACAGAAAATTCAATCATTTACTCAATCTTACCACTCATAAAGGTTCATAACATACAAAGCAGATATGTGTCTATTTCCCTCTCCCAATTGCTTTCAAAAACTTTATTCCTGTCTCCTTGGTACTTTCATTTCATGTCTACTGAATGCAGAAAGGATAGGTTTTGTGCTGGTTTGTATCCTCTGCTATCTCACTGAAATAGGTGGAATTCTGGAGATCATACACCAGCACGAGATTTGTCCCAATAACTTCTGTAGCAGCAAAGTGTTAGAGAATACTTTTAAAGAAAAAACCTATAGTATACTTCTGCATGCAGGAGAAGTGTTCCCAGTTCTATTCTAGAAATATATGCCCTTCAAACATTATAAGTACTGGAATTGACTTAGCAATGCTTATTCACTTGTATAATCTTTACTTGCACAAGCAATCCTGTTGAAGTTAAAACTCCTGGATACAATGCAATTACTCACATGCTTTAAGGTTGCATGGATCTTGACAATCGTGTCCGGCCGCCCAGCTAAAGGCTTACTTCAGTTTCACCTGATAAAACCTTCCAGCTGAATGCTTCCCTGCTGTGTATGTATATTCTGAAAGTTGACACATATATGGCTTAAGAAGTAAAGAGCCAATTATAAACTGACAATCATTTTTTATGAAAAAGCAAATCTAGCTGGCTTTTAATATTGTTATTCTCTTTTCAGTGTTTTAGAACATTGCTGTTTACCTCATTTTATGGCATTTGATTCCAAGAAAGACATGGCTGATTATAGGTTTCTTGCTGATGGTAGGAGAAAGAAGAAAGAAAATGTGAACGTTGTCAATACCAGCCTTAACAATGATCTTCGTTGTTGGGGCAAGAACTGAGGTCATATTTGGCACTTAGCCCCAGACTGTTCTGCGACAGTACTCTGTCCCAGCGTGACTTTACCAAAGAATTCTGCTCTCAGAACTGGAGACAACTATTTACAAAACATCAGTACAAAAGTGGAATTTTCTGCTCTCTCAAGGACAGTACGTAGGCTGGCTGGATTCTAGGTTATATTATCATGACTTCAGAGTACCTATAGTACGTATGCATACTGAGTGTATATGCAAAGTATATCTTCCTTACAATGTTAACACTGATTAAACTTTACAAGTGAATGGTGCACTATCTATTGCATTAAACTGGCTTGGCTTGGCTAGGATAGCAGTCATAAATTGATTTTACATGTCAATAGTGGCTATTAGCTAATTATATAATCTGGCTTTTTGATGTGCTTCACATGCAGTCTTACTTTTAGACAAAGCTGCCAACTGAAGAAATTGAATTTCCTTTTTTTTTTTTTTCCTCCTTTCAATTACCTAACTACATACCCGTATCCTTATCTTCTATTGAATATAATTAAATGATTCTTAGAAAATTAAGTCAAGAACTCTTTGGAACACAGTTGTGCTTCTGAGTAAGTGAGTGTGCATGTGTGCGAGACAGGGAGGGAGTGATGTGTCGTCTTTGCTATTTGAGCAAACTGAGTTAATGAGTGGTTTCCTGCAAATATCCATCTCTACAAGTCAAACCTACGAAGCGTTTCCCCTCTAGAGCATTGTTGTAATGAGCATTGATTTTCAGGGACTACAGTTCTCCATGCTGAATTTCTCTCCACAGTACCATGGGATTTTTGGCAGGAGCTAGCAAGGAGCATATGGGATCTCAGTATTAGGCAGAGATGTACTGCTGATGGAGGAAAGGATTGTGCCCTTACCTTGTGAGGATATCTTATGATTCATGGGAGTTATCTTGAGGTATCTAAATACCGTTCCTGATTTGGTCAATATCCAAGGGAATGATATAGAAGTCCATCTGACAAAATGTTAGGGAAATGGATTAATTAAATGTTTTACTATTTATTTATATTCTGTAAAGTCAGCTTATAAAGCATCTGTTGTCTTTGCATGGCTGTTTGAATCAAATGTGTATTACTTCACTGTAAAATGAGCATATATCTCAGCTCACACTGTAGCTCACAGGAATTTCTGCAGCTCCATGCAAGTTAGCAAAATAGCACAAATTTATACCAGTAACACTACTATCCAAATGTTTGTTAAGCTACTACATTTCACCTCGTTACATGTACATTTTTTAGTGTGGATTTTTAGTATCAGCTGGATGCAGCATGTTTTCTGCTATTTAGCCCATGTAATAATTTAGCAGGCTATATAATGACTTCTCTATATGTCAAGACTTACCCTACGGTGGTAATATCTTGTTCCCTTATTTAATTTCCCCCTAGGAAAAAAAAAAAAAAAAAAAAAAAAAAAAAAAAAAAAAAAAAAGAAGAGAAAAAAGGAAGTTTTGCCATTCTCTTCCTCTCTTTTTGTGTTCTCCTACCCACAAAAGTAACTTAGTTTTCTTGGTGTGATAAAGCCCATCTGAATTAAGTTGCAATATACCATGCTCTGTAGTTCAGAAACATGAATTTTATTGGTTTAAACACTTTATTTTTTTTAAATTTGACCTACAAGTGGAAAGCTTTTAGCCATTTATTTACTGCATGAAGAATTTATTATAGTAGTGGGAAAATTGACTATAGCATAGGAAAGAAATACTGTCTAAGGACAGTTGAATGATGTTGTTTATCCATATCAGGTCTCATTCACTTGGATTCATTTATTGTTTGTTCAATACGAGTCCTTTATGTGTATTAAAAAATCATTTGATATAGCTTTTTCTGGCTCATCTGCACTAGACAGCTTGTAAAATGTAATTTGCAGAGCTCTGTGACCAGCAGAATTGCTTAAACAGTCTTAGTATTTTTTTTTATAATGAACGCCTAGCGTCACCTAAATAATACTTTTATCTTCTTAATGGTTGTGTTGTAGTTAGCTCTATTTGCTTTAAAACTTCAGTAAATTATCATAGGCCTGCAAGAATAATTTGAGAAAGATTATTTACCCTTATCTCATTCTTCTTTCTCTGTTTTTCTTTTTCAAAGAAGGCAGGTATGGCTACTGAATAGGAATATTAAGCCACATAGAAGTTAAGACAGTGAGTAGGTCATTGTTTCAAATCTGAACATTTGAGGGGTGGACCCTATAACCGTTGAAGTGCAAGAGAAAGAAGTTGTTAGGTGTGCTTTAATAAAGGATGGTTATTTTTTCCGCGTAGTTCAGAATATTTTTAATCTGGTTTTGGGCAATTATCGCTTTTTGTACAATTGATCTAAAAAGGTTTTCCAAAACTATCTTTTCTTCCAGTGTAAAAAAGGCAGGAAATAAAATACAGTAATAATTTCCAGCCTTTTTCTTCACAGTACCTGTCATGGGCCAGAATCAGTCTCAAATTGGGGAATTTTACTTAATTTAATTTAATTTGTTGCCAGTTAGCACAAACTTTTGATTACTGGCTCTTATGTTAATAAACAGGTAAACCATTTAACCTCAGCTTCACTTCTGACACCTTTCGTCCTCACTTGCTTACCTCCAGTCCCCTTGCCACACTTTACATTCTATCACCTCAGTGGGGTGATGGGCAACAGAGCAGATGGGGACTAGTGTGTTGTGTTTTCTTTGCTTTTTGCTGCTCCCTGTTTGTCACCCAACTCTTGCAGCATGGGTTCCTCCACGAATCATATTCCCTTTGGGCACCATGTCAACTAGGTGTTTCCTGCTGTATCTGCATTTTTCCCCCTTTTTGCATCTTGTCTCCCCTTTTGCATTTTTTCTTCCCTTTTGCATCTTCTTTAAGTCTACAGCTTCACCAGGGTGATTTTCTGGTCTAACTGTGCTACCTGATATACCTGATGCTATGTCATATCTTAAATTGCATTTGATGTTGCAGTCCTTTCTCTCAGCACTTGAAGGGAGAATGGATAGGAAAAAAAAATATTCCAAGAATGTATTTTTTCATGTTTCTACTGAGAAAAATATGAATCAAAATAGAAATCTTAGGATATCAGCCTATTCACTGAGGACTCAGTTAATGAAAGTCAATGAAAAGACAATGTGATATTATGCAGAGTGGACTCTTATATGTACGGGAGGTTAAACAACATGTAAATATCTAACATGTAGTGCAGAGACATGTGGCACTGGGCAAAGGGCTCAAACACCTTAAATACTTGATTCTGTTTCTTGATGTAGCTTTTCTTACCTAATCAGGCAGTTAAATGTGGTTTCCAAGACAAAAAGACCACTGTTAGTCCAGGAGCTGGGAAGCAGCTCTTCATTTGCAAAAATATAACAAAAATGTGTGCAATTTATTCCTCTAGGTTAGGAAATCACTTAATTATTGGAGAATATCATTGACCAAAAATACTCATCCCCAACAGAGTTTTTTTTTTTTTTTAAAGGAGTGCTGGGAGTTCTGCCTATTTCAGCATGATTTTCATTTTCTTGTCTCCTTGGGATGATACACAGAGAGAGAGGAAAAGAAATCTTTCTCATCAAATTGTTGTGTAAATGAAAGAAAAGGAAATGCACTCAAGCAATTTGCTGTATGGATTTCCGTACAAGAATATATTGAAACTGGTACCTATCCTAGAAGAACTTATTATTCAGAGGTCACCAAGGAGGTGTACTGTCAGCGGAATGTCTCAACTACTCTACCAGACCATTATCTGACTCTGTTCCCTCACACATACTTTGGTGTACATACCGGGGTGTTTTTCACTTGTGTTTGCTGTTGCAGGAGTTAAGGGCATAATGGTCTTCTTTGGAAAAAGGAATGAACAAAGCCAGATTGGTCTATAGAGATTATAACTTCAAAAGAATAGCATTTCCTCTCTGCATTGCCTTTTTTTTT
>VXBW01001623.1:265301-342737 GCA_013400375.1 Thinocorus orbignyianus | reverse complement strand
TTTTTTTATCCTGTGGAACGAAACATTTTGGAAAAGCTGATGAAATATCATTATTCCAATTGATCTGCCTTATTCCTGTTACTAGACTAGATTTCTACAGTCTCATCTGTCTACTACAGACCTTGAAAGAGTATGTGGCAGCTAGTATAAGTTACATATTTCCCATGTTAGATTATTCTCTGCTTTTGTGAGAAGTTATGTATGTTTTAAACATTAGAAATCTGCTGCCAAGTACAGTTCACAGCATTAAGATAAATAATGCCATTAAAATAGAAAACCTTTTAATGATTGCTGGCTATTCAGTGGGCTTAGCAGTTTAAACTAATGCTTCCTTACAAAAATCACTGCAGTTATTCAAGCTTCTGAGCCCAAAAATCATTTCAAGACAATGTAGTAACATTCTTTTATAAAGTGAGTCATTGATGATTTTCTGAAAGCTTACCCCAGTAATTCTTGTATTCTTTATATTGCTATGTACAAGAAGAAATCAAAAATGTGATTTGGGCTGTTAAAATGGCATAAAACTATTTCAATTTAGCAGGGACTATCTGGGAATAAGGTGTGCTACAGAGGTCATTCTTAATTCCCATGAGGACAGTTGCTGTGAGTTGACAAATATTTTACTTTGCCAGCACACAATTCTGCCTGTTGTAATTGTAAAGGAGCAGATTAAAAGGATACTCCTGGCTTCTCTGTCACACCAAGCCAATTTTGACTACAGAGAGCTTCTGTTCACTCCAAGTGTCTACTATTGACTATATCTTTTACCCCTGTGTATCGATAAAGTAGAAAGACTAGCACCACTTAGATCATGTTCTTCCTTATTACGCTCATATAGTAAATATTTTCTATCTAAGAATGCCCCAAATGTATGTGCTCTGTAATTGGAGAGATGTTCAATAAATATTAAAGGACAGGAAAACCTTTTAAGGCACAGAAAAACATTAAGGGAAACACTCAGTGGTAAAATTAGTAACGGATGTGTGCTCGTGTACAATTTAACCAGAAATTTGAACTCAGTCCTTCTGTAATCCTAAACATGAAACAGAGTCCACCATTTATTAATTTGCATTTGAACAAGTAGAAAAAGGGAATAATAAGTTTGAAAAGAAACTTACTTTTTTATTGATATTTTAAATGTAGAACATCTTTCTTAAAATCAGGTCAGAATTGGGCTTTTTAACATGAATCTGAAAATCCTCTCCCTCTTGTAGAAAACAATGTGTACTCAGAACTGTACTAGGTGTAAAAGCTAAGTTCAGAGTGCATTCTTTCAGATGCCATCACACAGCCTGCAGGGAATAATGCAGTGTTATGGAGATTCCCTGCAAGGCTCAGCACATCTCTCCCCTGAGATCCCTAGTAGATCTGACAGATGACATCCTTTTGTTATTTGATTTCTTTTGCTTCCACATACACTTACTGCTTTTCTAAAATCTAAGCAAGAATGCGTAATTGAATTCTGTGTTATGTGTTCATCAATTTATCAAAAGACTTTTACAGTCTTGAAACACGTTAGTATTTAATTAAAACTTTGGAGAATTTATTCTCTCCTTGTCCACTCTGCTGTAGCACTCAGAATTTATTAGGCTGGTATTAAACACCAAAATCATGTTTACCCCAGCACTTCCTAACAATATAGACGCAATTGTAAACCAAGCATTCACTCTTTCATAAATAATTGCTTTGGTTGAAAGATTAGGGATTTTTCCAAACAGCATTATAGCAGAATTGTTCAGAGTTTTCCAAGTGTACCCTCATAGAAGTCATAGACCCAGTTGCTGAACCATCTGACAGCTTGTAAAGGTTTTATTACTCTGATCTTTTCTGATTTAGACTCCTAAATGACTCATTGTTTTTGGCTTAAGAATAAGTGATGCTGTTTGGCAAATGTACTTTTCTATGAAAATGGGGCCTCAAAGTGGGTTCTCAGAGAAGTCTATGTCTCATTGACTTTTTGCCTGAAATATAAAAATATAAAGGCACAAAACAGAGCATAGGAAGAGTAAAAAGCTGACATGGTGTACATCCTCTGTGAAGGTTAATTATTAAGTCTTGTGAACTCCTTTCAGTCTTTCACAAGGACTGTTATTTGGAATATATTCAAATAACCTTTGCTTTTATTTTTCCAACCCTTTAATGTGTAAAGCTTACAAATATTGCTGTCCAGGTTTGGTGGCTTTTTTTGTTAGTTTTCTTTTCCTTCTTTTTCTTTTTAATTTACCATTTTTCTCTTAGATATCAGAGAGCATTTTCATACTCTTTTCAAGTCTGCCCTTTGTGTTTTGGATAAAGGCTATTATTTATAATAAATAAGGGAGTGTGCAACCCTTTCGGAAATGAAAAATTCATTTTTAAATATTAAATCATAAATATTATGGATATAGTTCTATTTAGTGGAAGCGTTATTCAGCAGCAGAAGTATGAACTAGTGGCTTGAGGGTACTTATTCAGATATATATGAACCATAATGAATTAAAGAAATGTCTAGATCTTCAGACAGACATTAATGTGTACTGTGGATATTTAAAAAACTTTCTTCCCTTATCAGATTCCTGCTTTAATGCAGAGTAAGAAAACTGGAAAACAGATGCATTTGAGAACATTCCTGGGACTTGGGAGTCCTGGTGGACAACAAGTTGACCATGAGCCAGCAATGTGCTCTTGTGGCCAAGAAGGCTAATGATGCATTTAAAAGAGCGTGGTCAGGAGGTTGAGAGAGGTCATCCTCTCCCTCTACTCAGCCCTAGTGAGCCACACCTGGAGTACTGTGTCCAGTTCTGGAACTCTGAATCAAGAAAGATAGGGTACTGGAGAGAGTTCAACAGAGGGCTATGAAGATGATCAAAGAAATGGCACACCTCTTTTATGAGGAAAGGCTGAAAGACTGTTTAGCCTAGAGAAGAGAAGACTGAGAGGGGATCTCATCAATGCTTATAAATATCTAAAGGATGGGTGTCAAGAGGATGGGGCCAGACTCTTTTCAGTGGTGCCCTGTGCCAGGACAAGGGGCACAAACTTGGATATCGCAAGTTCAATCTAAACATGAGGAGGAACTTTGAGGGTTACAGAGCTGCCCAGAGAGCTGGCAGAGTCTCCTTCTCTGGAGATATTCAAAACCCACCTGGATGTGTTCCTGTGCAGCCTCCTCTAGGTAAACCTGCTTTGGCAGGGGAGTTGGACTAAATGATTTCCAGAGGCCCCTTCCAACCCCCACCATTCTGTGATTCTGTCATTCTCTAATTCCAGAAGGCAATCACAATGAGAAAATCAGTTGTGAAGAAGCCCTCAAGATTTTATGTCTATGCTTTCACCCAAAGTGGGGGAATATTTTCTGGTGGAATTGATACAGATGGCTGTCTTCAGACTTTGGTGAGCATGCAATTTATAGAAATAAAACAGGAGTTCTCATCTTCTCAGAAGCAATTTGCCATTAAACAGGGGCAAGGGGAAGCAAGAAGAGAGATCTGTTATTCCTAAAACTGGTCTCTTGTATTCTAAGAATTGAGGTCATTAAGGTAAGATACATTCTTCTGAGTAAGAAACTCATGGGTTTTTTTGGGATGGTGATGAGAGGGTGTCACTTTCAAGTACTCTAGCTTCTTGTCTTGCCTGTTTTGTTAATCAAACTGTGCTGAGAGTAGGAATACAAACTGAAACCCTTTTTTTTCAGACAATATTACACAACCAGGCACTGGAATGACCTGCCCAGGGAGATAGTGGAGTCACCATCCCTGGAGGTCTTTAAGAAGCGTGTAGATGCGGCACTTCAGGGTGTGCTCTAGTGGATGAGATTGTTGGGTTGGGTGATTTGTTTTGTGGGGTTGGGTTGTTTGGGTTTTTTTGGTGTGTGTGTGGTTGGACTCAGTGATCTCAGAGGTCCCTTCCAACCATGAAGATTTTGTTATTCTGTAATTAACAAATGCATTGCACACTAACCTAACTTGCCTTACTGACACAAAGCTGTACTCAGACATTGCAGTACGTTAGGTCAGCTAGCGAGATAAAGGGACAGCATAATGAACTTTAATGGAGAATTAAGCCAGGGTTTCAGTGACAGTCTATGCAACCTAAGTGCTGATGGCTGTAGCTATGCTACCTACTTCCACCTCCTCTTTCCCTCCCACGACATCTGAGCCTTGAAGATTCCTTGTTCACAGCAAAAGTGAATAGCATGTTTGCACAGCTCAGTGAAATGTATGCTAAATGCTGGCACAAAGCAGGGTTGGGGCAAAAATAGAAGTAGAACAGATAAGTAGATATTTTTCAACTGTAGAATCAAATGAGGGAAAAATTAAGAGGTAGAATCAACAAAAGGTTTTGGTCCCTTCAACAACATGCTTGAAAGACAAATGTCTAATAAAGTAAACATAGGGATGTATCTACACTATAATCTTGATGTTGGATCTGACTTGTTTTACTCTAACAAATCAATCTTTTAATCTATGTGTGACAATTTAAGAGAAATTTCATTTTGTGGACACCTGTCAAACTGCTGTAGAGTTTCATCATGTTAAGTCTCTGTGCTTCAAACTTTGTGAGTCTGAGTGACATCTTACATTGGTTTCTGCCATGCCTTCTGTCACATGCAATGCTAATTAACCACTTCATTTGAATTGTGATCTTGCAACCTGACTTTCCTGCCTTCCACTCTCTCTTTAGACCTCTCTGTAAAGTGGCTTAACTACAAACCACATCTATCTCTGTCATGGTGGAGACTTGTCATGTCTCTGGAAATGCACCAGAATGGTGGCAAAGAAAATATTTTCAAGTGTTTAGAATTTCTTAATGAGCACAAAATGCATATGTGTATGCAAGGAGGGGAACCAGAGGCAGGGGCTGATGGAGCAAGACTTTTTAAGACTTCTGCAGCGGTGCCTGAAGCCTATATTTGCACCTCATCCAGTTCTGCCATATTCATCCTTACATTGTTAGAATCCTTTCTCTCAGCCTTTGCAAGTGCTATAGCTTTTGAGGAGGGAAGGATGCCTTTCTCTTCAAAAGAGCAGTTTTTGATTCTGCTTTAGGGGAGTGCTGTCCTTTGGAGCGCACTTGCAGACACAGAATGGAGAAAACACATTTTCTCTGGAATGTGGTTACTACCTGAGAAGTGCTTACACTCCAGTATAAAAGAATATACTTAGGCTGCTGTCAGACTAGTCCTTCATAAGACTCTAGGTACAATTCCTGTCTCATCTTATGGAGTATGACCGAGGACAGAGTAAAAACAGAAATAAGGACCCTGTCAGTTCATTAAATCAAACCGAAATTTGGAAATAGATTTTCCTCAGTGCGTGTACCCATCTACCTTTTACACACTGGATTTTTATCCAGAAGTATCTACAAGCTAATGTTTTCATGTGGTTTGAAAATATTAACTCTTGTAGAATAGCATAGTGGATTGTAAACTTCCATAAAATTTTGGTGGTGTTCTAAAAAGCCTTGAATAAGACACTTGACATGGATGTAACGATTCTATACGCAGTATCTGCATAGTGATGTGTACCCAGATGTATGAGGGAATCCAGCAATGGACTTGGTCTCCTATTCCTAGGCACTGGCCAAAGATGGGCCCTGTGCCCCTGCAGTGCTCCTGGCTACCTGGCCCAGGATACAGCCAGGGATGGCCCCTTCCCACTGGTGGCTGTGGGGAGAGGCTCCCAGACATGCAAAGGTGCAGCCAGGGCTGACCCCTGGCCTGTGGGATCCGCTTCCAGGTGCGGCTCCATGGCTAGACCTGAGCTACAGCCCCTGCCCAACCAAGGGCCCTGCTGAGCTGGACCTACCCACAGGTCCGTGGCATGGTCTGGCTCTGGCCCTTGCCCTAGGAATTGGCGAGGCTGGGGCTGCCTCGGTGCCCCTGTCATGGTTTGACGTAGAGCAGAACCTTTTTTTTTTTCCCCAGTAATTTTCCACCTTAAAGATCATCAAGTTCTAACCCCCCTGCCATGGGCAGGGACACCTCCCACTAGAGCAGGTTGCTCAACACCCCATCCAGCCTGGCCTTAAACACTTCCAGGGATGGGGCATCCACAGCTTCTGGGGGCAACCTGTTTCAGTGCCTCACCACTCTTATAGTGAAAAATTTCTTCCTGATATCCAGTCTAAATCAGTCCTCTTCCAATTTGTAAAATATGCCCCTCCAGCTTTCCTGCAGGGCCGTTTTAGGTACTGGAAGGCTGCTAGAAGGTCTCCCCAGAGCCTTCTCTTCTCCAGGCAGAACAACTCTAACTCTCGCAGCCTGTCTTCAGCGGAGAGGTGCTCCAGCCCTCTCGTCATCCTCCAGAGGTCTCCTCTGGACCCTTTCCTTATGTTTATTGTAAATACCAAGGAATGGTATGCAGAGAGGCTCTTGCTTATACTTATTGCTATAATAAACAAGGTCCACTTTGTTAAGGTCCCCATTGAAAGGTGAGAAGCGGAAAAGCACCTGTGGGGAGCAGTGGACAAGAGAGGTGGCCCAAGCTGACCGATAGGGTCATCTGCCATGTTCTGTGAGGGATCAAAGGGTCAGCTCTCTTTCTCCTCCAGTGTCCAAGGAGGACTCTTGTCTATTTCTCTGCCTTTGATCCAGATCCGTGTATTCCTAAATCCAGTTCCTGAGTTCAACTGCCACCTGTTGCTAGGTGCAGTCTGGGACTTTTCCAGTGCCTAACAGTGATGTGATTGTCATTCAGGGAGCTCAGTACCAGGTTTTCTATATACTGTATATATTTTATTATTTTATTATATTTTTCTTTTTATTATTTTACTGCTAATGTTTCATTAAAGTAGTTTAGTTTCTTTTCAACTTAAGAGTGTCTTTCTCTCTGTGTCCTATTTACTCTCTCTCTCCTTCTCTGAAGGGAGATAGTTTAAAGAGACGATCTGTCATTTGTCTTAGTGGCCAGCCCAGCCCAGCCCATGACAGCCCCCAGATGCCCTGATCCTGCCTGAGGTGGTGGAACAGCCCCTGCCCACATGCTACCTGCATGGGGAGCCCTGTGGTACTGGCCTGTGGAGAGCTGCAGCCCTCACAGTGCCCCGAGACATGGCTAAGTCTGCTCAATCAAAGCAGAAGACACTGTTTTGCACAATTTCCTTAATGTTTTCAATGAAGTAAAAAAATACAGTTTAGTAAATGATGTAAAGATTATTTTGATGTTCCTTCCCACTTTACTGTCGCATATGTTCCTTTAGTCTTTGTGTCACTGTATGACAAAACCGAGCAGGAGGAAATGAGGATTTCTATCTTAATGCAAGCTGAGATGCTTGCTTCATCACTGAAACTGTAGCTTTGTCCTGTGTTAGCTATACCTAAACCGGATTGTCCTGAAAAAAAGAATTTATAAAGGTCCTTTTTCAAAACACAAGGGATTTTTGTGCAGGAGGCAGCCTTTTTATTAGTTGCCTGACCTGCAATAATTAAGCAATTGAGAACCCTTGATAGTTCATAGATAATTAAATTGCTGTCATGTATCTGTGTGGGCATCAGAGTTAGTAGCAGTGCCCAACATTGAGCCATCAGCTCCCAGTAAGTAGGAGGCATACACTCCTCATCCACTCCTGCACTTTTAGGACAAAGTAAGTAATATTGACAGTCACTAAAGTCAATAGTGTTGAAAGGGCATATTCTGCCTAAGTAACACTGAATATGCTTGGAACTATACTTGCTTAAAAAAACTCCGTTACAACAGAGGTTTTGTTGTCAGGGTTGAGAGCTCCTCCATTTCTTTGGGAATCATCGTCTGTTCACGGTAGTATGGGTTTCTGCAAAATTTTTTGACATTCCGTTCATTGGACAAGTTCCCAAGAAAGGATGAAACTTGTACACACCATAAAACTAAGAAAATTACCTTGTCTGTCCAGAAATATATACTTCAAAGAAAAAATTACCCTTTTGGAAGACTGATGTCTTTTAAATATTAAAGACTTAATGAAATATCTTGAAATACTGCATATGCTGAGAAGATTCTGTACAAAATAACAAGTTGCAGTGAGAATCTGACAGAAGATGCAGAAAACAAACTGCACCAGAGAATGCCAAACCCTTATCACATCCCTTACTTGGAAAGCAGGAGATGAATTGATTCATATGAGACCAAAACATATTGTGTTAGATATTTGTATTAAAAATTGACATTCGAGTTAGTTGATTGATGCAAGATGATAACCAAAACTTTGACAGTATCTAATGGCTTATGTATATTAGAGCTAAATCTTCTTGGTGATTTTTTAATACTTGTTCCATTACAGCTGTGCTAATATTCTGCACTTTCTAAAACCTCTCTCACTTCAGGATTTTCTTACTACACTTGTCTCCATCGACAGTTCATTTGCACATAATTACTAACAGTGCATGCACATTAAACAGAAAATAGGTTTCTGTCCTGAATGGACAGAAGTCAGTAATATGTACTCTTCCTGACTTCTTTAGCTTGGCCCCATTGTGTGTAATGACTGTAGCTATTAGGCATTACACAGTAAAGTCTGTACTACTGTTACCAGGACATATAGGGCAATGGCTAGCTGTAAATACCAAGCTACAACATCTACTCTAACAAGGAACAAGGATGTTATACTTACACCTTTCGTTTAAAGTGGATCTAATGCAGATCTGCAAGATACCTCATCCTGTATTTCTTACATTTTCCCTATATTCTCTCCAACATGCTAAGGATGGAAGTTTCTGTGGGGGTGTTTTAAGCATGAAGGTCTATTCTAGGTACAATACCCACAAGTAAAATCTCATGTTTTGTTAATCTGCAATTTAAAAGATCTTTTAATTTTTATTTTCTCACTCTCCAAATTCACATTTCTTCCTTGCTACTTTTTGCTTGATTCACAGTTGCAGAGCTAAATGCCTACTTCTTCACCCACAGGTTACACTCTCATTATGCCCAGACTCACAGTGCCACATGTTTCTGTGTTTTACCAGAAACTAATGGAACTGATGTGAAGGTCTTGCTTGAGTGTCTTTTTATCTCCTCTAAGCCATTCTTTTGATATTTTTCTTTAGAAATCCTGTTAAGGTCATCTTCCACAAGATATGAGATGAACTAGTGTGGAATTGCTGAGGTATGGTGCATTAGATAAGCTGCAGAGTTCACAGGCTTTAATTTTGCAAATAGTCCAGGCATTGAAGACTGCCATACTTCCATGTTCTTCGATTTCAAAGTAAAGATTCTTTGTTTTCAATTACCAGGATTCCNTTTTTTTTTTTTTTTTGGATCATGAGCCGTGGTGCCATGATCGCACAACAAATGAAACACGCATACTGCTGTTAGATCCACCTCAGCATTTCTTATCCCAAAGCTGTGGGCAAACATCTGCAATGCCAGTATCTATTCTAGGAATGTTTATTGTCTTTGAATAATGTTGAATGGGTCAGACAAAACCAATATATGAACCCATGTTGACTGCACTGTTGAACGAGTGCTTATAGGACCATCATTTGTTTCTAAATGCATTCTGAGCAGTGGCTACTGCCAGTACCAGTGAACTGATGATTGTGTGCTCTACACTCTTGCTTTGTCTTTTAACAACTCTTTTATTTCCTGCG
Organism: Thinocorus orbignyianus; assembly: GCA_013400375.1. NCBI lineage: Eukaryota > Metazoa > Chordata > Aves > Ciconiiformes > Thinocoridae > Thinocorus > Thinocorus orbignyianus. The sequence goes on along the minus strand of VXBW01001623.1, from coordinate 333,196 downwards.
TGTTTGCTTTGAATATGTACAGTCCAGAGTGTGTTCACTTTGCAGAATCCCACTGTTATTTTCAGAGGAAAATAGCATGGAATAAAACTATTTCACGGCCCAGTGGCAAGGTCAGCTGTACTGAGACAATTTGCGTAAATGTTAAACGTATTTTTTAAAAGATCCTTAGATCTGTAAATGAAAAGATTCCACAAGCACCCTGCTTTGTGCACATCCGAGGATGGCAGTTAACTTTTTAAGGAAATGTAGTATGACTAGCATTCAGTTTATAATCTACTATAATTGATAGAACTTCTACAGAACCAATGCCTAGCCAGCTGTTCTTCATCCTTTCTGTATTTGGTTGATAACATTTGCTTGATACGATTGTTTACAATTATTTCTCTAGAGTTTTATCTATTTTTTTCATATTATTTCTGTGATCTGTCAAGATAATTTTCAGTACTGTCCCTGACCTCAAATAATTCATCCCACCTTGTTTCATCTGGAAATTTAATAAACAAACTATTTTCCCATCATGTAAATGATTAATGAATAATACTGGGTGAGCAGCAGGCAATATAGGAGTTCGCTTGATAACTGGACTTTCGTAATCCTGATGAAACAATGGGAGACTCTCATGCTCTCATGCCAGAATTGGTTTTCAGAAGCCTTAAGTCAAACTCCTTCCTCGGAGTAGCCTCCTATAGATAAATATTTAAAAAAAAAAAAAAAAAAAAAAAAAAAAATAAAAAAAAATCCTTAACAATAAAGAGTTAATAGATTTTTATGTATGATGTCAAATTCATTGCCTGTGAAATAAACTTGTCTTGCCTATGCATCGACTTCTAATCCCCAATTAATATATGAACACAACAGCTTCAAACAATCATGACTCAGGGACAAATGACTCACTTCTTGTGGGTCTTCTGCTGCTTCTGCAGCAACCCAAAAAATACTGCCTTCCCAGATGATTGTCTGAAGCTGAAATAGCTGCTATTACAGGGTGAGAGATCATGGTCTTTTTTAGTGTGCATGGAGGGGTATGTGCTTGAATTCAAAATTCTGTGGAAACAATATAAGCATCAGCTGTTGATGCACATATTTTTAGAATGTACTTAAATCTTGTGTTTCTGACATCTGTTTTTCAAAGTGGTAAAACCTCAGCAGTGTTATTCTGAATACAGATTTTGTATATGTAATTTATTGATATAATAGCATGGAATCATGGACAAATACATTTATGCTCAGTTTTTGAATTCTGTGGAAACTAGATGTATTTCTAGTGAGCTTTTAAAACTTCCTGGGGGCTTTCACAATAGGAGCTGATAAAGTTTTATGGAATGCTCTTCTTTTATGTTCAGTGAATATGATGAGAACCATTCTACCCTGTACAACAGGGTAGAAATTAACTGAATAGTTTTGAATGAGCTAACCATAAACATTTGCTGCATTTATTTTGCACGATAACGTTTTACTTGGTGCAAACTACTCCTTTGAAAGCACACAACGTGTATATGTGTTACGGAGTTACAGCACATGCTTAGGAAATGGGAGCATTATTTTGCAAGTCTTCTTGATTTGAAGGATTTGAACCCACATTTCCCAAACGCCTCATGCAATTATTTTGACGACAGCAATCTCTATAATTTCTGGGGAAAACAAGGCACTGTGCAGCTGTGCATACTAAATTCAGGGGTCTGGAAAAAGAAGCAAAAGGAGACAAATTCTGGCTTGATAGCTATAAAAATTCTGTAGGAAAGGAAGAGTCCCAGAATTCCAGTCTCTTCTGTTATTTCTGTTATGTAACTCATCTGGTTTTAGACAAAAAGCTTTGAATTAGGGGATCAGAATCCCAAGTCCGTCTATCATAGTGAGACCAGAGTGGTTCTCAGTTTTCTTCTGATCCATGAGTATTTGAAATACCAATTTTTGAAGGGGTGGGTGAGTACCTGTCACGGTGGAAGACAATGTTCCTAATTTCCAGAGGAAGGTTATTTCTGAGATTTTTTTTTTTTTTTGAACATTATTCTGAAATCAAGATTTTGAAGAGCATCGTTATAATAGCTCCCTGCTATGAAATTCGCCAGAAACATGCTGAATGTACTGCAGTTCCAGTGTAATACTCAGCCTGTGACCTGGATATATGTAAATCTTTACTTAATTTCTATTTTCCATTGTTATAATCTGCAATTAACTTTATAAGGCTTTGGAACAGCCATTGTTATCCATTGGGCTGTTGATGGCCACACATTGGTAATACATCCATGGTAATCAGGAATGTCTGCCTCTTCTGAAAAAGTCCTCTTTCTTTTTAGCATCAAATCATACATTGCAGTTATTAATAAGCAGTACTGTTCAGTAGCACTTGAAAGCTGTAGTTGGTTAGACCAGTGACACCTCTTTCTGACCTGGGATTTCAGTGTAGTTTTAGGTCACAACTGAAGGTAAGCAATAGAGCTATGGGTCTGCTACTTTCTACTCAAGCAATTCAGGGTTTTTTTAGCATTGAGATTATTAGGTAGCTGGCTGGTGCGAAGGCAGTGAAGTAGGAAGAAGAGTTTGGGTGAGAAATTAAAAGCATCAAGATATCTTTTCAAAAGCTAGCCAGACAAAGAAATGGCATCAACACTAAAAATGAAGAAGGATTAAGGAATGTCATTCCAAACTGAATGATGAGCCAGAGCAGTTGCAAAGTTACCTCAAAGTTACTAACATCTTAAAAGAATTTTATCATAGATAAAGAAGGTAGTAAAATTGTGAACCTCTAAAGCTTTTTATTATTATTTCTGTAAATGCAAAACTACTTACGATCCCTGCATTTTCAAGGGGAAGTAACAGCTCTTGCCAGGTTATTTATAGCAGTAAAATATGACAAATATTCTCCCATTGTAAACAAACAGGCTTGAGACACATATTGGTGAATAGTTATTCTGGATTTCAGACCCTACTGAGGAGGAAGGTGTCAGGGCATGGTGAGGGCAGACTGTGCCCCTGCAGTGGGAAGCTGAACCCCATGGGCGACACTGGCATAACCCATGGCCTCACCCAGGGACTGCAGTTCCATGGGCTCTGAGCATGGGATCTTGTTATGGGGTCTGTCAAGAGCCCCTGGCATGGCAAGCAGTGAGCCAGGACCAAGGTCCATCCAGGGACTCTAGCCAGGAGCACAGGGAGATGATACCAGAGGCAGGGATGGAAAGAGCATATGTAGGAGGGGTCCATGCCGAGACAGGCCAGCTCCAGTGGAGATACACCATCCAGGAGAGATGGAGCTGGAGACCAGTGGGAGACCAGACAGGGATTGAAAGCCCCGAGCCAAGCTGAAATGGGGACCTGGGCACATGGGGTGAAGCCCCAGGGGAGGCTGGGCAGGGACAGTCAGGCCCAATAGTGCTCTCGGGGTCTGACAGCTGGTTATCAAAATCTGGTTTCGCTAAAAGGGTTTATCAGCCGGAGAAAGAGAAGGGATAAATGAACGCGTATTTTGCCCTTTTCATAACTCTAAAAGGACAAGGTGAGCTCATATATGAAGTGTAATGTAAATTACAGACCACTTTCCAACCACTTACCTTCCATCAAATATGGCAGGGTAGAGGAAGTATTAAATTAGAAACAGGTCATGCTCTAAGAGTCTAAGATTACTTTCCATTAGTAAGATTATGCTACAACTGTGGAAAAAAAGGAAATATGTAGCCTACTATATATAACATAAAAGAAACCTAGTGATGGTAGTACTACAATCTTATAAGAGTAAGGGGTTTATTGTCCTGCATGTAAACATTCTGTCAGAACCCATAGCCAGGGTGGTGGAACCAGATGATCTTTAAAATCCCTTCTAACCTAAATCACTCTATGATTCTATAATATCCACAGTGGATAGTCATCCTCCAGATCCTTCTGTCCTTCTTCATTTTGAGCGAAGATAATCTCTCTCATTAGTGAATCAAATGGGAGATATTTAGAGAATTTTTGGAATTAAATCGTTCTTGTAATGCTTATTGCTAATCAAAGCATCTAGAATCTTCTGTCAATGTCTGATGAACATCACACTTATTTTTTCAAGTAACTGCTCAGAAAATTTCAGGAGACTTTTAAAAAGAACTTTTAAAAAAATACTTTCACACTATCTTAAGCTTAGAATTAGAGTTACATCTTGCAAGTTTATTTTTCAAACATAGTACGTTCTTACATAACTACTGTTCTTGGCTATGTAGAAAATGGGAGAAAACTACTCATATAGGAAATCGCAGTAGTCCAGCTTTTCTGCAGTTGGTTTTGCTGCAAATATCTAGTCTTTGAAAAACTGCTGTACATAGAAAAGGAGTTTGAATTCCACGAAACACACATAGTGAATTTACTTAGCAGAGCAAGGTGGTTGTTCTACCACTCTTGCAAATATTTCAGAAGCTCCTTTGGTTGCCTGAGAACACAGCCAGTTAGAATTTTCCAGTAAAGTTATATTTGCATTATTAAAACTTGATTTCATCAGTTTTGGCAGATGTAGAATTTCAGCCCGACACAAGAACAAGGCTACCCATCCCCAAAAAGCAATGATATGGAATGGTCTGGGAACCAGTGCAAGAGCAGATAATTAATGTTAGATATCTCACATGCAAAAATCATGCCATAATAAATATGCACACAGATTTGGAAGAAAGGCTTTTTTGTCTTTTGGAAGGACAATGTTTCGAAGCCAAACTGAAGATCTTTGAATTTTGCTCTTCATCTAACCTTAGGTACTAAAGGCTATAAAAAGGGAGAATTCTTTTATTTATTCTCCTCAATGCTGCTAGTTTGTCTCCATTTAGAAACTAAGTAACAGTACAACCATTTTCCAGCTAACTTTCTTTAAATATAGCTGTTGAGCTTTCTGAGTGTTGTCTGTAACTTGCTGCCAGATTGCTATTAATTTTTGTTTTCTTTTCAGAAAAAGAAGTTATGGATTCAAATTTCCCATTAAACCATTGGCTAATTAGCATAATGAGAACACATTTAGAATCATAGAGTCATAGAATGGTTAGAGTTGGAAGGGACTTCAAAGATCATCAAGTTCCAACCCCCGTACCATGGGCAGGGACACCTCCCACCAGAGCAGGTTGCTCAAAGCCCCATCCAGCCTGGCCTTGAACACTTCCAGGGATGGGGCATCCACAATTTCTCTGAGCATTCTAGTTCTTACCTATTCTGCTAGATACATTGTTTCCATCAAATATTTCAGTCCCATTTAATTTCATGTGTTTTGTTGCAAAAAACTTTCCTCAGTTTCAGGTTCTTATTTTTTGTGATCATGAGTTGTGAACTATTAAGAAGGGGTCTACTTGCACTAACAACATTAGATTGTTTTAAACGTAGGGTGATATATTTCTTTATCTTATATAAAGGCTCCTAGGAATGAACAGAGACTCCTGTCCATCCATTGCTCCTTCATCCTGAATGTAAATAACTCACTGGCACAGTATCCACAGCTTTCCTCTCCTGCACCTTTTGCACCTTTTGAACTTCTGACTGATTGAGCTAAACCTAGTGAATTGTCTGGAATTGAGAATGATGCCCTACTGACCTGGATACCACAAGGTGCTGTGAGACCTTTGGAAAGCTGCTGTCACCTACCCTTTGTGCATCTCTCCCAAAGTTGTTCTTTCAACTTCTTAGCCACAGCAGTTCCCCAAATTATGTATCAGATAGTTTTTAGCTATAGAACTATTTTAATCTGTGGTACAGAGGAACAAGATGTTCAACTCTTTCTTCAGTTCAGGATTCTCAAGCATACGATGTGTTACATTTCAGGTATATGCAATCTGCTGCAATTTATTTGTCTCTTAATAGAAAAAGCACTTTCCAGAAAACTTATCCATTACCTACCGCACAAAAAAGTCACTTAATGGAATAATCAGGAACACATAAAGCAATGTAAACAGTGTGCAAAATGTGAATGTTAGCTAGTCAATCATGTTAGGCGCAAATGCTGTTGTTGACATTACTGTTTTACACAAGACTTAGAAAATTAATATTGAGCCAGACATCAGGATTCTTCTAGTTCTAACAAAAGATTTCTTGCTTGTAGAATAGTTTTTAACTACTTCATGTAGCAATGCATGTTTCTTAATGGAAACTTTCTGGAATGGCAGATTATATTTTTATATAAAGATACATGGGATGATCTTAAATTTCTCGGGTCAAATTGCCATGTGTATTGTATCACGCGTGATGAATGGAGTCTTAAGGAGATGAAAGCTTTAGTAATAAAAAGTATCTTTAAAAGAAGGCAGTAATGAATGCCAGGTTTAATGGGAAGTATGATGATGCAGTTGCTTGGAAACCTCTCCAAATGACTCTGCTGGGTTCCTATTCACAGCCTACTCGACTGGACAGGTAGCATACTGGCTTTTGGTTATCACTGCTTAAAACACTGTCACCATTCCTTCAACCTTTACTGCTTTTTTTTTTAATCATCTCCTTTTGTATTTTTTTTTCATGATAGTCACAATTTTATTGAACTTAGGAATGCTGCTAAACAGGCAGGACCAGAAGAGATTTGCAAAGGAAACCCTGTACCTTATTGCCTTCTTGGTGTTTATGCCTGGTTTTTCATGAGTTCTTCAAATGTCCATTACTCAATTTTCTTGTTTTCTCAAGGTCTGAAAAGTACTATTTTATGGACTTTTGTGTTTTAAACAACTGTATTTTTCTGTAGTTAACATTTTAAATATTGTTAGGGCTCTACCTTTGTTCCAGGACAGTAATGTAGATCATGACAACGAATTTACACTTACGAAACCACATAAAAATTCTAGTGTTACTTTTTTCTTACAGTTTAAGAATTTAAAGCAATTGTTTTCAAGCTGCTTTAAGTTATGTTCTGGACATACTAAAGATACTTGCTGATACTATATTAAGATTTGGTACTGTACTTTACACTTTCTGACATCTATTGGCGTGCTGTGCAGGGACTTATAAAGAACTGCTACATAGAAAGTGACTGCTACTGAAAATGCATTACTGTGTGTTTGCTTCTTTCCTATGTATTCAGGTGATGTTTATTTCTAATTTTGTTAATTGTTCATAGTTTACCAAGGACAGGTTTGTGCCTTATTCCACAATGAAACCAAGAACCTATCAGTGCTTATACTAGTTGCCTCATGTCAAGAAAGGAAATGGAAAACTCTGAGATTTTTTACTACTGTTTAAAGGCTTTTTTTTGCCACGTGAAAATACACAGGCTTAAGTAAAGGGTTAGTTTTGTTTTCTTTGGTTTGTTTGTTTATTTGTTTAAAGCATACTAATCTTGCTAGCTAACACAGCACTTCCATGACTTTGCCACAGAATGGTAACGAATTATTTTGGAGGGTTCGCAGGATCCTGCAATTTTTAAAATTTTGTTGTTTTCCTTTGAAGAAAAATGACTGGAGGAAGAAAATCAAGTAGTTTTGAATGTGTATAAAGGAACATTCTTGAAAGTTAGAAAGGCAGCACAGGAAGAAAAATTATTTTCGGATAATTAGGTAATGGAAGCCAGCTAGCATTTATAGGCTAACTGAAAATCAACCCCTTAAAGTTATTGTAAGGGATTGAGCCAATGGAAAATTTCTTACTTCAATTAGGTTTAATTCAAGTTTTGGGAAAGGCCCAAAATGAACATAAGTGAAATTCGGAAATGAGAAGTTCCTGCCTTATCAAGAATTGCCTTATTATTGTTGTTAATTTAATCTCTGCTGAGGGGGTTTGGGAAGCATATGTGTATGCATTTTCCTCACAGTAAGTATTTATGACAATTTCAGAAAAAAAGGATTCTTGGCATTTCCCCAAAGAATGTTAGTGTTGAGATACAGCTGTATTTCTATTTCTGTCTCAGCTGGAAAATGAGATACATGGTGATACAGATACTAGAGGCTATCTGTGTCATTCATGTGTCAAGCAATGACACCTTCTAGAGAAAAAACTTTTTAAAAAATTAATAATACGCCCAGTTAAAGTTTGTGTAGAATATATTTATCCAGGAATATTCAACATATTTTCAGTGTTGGGGTTCATGCAAGCAAACAACCCACAACTAAAAATCTGAAGTTGTGAGTACTGCTCAAAGATGAAAAAATATTTCATTTCTTGCTATTGTATAAAGAAAAAGGAATCCAAAATCCCTGACTCAGAAAGATTTTTTTAATCTACTGTTCACCCATGGAGTCTAGCAGTCTTATAACCAAAGATTATGTAAAACTAACTAACATTGATGCAACTTGAAAAGCAGTAATTAAGTTTATAACTACCATACATTATCTTAGCTCCCTGGTGGAAGTAACTAAATATAATGAAAAAAAAAGTAAAAAGAACTTTCATAGATGTGTAGGTAAGCTGTGTGTATGTGTCTGCCTATTGCTTAAAGAAACAGCAGAGCTGTTCTGCTTCTTAAAATCAGAAATTCTTAATGTTTTAAAAAAATTAAATTACAGCTAAGTAACTGCTGAAACAATATCTTCTTTAAAAAACTCATTACTGAAAGTAGGCTGTTTCTAATTCATGAGATATCACACTCTAGTCGATGTTAAGAATTTGGCTTCTCAGAATTGTCTTTTATTTTGTTTTTCAGTTTAGAGCCTAAGTAAGTATGTTACTGCATCTCAACCTCAGGCATACTCACTGCAGCAGTGAAGGCATTTTCTGTGGACTTGTTGTAGGATCCCCCTTGGGATGTTCCTTTTTTATTTTCTTCTGACTTGCATATTTTGATTTTACAACCAATTTCACTAGAGTGACATTTTCTAAAGTAGTCAATTGCTGAGGCATTCACGTGGAACAGGGGACACGAGATGTTAAGTATCTGTTTTGAATCAGTCATATGAATGACGTGAGGCAGATTTGCCAATCTCCCAGACAATTTCCAAAGCCATAAGACACTGTGTTCTCTTTACTGATATTTAACTCTGTTTGTTTGGTTGATTTTTGTTTGTTTGTTTGCTTGCTTGCTTGTTTGAGCTTTTGATTTTTAAAATTAAGGAAAGACAGAAGAACATCCTTCTGCAAGAGAAGGGACGGAAAACTCTAGGGAGAGCCCATGTAAGATCTGATTTGTTGCTCAATTGCTGCTGAGAGGCAATGGCTGGTGCTGGCAGCCACCCCTCCTTTTTTTTTTCGGTTCTTCTAGCAAAAAGTGCTTTCTGGTTTCTCAAAGACAGTAGCAGACTTTACATTCTAGGGATTTACCACAAGTGATGTAGGCATCAGCGAATTTTGCTTGTGCCTTTAAGCTGGATCTGAATCACTGAGAATAAATGTAAATGAGAATGGCTTCCACAGTGGCATCACAAGTTTAAAATGCAATCCTTGCTATTCCAATGTTATAAATATGGTTCTCCTTGTTGAATTGACAACTTAAATGAATGATAAGATCACTCATGGATCAAAAGAAGGATTTAACTTACTGAACTCTATCGTATTGATATTCTTGTATTTACTGAGTCTTTGATAATCTTTTTCAATCTTTATAGCTACTGCATGGTTTATCTAAAAATATGTAGAAATACATATGAATAAATAAAGACATGTATACATACATATATGCAAATGTGTGTATGCATCTATTATTATTTCTTTCACAGTTATCAGCAATATAATCTTTTGATGCATGGTCAAAAAAGATGTGCTTGGATCTGCTTTCACAGTTAGAATCTACTTAGTGTATTTGTAATTGCATCAAAAGATCCTGAGTTTCTTTGGACTGTATTTATTAGCCTCACAGAGAGCAAGGAACTGACTCTTGCTAGTACCCTGCAGGCTGAAGATATCAGCTTCAGGATTTCCTGCGGCATCAGTTAGTGCAGTGGCTGAGAAATGAGATTTTGATTTCAGAAAGCTTGACTCCAGTCTTCAGTAAAATGTGGTATAACACTTTGTGGTATTTAATCACTGTTCCCCTGAAAAATTAACCTTCATTTCTAGCTTCTAAAATTCTATGGGTCTATATTATTTATAACTGCCAGTGGCCATGGTACTTAGTTAATTTTTAAACTTAACTAAAAATGTTAGCATTGCACTAAATTAAACTAACAGAAATCCCATATTTCATATCTAAATTTCTAAACGGATAAGCAGTTTATTACCTATTTTTTCTGAAATTTCATAGGAATACTAAAGGTTGCTCACAGCCAAGGAATAAGCAAACATATTAATGCTTGTGTGTTTCTTTGTGTTTATAAATATTGTTATAAAAAATAAGATATCACAAACTGTTCTCAAACTGTATTCTCTCGGTCCCTCATCTTCAATAAAGTCATAATCATGAGTGCAGTAGGTTTGTGCTTAGTTCTCAAATGTCTTGAAATGTAAAGCTGTAAGATGGATTCTATATGAAGTCATCATTGGTTAAGTAATTCTTCACATAATGTGCTCTTACACACTCCAGCTATTTCTTATTTCTAACCTGTTCTCTTCTAAGATGAAGGTATTTTAAGATACTACTTTCAAAATATGTCTTGGGTACTCAGTAACCTGTCAGTGAAAGTGCAAAAGATTTGTGGTCTCTTGAATTCAAAGCTTGTACTATGTGGTTCCTTTCGAGATTTTTTTCAGTTGCTGTACAGTGCTGTGATTAACAGAGGTCAATGTGAAAACCACATTGGTTTTGTGAGGTTTCATTCATTCATTATTTATTTATAATAATAAAGAACTATTGATCACAGCCCATTTTTTTCCCCATTAGATAATATTTTTGCATAAAATGCTATAATGAATATAAATAGTGTAGATTCTGATGTCTAACTTGACTAGACAGAAGATTTGGCCTCCCTTTCCCCTTTTAGCACGTTGCAATGGGAGATGTTAGTCCTATCAACCATTCTAGAACAAAGATGATGATCATCATGACTAGATGACACCCTTGTAGTTATATGGGGAATTGATAAAGTGTTTGGTCCTTGCCTTCACCAGCTGCTCATGCCACTTAATCCTCTGAGGATACAAGTAATTGAAATGCAAAACTTTTATTCACAACTGGTGAACAAGGGAAAGGCTGAGCCACAACCTGTAATCCACCTCTCATCCTCCTAATACATTAACTTCTGATTTATTGAAGTAAATATATCAGTTTGAACTTGCTCATGGGACTTCAGCTCCTCTAAAAGGAAGTTACAGGAGTCTCTGCTGCTTCGTCTTGTGCACTCTTAAGTTTCCTCTTTTGCTGTTCCTAAGATGATGAGCAAATTTGTTTGTAATTATTGCTCATTGCATTGTGAGTCTTGTACTCAGTCTGTGGAATTAATAAATGGAAGCAAAACTAATGAAGAAGGGTATTATTTTCTTTTTCCTGTTGGTGGGGAGGAGAAATAGTTTATATGATAAAAAGAAAGCTCTAGATGTTATTTCTCAGGGTTAGTGAAAAAATCGTACCTTTTTTCATAAAATAAATCGGTCAAAGTTGTTTCAATCAGGAGATCTGTGAAAGTTTTAACAGGGAGCTAATTCATTTTCAATGCATAGACAATATTGGAATATAGTGTCCAGGGTTAGATGTAGTGTGTGCATGCATTTGTTTTATGGAGATTTTAGTTTATGTATTTTTTTCAGGAACAATAGATCATTTTTGGTGCATTAAATTGCTCACAAACACTGTATTCAGCTTTTCCACAATGTCGGTGTCATGATTAGTTACTTCAAGGCTGTTTCAGCACCAATATGAAATCAGTGTTTCTTTCTTCTTTTTACTACTCTAGAAAGCAGCCACGGAAAGACAGAAAATGAAAGCTCCTATTCCCAACTTGATTCTCTTGTATGCTACTCTGACTCAGAGCTTGAAGGTTGTGACCAAAAGGGGATCGGGTAAGTAAATCTTTATCTTTGTGGTTACAATGTGGTTTGGAAAGAATTGCAAATGTATACTAAGATGTTGTTATGGTGGTTTGCAACATAGTTAAGAGGATTTCAAAATCTGCAGCAGAAAAAGATAGTAGCTTCTATATATTTTTAGACTATATTATGTCCTGTGAAATTGATGAAAAAAAAACCCCAAAATTTAAAATCAGTTATGTAATGTGAAATCAATGTCAAAATTCATCTGCTGACAGGAAGTTATTCCCAGAACTATTTAACTTAAAAAACTTTGTTGTAGTCAGTGTTGTTAATATGATTACTAGATTTATCTGTGTGACTATATACTTTATGGCAAAGAATCTCTTGGAAATTAAAGATTATGCAATTTTGGTTTAGGCTGATTTTTGTAATATAGCAAATAGATCAAGCATATTAAATTTAATAACCTTGAAAAATGATCAGCAAAACGTGTTTTGAAAGGGCTACATGATACATGGTTGAAGAGTTTAATTCAGCAAAGAAAATTTTTTAAGAAACTAGGCGGTTTTTCAGAAACCAAACAGAGGGTGATGTGTTTACCAAACATCTTTCATACTGTTACTACAGATGAATTCTCTCCATATGTAAATAAAGAGAACACCAATACTGAGTCAGTTGGGTGGTTTGGGGTTCATTTTTCATCTGTTACCCTGAAATTCCCCTCTCTCACTTTTCAGTGGATAACAAAAAAAAAATTATAGGATAGTGCTTCTTCAAACTATCTTACTCTATGGCACTAAAGGACACTAAATCCTTAATGGAAGTCTCTTTACCATGTTGATAGAATTAGTTATTCGTATTTGTTGTTACTAGTAATTTTCCTTTTGGCTTTGGAGTGGTTTAGGTAGCTTTTATTGTACTTTTTCAACAGTTTGGCTCTAATTTCATGGTTTTCTTAAATCTGTGGTTGGTAGTGGTAAACTGGTACTTAGGGAGGACACGGGTCTGTATAAATTTTGCGAAACAGCTTAAAGTATATATTGTATTTTCAGTGGATTATATTTGTAACAACATTATGAAACTGATTATGTCTTCGATGTTTCAGTGACTGGAAATGTAGATGGAGGGAAGGCAAATAAGGAGTACCACTATAAAGTAAGGTATTCCTCAACTAAGATTTGAGATTAAAATATTTTTTGGGCTATTTAAATTGGAATATATGGACTGTGTGCAGAGCAAAGGAGTTGGTAGTGGGTTGAAGTGTTTGCCATACAGTGTTGAAGCTTGGATGGATATTACAGATATACTTTGAATGTGTCTGAGCAAGATTCTTCTGTTTAATTAAGATTTAATGCTTGTAAGCTTTAAGTTGAGGCCCCTCAATCCAAATTTAATATAAGAATTATAGTTCATCTTACAGTAACTCCTACAGGGATGTCCATTTTTAAGGAACTAAAAAAATAGTCAGTCGTCAGATACCTGTTGCTTGAATTTGACAATAATAAGAACGTGGGTTGTCTTTGCATTTATTTCATCCTTCTTTTCCTGTATCCTCTCTTCTGATTAACCAATACAAAGAAAAGTGGTAAATGCACATTTTAATTTCTGTTTGGGAAAGTAATATAATTGTTGTCCAGCAAAAGAAAGAACATACAGCACTTTTTAAGATGTAGAGAACATGTTCTCATTGTGCTGCTGTAATAAAAAGGAAAACCTGTAATGGAAATCTTTGGATCATAATTTACTGCAGTGTGGAGTTATTGATGTTTTCATGTGAGATCTGCTTATTCTGTATATAGTTTATGTTAGCTGTACTACCAAGACAGCTGTTCGTCATACTATATGTGCAAGGGGAAAATCTCTGATTTACTAAAATCTCAGGTCCTGCTGTCTTAGGTTGTGTTGTTTAGTGACTTCAGACTTGAAGAACTTCCACAGAAGTAGGTGGAATGTAATAATCCATGTGTGGTGCTGCTTTGCTTGATTTTTTTTGTTGTTCTTTGGTTTAGTTTGGTTTGGTTTGATTTGGTTTGGTCCTCCCTTGGTGCCCAAGAAGACTGTTTTGTCATCCTGAAGTCTTTCTAAAAAAGAAAACATTATTTACTTTAACAGAAGTTTTAGGAAAATAAGATTCAATTCTCTGTTTCTGTAAACTTAATGCTACTTAAAATTGGAAATAGGAAAAAAGAAATCAACTTGGAAAATAGAGCTGTAGTTTTATGTGAATATGTGAGGATGATAAAGACATAGCTTGTCTCTTTAGTCAGTTCTACATGTGAGTTCACTTTGTCCTTGAAGTATCAGCATTAAAGTAAAATGAACAGCAAAATAAAGATGTTGGCATATCTTTATACTCATGAGATGTTACAATTATAAATATGGAGCAGTAGTATCCACCTTTCAAAGATGTGCTGCTTTAATGTACTTCCTTCTCTGCTATGAATTATACGAATGTATTAAAAGTAAAGACGTTGCGTTACTATGCTAAAGAGTTGTCCTAATTGTGACTTATTCCTTCTAATTCACTTTTGTTGAGCTTATTTCTAAGCTGAAAACACAAGTGTTGTCTTCCTTATATATTTAAGGCCAGTATTTTATGTTAAAAAGAGATCTGTCCTTGGAGATATGTCTTCTGTGTATTGTCTGTAAGACTTTTCCTGCTAGAGACTTTTAGTTCTCTTCTTTTATAAGATTTTTATCAGCTCTGCTAAAAAGATAGTGATTAATAAAAGTGTGAGTTTCTCCATCTGGTAGAAGTACATTTCCAACCACTTCTGTGATCTGTCAAGAACATGAAAACTTACCTGCAGAAAGTCAGGGGGGATTCACAGCATGCCAAAAATGTGGAACAATTTGTAGGCTCAAATTCTGGTTTTATTTCTAGAGATGGATAACAATTATGACTGTCTATTGCCTTTCAGGTTTGAAGTTTTATCACATATTTAGCTATAAGTGTAAATAATTAGGATCAATGTTCTTGTCTTTGGATTGATTTATAACAGGTTAAAAAAGAATGCAAGAGGAAACTTAGGTTAAGCAATGTTGGTTTAAAGCTCTGATCATGAAAGCTGTCATTTTGCAGAACAATTAGACAACATTACTTAGAGGCTGTCCTTGAATCTTTCTGCCACTGTGTGCTATTCATCAGTTAAATATAATAATAAAGGGTGAAGGGAAGAGTATTAATCAAATATTTATTACATTAGCAGGAAACCATGCTTTAAATCAGCTTGCTCACAGCTGTGTGAAGGTACCTATTTAACACTTTGCCTTGTATGTATGATTCTGTTTCTATCTGACAGAAGGTATAGCTTTTTGTTTTGTTTTTTTTTTTCCAGTTAATATTTTAAGTGAATTTTGTAATGAAATGAACAGTTTCAAATTACTTTAGCATGGAATGGTTTTATTTTACATTTAGAGCATGTAATGACCGTTTGTTACAGAACAATGGCTGGATGAACAGTTCTAGTAACAATTCTATTAATAAGTGGGATGATGCAGGAAGCTTCTTCCTATATCCACATATCCAAAAAATAAATTAGGCTTAAGCACACATAAACTTTTCCTGTCAATTATAGTTGAATGAACACCACTTACAAGTTGTAATGCCTTCTTAAGCAAGAAGAAGATCCTTTGCCTTAAGCTTTGCTGTTCTAACCACTGACTTCAGAGCAGATGTAATGGTTGTTAGCTGGGTATTTTAGGTATTCAGTGAAGTCCCCATAAACTTCTGGAGAGGCATCAGAGCCTGCAACAGTAGCTGCAAAGATGAACTCTCATTTGGCACATAATGGGTATCCGATGTGATCCGCTAAACGGGAAGCTGACTCTTGCACTACTTCTCAGCTTTTTGAAGTATCTCAAAGCATCTGGCTTCATGAAAAAATTCCTCTGTCTGATCATCATGTCCTGCTTGATGCAAAAGAAGAATAGATACTTAAGGCCTATATATTTTATTTCATTCAGCACATGGTTTTACTGGAATTGGCTTAAACCTTAGAAGTGTAGGAAAGAATGCCTAATTTTTTAGCATGATGCTGAACTTCACATATATTTACATATGCTTAAAAGATGTGCAGATTTACTTTTTGCACAGTCCACTAAGCATCTGTTGCTCAATGATAATTGATAATATTTTGAGAACTTTATGGTAATGCATTTCGAAGTGTTTCTTTCAGTGATTTTTCCTGAAATTATTCTTTTTCATAGTTTGAACTAAATCATAAATATTTTTTTTAGCCATGTGGCTTAACATCCTTAGAAACTTAGGTTTCTTAAAGTCTGGGTTTTTTAAGGTTGAGTGGTATTTGATCACTTAATTGTGGTGAAGAGTTTTTGCTTATGAATTATGTAATATTCATCAAAGAGGAAGTAGGTTAGGATAGAGAACCTCATGCTGATCTGTACAGATTTTTTCCCTATAACATGTATGTTAAATAAAATACCTGAACACTGCATAGCCATCTGGTGGTTTTTTCCAAAGGTGATGAATAGAAAAAGGAAATAAAGTTGGTTTTTTTTGTTAAAAACCAAATCTGTTAAAAGAGACAATGAGGTAAAAGGGTGTTAAAAGAGTTTATTGCATGAAGAATTAACACTTGATCAGTATAATTAGACAGTATTAGTGTACTGGCACATTATACACTCACATTGCCTAATAGCAATCTGGTATTGCCTTGCCTCAAAAAAGGTGAAAGTTGCTGTTATTGTCTGTTGTTTTCTGTTTTTCTAGCTATTATTATACATCATCAATTAATTAATTAATATTCTGCGTTCAGTTCTGCTATTGTGAATGGAAGTTTTCTTTTCTAGGTCAAATTTATTCTATGACAGAGTAATTTAGCAATCTTTCCAATGCTGTGTTATTGAGATATGTATGAGAACCTTCACATCATTATGATAAAATTCAAGTCTCTAGATATCATTTGTCATGTAGCATCCTCTTTTTAGTGTCTAGTATTTCTGTGCCTTAGCTATTAAGAATGAATATGGGTGGTTCTAGTTGTTGTACTTGTATGATCAACGTTATGAAAAAAGGAAGCAAAGAGCTTTGACATTGTGATGTTGGTATTTCTGAATTTTAGTTTGTTTTGCAGGAGCAAAATATGAATTTTAACTAGATTAAAAAAAATCCAGATTTTTTTCTTGTTGGATTTTTTTTTGTTTTGTTCCAAAATGAATGTAATTTTGAGGAGCAGACTGGAAATTTATACTAAAAACCTCAAGTAGTTATTCCATTTGAAAAATTCCACACTATTTAGAGCTATAAGCGGGCATTTTTCTAAATTATGTTATTCTATGAATTTTTATGAATTATTTCTCATGTAAGAATTAGTCTATTTCAGAGAATAATATCAGATCATTTATAAAGGATATTTCTGCACAAACTTGTCAGTTTTTGTTTTTGAAAAAAAATTCTTTTAACTGGAAAAGGACCACATGATCTGTCCAATGGGAGCCTTAACATCAACAAAGACAAGATTTTACACCTCATGACAAATGTCATAATGAGAATTCAACAATATATTAAATGAAAATAAATAAAAAATAAAATCCATGGAATAAAAATTCTTTACCTGTGCTATATTTAAGGAATGTGTCTACAGAAGTGAAGACAGTTTGAGAACTATTTTAAGGTAGGCAGAAATTTTGAGTGTAGTTTACTTTTTTATATCTAATGACTGAGTTGTCACTATTTTACAGAAAACTATTTAATGTATATCTCTAGAGTCCAGTTTCAGTGGCAGAAATGCTTTAAGAAATTACATACAGTTAAGAGCTGAAGCTTAGCAGAGGTGTGATACCCAGTATTTGAGTACTTGTAGGTTTTATTTATTTATTTTTTTTTAGACTTGGTGTCCTAAGTACATAGTACTATGTAAGTCATTCTATTCTCAGTGGTTTTTGTTCAGTGTTGCTGTTCTCTTTTTATGCTGGCTGTGTATTAGCTAAGGGGTTTTTTTTTGGATTCTTGTCAAATGGTAATTAGTTGATGAATTTCGTATTGGATCTGATATGCACTGAATAGTAATCAGATGGTTCAAAAAATAAATTAATAGACATATATCTGTTGACCCTTTTTTAATACAGTTTATAGGCAGAACGTTCACATGTATGGCTCTGCAAGTATATTGAGCTTGGAGGAAAATATTTACAGCAATTAAAGGGTATGCTTCTTGTAAACCATAGGAGTTCATGTCAATTGATATTAATGACCCCTAGCTGTTTTTTCACTCTGTTACAGAATGTTAGTTTCCATTATTAATTGATGAGGCTTGTGGCTTGTTGGGTGGTTACACAGAACCTGAAATAATATTTGGAGTCTATATATATCTATCTGAGGTACAAGATTAGCTTCTATGAGCAAGTATTTTTTAAGTTGGAACAATTAAGACTATTGCTATTATTATGAAAACCTTTTTCTGTTTCTCCATTTGGTGACAAGCCAAAGTATAGTGAAAATTGTTTCTGAGCTAAGACACACGTACCTTTCTTACTGCTTTGAGTGGATGGCAATATTTTTGCATCATGACCTGATTAAGAAATGAACCTTATTTCATATGAGGATTGTTTCAAAAAACTTATTTTGAATTGGCATATAAATATGCAGTTTTCTTTGTGGTTGTAGCTGTGGGACTAAATGAGGAAAACCCTGTGAAACATTTTTCTTTCTAAGGGAGAGGAGAGAAGGATGAGGGGAAACCTTTACAGTTAAAACCACAATGGAGATAAACACAAAATCATGTTAATTCTCAGGCAACTTAATTATGCCTTATTTATTGAATTCTCTCATATTGATTTTATTAACACTAATATTACTCCACTTTTTATACTAATGCTAAAAAATGCCTTAGTTTACTTTCTGTGCCTTTTTTGTTCTGGTTTAAAGATGGTTGTTCCTTCCCATTTTAATGTGTAGTAGAAATCAATAAGTTTCATTTTTAATAAGACCTTCTCTTCATAGTCGAGCAATGAATTAACTGGATGTATGTACTTTCTTGGGTTTTGCATAATTACTTTACAAGACATACACCTTGCATGGTGTGTGTCAGTGGGGGAGGGTGTTACTTGGTTTCTTACTTGCACATTTCTCTTAAAGACAGAAAATCTTCAGCAACAATACCTTTGAATATATAGTAATGGGGTCAACTGAGATGAATGCTTATGATTGCTGGAAGGGAGGTCTAGATGATCTAGAGATGTGAAGACTATGTAAATGCTCTGCCACCTTCTGAACCTGTTTTTTCTCTCACAAAAACTGTATATGGGGAACACGTGTTTTTCTTTAAAAGAATAATCCTTTACAATACAGCGTGCTTCTTTAGATACAAAATATTGTATGTGTTGCAGTGCTATGGAGTAATTTTCAACAAATAGTTTTCATCTGAAAAACCCTGAAGAATGATCTAATTGGAAAAAACACTGGTTTTGTTAGTGAGCTTAAACAGATGCCTGGCCGTGGGGATGGTTCAGCTCCAGTTGTCTCTACTTTATTTTTCTAAGCTAGGGATACTTTTCAATATGTCAGCTGAAAAGCAATGATGCAGATTGTTTACTATAGGTGGTTGGGGGCTATATTACAAAGAAAGAAAGAAATACAGTTCTGTATCGCTAGCGGATTTGGGCAATGAAGAATGATTGCATTGCAAGCATAAATCCTTTGTGCCACATGTTTTGGAGACACTGTGGAAGCAGTAACTGTTACTTGTCCTGTGAGCATTTCCGAACAGGATGGCTGGAATTTTAAAAATAGTTATATGACCTTTTGTTGTTGCTAGGATCTATATTGATAGTTTTCAGAGTCCTGGGAGACATATGTGTAGTGAATAGTATGTAATAGTGAAAAGACTGTCTGTGCAGTAGCAAAGGGTTAATGTTTTATAATGTGCAATACATATTAAGAAATGACTAATGATAGTAAAGGAGACAAAACAAAATCTAAAGCCAAAAGGACAGTAATAGATATTCTTACATAGCTTGGTCATAGAGTTTTAGTAGCTGTTTAGAATGACTCTCTGCTTCCACAGTTCCTATTTTCCCTGAGGAATGGTTAGCAGGTGTTTCAGTGATTGGCATCTCTTGGCAAATGACAGTTTAAGATGTAAAAGAACAAGTGACCTTTGATCAGAAATAGTTGTTGCAGAAGATCTAGTTATTTGAATATTCTGCTGTCAGTTTTATGTAGAATAGTGACTGTTGAGAATGAGGAGACAAAAAGACCTCAAGGACAAGTAATGGCCATCTGATAGGTTTGTCTTCTTTATTTGAGTGTACTCCTTTGTGAAATATTATTAAAATATAGAAATAAAGGCTGTGATAATAAGTTTTGCACATTAGAATATGTTTTGTTGCTACACTTAAAGCAAATTAAAATTGATGAAAGCTGTCCTAGATTAAAATAGTGACTTGCTCTTTCTGAAAGATGGAGGGAGAAAGTGCTATCAGTGCTGCATACACAGCTATATAGGAAGCAGCTTAGCATGAAAAGAGAAGATCATCTGTTAGATTGCAACACTGAAATCTTTGGCCATTGTTGCTCAGATTTGATTTTATTGTTATGATTTATTTCAAATGCGAAATGTAAAATGTCCGTTATCACTTTAAGATTTATCTTTTCATCTGTTTTTCAAAACATTTTTTTTTTGCAATTATAAGGAGAATTATCAGACTGCTGTAATGGTAAATTACAACAGTTATGTTCGTTGAAAGATGAGTGCTTCTGTAATTTTCTTGCCTTGCTCTGAACACTTAACTCATTTCAGGAAACTGTCGAGTGTACAGATGCAAAGCAGGCAATTGTGTTGAAGCAATCTGCAAATGCATTCACCAGAGTAATCCATAAATTACTCTTTTTCATCCTCAGCAAAAAGGAACCATTTTATTCTATTTTAAATCAATTTTGATTCCAACCAAAATAGTTCCAATTGATAATTCCAATTTTAATTACAGAGTCATTTAGGTTAGAAGGGACCTCCTAAGATCATCTACTACAACCCCCCTGGTTCAAAATGTCAGCTACAGCAGGTTGCTCAGGGTTGTGTGCAGTTGAATTAAGTGACTTCAGGACAGTTCTTCAAACAATTTTTTGAACCTTTTCGAGGCTATGTGAACATTCTGTAGTCCCTGACCCTCACTTTTTCTAGATTGGAACTTCCTTGAACATGTCTCTTATTGTGGGTTGCCTCATCTCCTCCGTTGGCACATGTTTAGGATGGTAGCTCTAAATTGCTGTAAGGTGGACATGCAATGTACCAAGTAAACATCTGAAGCTCTTCTAAAATCTGACCTACACAGAGGCAGCATTAGTTAAAATTACTTGGTACCTGTTCAGGAAGTTGGGTTTCTTTCGCAGTAAGATTATTTATCTCTTGGGAATTACAAATGTATTCAGACTCTGTTGAAACATAATCCACTTATTGAGGCATGCGTTAAGCTCCATGGAACAATGAGTGTACGTACTGTATCATTTATCATTGCCTTGCCACCTCAGTTTTAACCATAGTTAATATTCTTGGTAAACAAGAAACATAGTATTTTGTTACAGGAAAAGTAATTGGCTAATACCAGGCATACTACCTTCACGCACTTTTCTATGCACTTTCTCTATGATCTTTTTGTTAATGAGGTTTGTCGTAGTAGGTAGAACAAAGACAATGAATTGGGATATGAAAAATTAAAGAGCAGGCCATAAAGTCAACTTTTCTTTTCCAAGAAAAATAGCAGCATATGTGGATTATCTAGACAAAGATGAGTGCAGCCTGAAGTAAAGCTGTTGCTAATACTGTTTTTAAAAGTACAAGGTCAGCTTGTCTGAAACTCCAAATTTTCTGCTCAGTATCATTGGCCTTCTAACCCAGAGTGAATCCTGAAGGCAAATCAGAGAGACAGGAAAGGAACAATGCAAAATCTCTCTATATATGTATGCATAGATTATTTGTGTCATAAGGAAAGTCTCAATTCCTTCCTAGGGATGCTATTACGATGTTGCATACATGATTGCCTTGGTGTAGCACAGTGAAATAGGATAGAAAACATGGAGCAATACTGTCAAACTCTGAGCACTTTCCAATCAAACATGCTGAGACGAGTATGACAAGGAGTTCACCTGCCTAATGCGTATCTTGTGATTTCACAAGGGGCGTCCTGGAGGCTAATGAATGCCCTGCTTTCATCCTGCTGGCCAGGCCAGACCACTTTAAGCACTTTGCAATAAGATAACTTTTTTGTATTGTAGGGTTATTTTTTGCAATGTTTTAAATATAATTTGAGAGACAAAATCAAATCTCAAGCTTTGTATTTTTTGAGGAAATTGAATAAGGGTCAGTAATGATATTCTAGTTGCTTAATAAACTTTTTTTAAGCAATTATTCAGCGGAATTGCAAGCTGGTATAATTTTACAAATATGCATACATTCATTTTATAGTACATTATTTGCTGTGAAGTTTTAGGAAAATGTGACTATTAGTGGATGAAGTATGAAGCTTAAACCAGACAAAGTCTGGGAAAAAATCATAGTAAACCATTTGTTAGAAAATGCATCTTTATTGGGAAAAGTAGCTGTCATGTCAAGGAGAGAAGGAACAAATTGTGAAACACTTCAGCCAATATGTTGCCTATAGCATAATGCCTTGAAGTATAGAATGTTTAACTTATTTAAATTTAGTTCCCTTATGGCTTTGCACTGAAATTATTTTCTTTCCTGCTATCATTTAATGCCTTAATCTACTGTCTTTCCTTCTGAGTACTTCAAATTCCTATAAATACGCTTCTCTAGCCCTTGGTGTCCATCTTACAGGACGCTTACATAAGACCTGCATGCAAAATCCACTTATTCATGGGTCAAAATATAGGCATCACAACACTTTTGAGTACCTTTGAAGAAAATAAAAAAGTGTTTCTTTTCTCCCTAAACTCACGTGAAAACATTTACGTCATCTGCAGTCTAGAGGCTTGATGAGTTCATGGCAATTAAATCAATGCATGTCTTAGCAGTACTTAGACTTTTGTGGATGTGTATTAGATTAGTTATAATGAATAGTATTTGATAAGTTCAAAATAGGTATCTTGAGTGTAGTAACATTGATAGTCCATTGCTATGGTTGCTGTATTAGACCTTAAAACACAACATCAGATAGAACAGTTGTCAGAGGGTGAAAAACTTATGTACAAACCTAGGAAATTGATTGTTAGAACTCAAAAGGGTAATAAAAAAAAAAAAAAAAAGATATTTCTTTGCTTCTGATTATTAGGAGTGATAGAATAGGGTGGGTTATATTTTTTAAATGTAACAATTTTCTGTATATATTTGAGATGTATTCCCTAAAAAACACTCTAAAATAATTCATATATAAGATCTGAGATAAGGAAAACACCTGTTATTTCTTTTTCTCTAATTTTCAAAGACAAATCTATGACAAACATAGTATAGTCTATTAATAAATTTAATTGATTACCTTGAAAAGCTGCCAGCTGTTACTATCATCTGAACTTTTTTTTTTTACAATCCCTACTTAAATTATCAGAGCTCTGTGCAATGACATAAAAATAATGAGATGATTTAACAAAAAAATAGTGTGGACGAGGTGTTATTTAAATATCTGAAAATTTATCAGTGTATGAGTTTACTACAACAATATATCAAAATGCAAAAGCTCTTTGCCCCACCACCCACCCTTGCCCAAAGGAAAAAAAAATCAAAAAAAAGACTTAATCTGCTACGAAAAGCAGAGGATAATTTTTAGGAGGTAATGCAGTAATTGAATTCCAGTGTGATTACACTTTTACACTGCCTAAAGAAGCTGTTAGCTCTCTTTCACAATAAGATTCCACTAAAATGCAGCTGTCCTTGCTATCATCTGACTAGTGCGATGCCATCTGTAATTCAGGACAAACTTGAGGACTGAGATTTTTTTTTACATTTAACCACGTGGAATGCTTTATTCATTCATGACTTTGCTTCACTTTGTCACTGTTAGTAATGCATGTGTAAGAAACCTGCATTTTAAAGTAGGTCATGCTATTCTCATACATGTACAAAGCCAGCATATTTAGCCATAAGATTAAAAAACAAATCCCAAACACTGAAGTCCTGTGCCAAGACTCCAAAATTAGTAACTAAGTGAGAGAAGAGGCTTCATTTCTTTGGTTGGATGGTTGATTGGTTGTAGATCTTCTCTGTGACTCAGTCTTTCACTAAAAGCTACATAAGGAAGAAATACACGCTCCATAGTACTTCAGGACTTTTTCCCGTTTCCGTCCTTCAGTATAGATACACAAGGTGAAAGATGTAGCAAGGTATTGGTGGTTGCTCATCACTGAACAGCAAATTGTTAGATGTTCCTGGACTGAGAAACTCGAGAAAGGATTTGAAAGCTGGCTTTCTGTGCCAAGATGTATTCATCAACTTCAAGGTATTGAAAATTGTGAACAGAGAGGGAGGCCTCTGTCTTCTACACATCATCTCCTACATACTTTTAGACAGTGGAACAACTATCCTCAAAAACATTGCTGTTGTAGATATTATTTCCAAGTTCTGAATTTTGTCAAGCAGATCTTTAGGTTTATTTAAACTGAAAATCACAGAAATCTACTTTTATGATAGAGACAGTTGCAACTGTCAGTAATAGGAACTCTTGGAAGTGAGTTACTGTGACACTCTGTGCCATGTAATTTTAAGTGTATCTGCTTTTCTAATTGCTTGCATCAAAGCTGTTTTGCTATGCTCTGAAAACTTTGCAGTTCCTTTTTTTTTTTTTCTCCTACCTACAATTATTAAAAAGAATTTAATTCAATTTATGCTTTATTAGGTTGATTCCATTAAAATGTTCATTGAAAATAGCTCTTTATTTTCTCTCTCATTTAGCTGATCTGAATTTCTAGGCCAAATTCAGTATGAAGGCTTTAAATCTTGTCTCCCTCTTACGGGAAAGGTCAGACATCAGGTTCTATCACACTCGAGAGAGCAGAATAATGTGTTATGTATGCTTTGTTCACAGTCTTCCACTGCTGTCATGAATTCTCAATGAAAAGACACATGTGAGAGTAATTTCTGTTTACATTTACTTCGATCAAAGCAAAAGTGAACTTGCTTTTTTCACTCCTTCTTGAAGACCTGTTTCTTTCTGACTGGGCTTTAACATGTGTTTGTGGATTATTTTGGTGGTTGGATTTCTTTTTTATTGTAGTTAGCTTTGTTTGACTTACAGGAGCATAAACCCTAATCAAAATGGGAATTATTAAAGTTCCCTGTGTATATGAAAAAGAAGCAAATATAGAATTGGTAAAATAATTTCCATTTAAGTGAGGAAAAAATGGAGAAAGTATTTAATATACCACAAATTATTTAATTTTAGCTAGTGTTAAATCTGAAGTTAGTTTGTAATTTTATAACTTTAATGAAATGTTGGTATTACAAGTACTTGTGTAATGTTACATTTTTTATTTTGTTCATTTTGTACTTGTGATGGTTAATTCAACTTTAAAATGTGTTTTCCCATCAAAATACATCAGATAATGGTCACTTTATGCCTATCGATAAATTATGTGTGTGGAAGAGAACTTTAAAGGTCATCTAGTCTAACGTCACTGAGATGGGCAGGGACATCTTTAGATCAGGTTGCTCTAAGATCGATCCAATTTGACCTCGAACACTGCCAGGGATGGGGTACCCACGTCTTCTTTGGGCACCCTGTACCAATATCTCATCACCCTCACTGTAAAAAAAATTCTTCGTGTTCAATCTAAACCTACCCTCTTCTAGTTTAAAACTGTTGTCCTTTATCCTGTCAGTGCAGGCCCTGGTAAAAACTCTCTCTGTGTTTCTTTTATGCCTTCTTTCTATATTAAAGACTGCAATAAGGTTTCCACAAAGCCTTCATTTCTCCCGGCTGAACAGCCCCAACCCTCTCCACCTTTTTTCATAGGAGAAGTGCTCCAACCCTCTGATCATCTTTATGGCCCTCCTTTGGACGCGCTCCAACACATCCACATCATTCTTGTGCTGGGGACTCCAGAGCTGGATGCGGGACTCCAAGGTCTCACAAGACTGGAGCAGAGGGGCAGAATCACCTCCCTTGACCTGCTTCTTTTCATTCTTTTCTGAGAACTCAACATGAGTTACAGTGGTGTTAAAGAAAAAAGCAACCTGATGCCTAAGTGAACTATTGGAATACTCTGATAAACTTTTCAGAAACAAGATAATGTAATGATGACAACTATATAGAAATATTCCCAAATATACTAATTGTAGTAGACTTTACCACATTTTGAAAACATCAACAAGAGTTACTTACAGAAGAGTAATCATATAGTACCATATCATGAAAGGAGAGGTAGTTTGTTGTGTTACTGCTTCCACAGTGCATCTTTATATTTTTGTCATGACAATACAGTTAAAGAGCATGATTCAAATAAAGTTCTGTGCAGAAATGCAACTAAATGAGAGATACATAACTGGTGTAGTTTGCCTGTGCTACAGTTGTTAGTAGAATAATAGTGAAGTGTTTTTTTGACCAGAATAAAAGATTTTTTCAAATTTAGATGATTTTGTCAGAACAAAGATTTAGGCATGAGCTGAAGCTGGCAAATTCAACTACTTTTGGTGTTTCCCTTTTCTTTCTTAGGATAATTCTCTTTGGAAGAGACCTTTGGAGGTCTCAAGTTCAAACCAGAGTCAGCTCCAAGATCAAGCTAGGTTGCTCAGGGCTTTTATGTCAGTCTTTTAAAACCTCCAGGGAAAGAGTTTGCAGATTCTATGGGAAATTGTCTAAGCTACTTTTGGACTCTTGCTTTCTGCTAGGGCTTTCCCTAGCTAAATATTCTCTATTAGTTCAGAATGAGCTAATGCATGAATTAAATCTATACCCAAAATCCAAAAATCCGCTAAGAAAACAAGAAAACATGCAAAAATTGGTTAGTTGAGTAATAAATCAAGCTTGATTGACAAAACTCATCTGCAGCAAAATACAAAAAACATTTTAAAATTGATTAAAAAGGAACATTAATTTTTTTCTTAAAAATCTCTATGATGAAGTCAAAGGAGAAAATTTAATATTAAATTACTTCAATTTTCTATAAGTTTGTTAATTTTTTTTCCATATGTATGCTTTTCTTTTATCTAAGCTAGTAGAAATAAACCTGATGGACTCCCCTATTTTTCATTTGTTGACATATAAAAGTATGTCATTTCATAGCAATACCTTCAAAATTTATGATAATAAATGTGGAAATTTTAAATAAATCGCAGTTTGGACTTCTCTAATATATTCGTGGTTAGAGTAAGACCTTTGAAACACATTGTGTGATTGGGAAGAATTTAAAGAGTTTTAAAAATTTCTTTAAATTTCATAATTCTGTTGATATGTAAGAAAATATGATCTTTTTAATTCCATGAAGCATAGCTAGCTCTGTCAAAAACCTCTATTATTGAAAAACTGGTTTAACTTGGTACATACCTAGCATACTAGAATATGTTCAAACAATGAATGACATTATGGATTTTTCATTAACTAGCTTGTAAGACTTTATGAAAAAGGACAAAAATAAGCATCGTTATACTTTGTATTTGAAAAGAAAAACCAACCTAAATAACTGCAAAATCAGAAACATTTTAAACAATACCAGTTATTGTTTTCAGAAATTCATTATAACTCTTCATGACATATGTACATTTTAGTTACTTGTAATGATAGCATTGTGGCACTGGTTGTTTAAGGATAAAGACAAGGAGAAGTTCACTAGGAATTAGATGAATGGGTGCTTTGTTAAAGAGGGTGTTCTTTGTTACTGTCACTTCACACATCATGTGGGGAAGCATATCATCTGAAGGAGAGTGTATATAACTCATGGATGTACAAAAAAATAAAATAAATTCTTAAGGGGTTAACCCAATTTCAATGCAGACACTAATTAAGCTGGACTGTCATTAAACTTTTCCATTTCTATTGGGCTTTATAATTCAAAATTAACCATGGTCAAGTTTTCAATTCCTTAAGAGTGAGTTATTACCGTAAGGAAGACTTTTGTGTCCGCAAGAAACAGAATTTTCCTATTCTTCAACATGCAAAAGCTTAGTTGCTATGAATATTATGTAATTTATGTAATAGTTACCTACTTTTCGTGTACAGAGAGAATAAATATTTCTGTATGTTATTTTTCTGCACCTACATGCCTATGATTCTGTTTTCCAATATATGGCTTAAAACTATAGAATTATGCAGATTGATGGAAATTATTGCTGCAAGGGGGGACAGAGAAGTTCCAGCATGGTTAGGGATGTTGTCTATTTCAGATTAGATTAAAGCATTTGTAGATAAATCTCCATGTCGACAATTCACTTTTCAAAAGCATTTTAATCTATAAGTTTGGGGTGTTTTTTGAGCAAAAAGGGAGCTTTTTGGGTCATCTGAATGGGATGTTTCAGCATGTGTTTTGACATTTATAAATGCATATCAAAAATGAGAAATAAAGAAATGGTGGTGTTGGAGTTAAATGAATTTTGCTTGCAGTTCAACTTGATTATTAATGAATGTTCAACTTCTGCACTTGTCATGTGTTTATTTAATATTTTAAAGACAGTTTCTAATCTTTAGGGAGGGACTAGGTTTTCTTCCATGTTTGCAAAGCAGCGCATACAGATTTAAATCAGTGGAGCTGTGGAATGTGTCCACTCACTTCTTTAAAATGAAAATGTTATTTTAGATTTCAAATGTTGGAAATCAGTATTTGACTTCTGATATTCCCCCTTTCACCATCAAAGAGGATGTTTCTGTTTGTTTCTCTATGCATGGTTATATAGCTTTTAATTTATTTCTACTGTGTTGTACTACACATCTCTGATATGCTGTTTGAGAACTTTTTCTAAATTAGTAAAACATTTCCTGTAATGTTATTTTTCTAGGAGAGATTCCATGATGCGGCATCACATTTATTTCTTCTGACTCTGTTCGGTGTAGTGTATATTTGTGTGTTCAACTATGAAATATGTTAGTAGATTAAAAAAACCCTAATAAAACAATAACCTGTTCAGTTAGTGGTGGAGAGGACGGGCAGGGCTGCAGTCATGCCTATTTGGCATTTCTATAAAATCATTGTGTTAAATTAATAACCACATCATTTTAAAGCCCATAAAATTTGGCTCCACTTTTAAATTTACATTATGATTGCAAGGAGGAGTAATTTTCTGATGTTTGACTTTTTATAAATGAACCATAATTCAAAGCTGTGACCATACAATGTCATATTACTAAGGAATGATGTTAAGCAAACACCCTTCAGCTGAAGGCAGATTCTACAAAATACTTTGAGACAAAATTTAAATATTAAACAGTACATGTTACATAGCGTTTTGGAGTCAGGTGATTTTCAGTTTAAATATCTCAGATAGAACATGCGTTAGCTAATTTTGATCCATTTCTGGTGTGGGAGCTTATATGGTAGAGATCCTGTCAACTACCAACAGCTAAAGAATTGACTTATAGTAATTTCTAAAAATAAAGGTGGCCGTCAATTTAAACTTTGTATTTAACACAGCAGGGAAGAAAAGATTGGAACACGGATTTGGGCGTAAGCTTGCTGTTTTAAAACAACATTGCTGTGAGTGTCACAGTCCACGTAAAGCATATAAGAAACTGCAATGTTAAAAGCTCTATCAAACCAACATATGTTGTTACTGTATTGAGTTAATTAATGCAGGAAGGAAAAAATCTTTTTCAGCTCCACCAAATTTTTTTGTATATTTCAGGGTTCTCTTACTTCTCAGTGAGCTATTGCTAGGATTCTGGGATATGGACTATTTTTGTTCTAGAGATAAATTTTATCTATCATAATTTTAGGAAGTTAAACAGGTAGTTTTGTAGCAGATTTACACTTATAATGTTATATTAAAAATAATGTGACATGATTAAGTAAAGGAGCCCTCATACACAACCATTTTTCACTTCTTGAGAGAAGATTTAATGATTACTTGGTTTAAAGGCAATGATTTTATTTCTAGATCTGCATATGATGAAATAATTTATGATACATGTGGCTATCATATATATGAAACTACTTTAGGACCCTTCAAAATTTTATTCTCATTTCAACAGAGAAAGTGCAGAAATGCAGAGAAAAGTGGCTAACGTCTAAGCAATGGTGGTTTTGTGGAAGGTCTTGATTTTTACCATCAAGGTCACAGGACCAATTCAGACACTCATGTTCAATTCCACGATGTCTAAGAGAAGCTATGGAAGAGACACCTCATTCAGAAGGGAACATGACAGAACATCTCTATGGATATTTAGCCGTGGAGGCTGTTCAAAATGCCATAACAAATCTAAGCTGGTATCGTACACTTGAATGTTTGAGGCACTTCCTTCCCTCCAATATTTAGTCAGTTAATATAACCATCTGATTCTTTGCAAAAGAGAAACATTTCTTGCATAATGTATGTGCAAAGCAGAAAACAATGGTCTTTATTCGAATTTAGTTTTCATCTCCATCAACAGTGTGAGGCCTACTAGCATTTTCTAAACCATGTAACATCTGTCTCATCACTTCTAAGAACCTTGAGTGGTCTAATGAGGGTAGTGTTTTCCTTAGCACTGTGATGTAATACTTATCTCAATGTTCCAAGAAAAAAATTTCTTTGCTTGTTATCTCTGACCTTCTGACCGCGTTGTACATTGCTTTATATTTCTTTTTCCCAGGCAGGGCACTGACTATTAAATAAATCTGTCTACCTTTTTTCCGCTACGTTTCTCAGAGTTTACTTATTATAAATACATGTTATTCTTTTAAAATATTTTTCTGGACTGTAATCATATAACAACTAAATTCATTCCTACTTGCTTAAATGAGGTATGTATAGAGTGAATAGAAGATCAAAATAATTGAAAAAACCCTCATTTTAATTTTAACTATTAATTCAAACCCTCAGAAATTGACTTCAAAATTTTAAAATCCATGCTTTCTTTAAAAGGTTGAGAAATTAAGTCAATACTTCCATGTTTTTGGTTACTTAATTCATCTGTCTTTGAAGTAAGCACACTTACAAAACATCTTTAAAAGTTTCATCTTTCTGTCAACATCAGCTTTTAAATTCTGAGAAACAGAAAACAAATCACTTACACCAAAAGTATCTTTTATTTTTTTGAAAGATTGTTACTTATAGTTATCTCTCTGCTTCCCAGCACTGTAAGTATTTCATAGGCCCTACTGTACATAAAATTACAATAGGTTTACAATCCAATCAGATTTCTATCACTTTTGTGCCTTAGTATTATGTTTACTTATCATGTCTTGGTGTATTCTGGGAATATCTGTTCAGTCCTCTCTCACTTCTTTGGGAACAAATAGGAAACCTTTTAATTCAGTCCTGTAGTGATGCAGAACAATGAACAGTAAATGGTTTATACTTGTCTGGTTTTGCCTCCCCTTCCTCCCTTCTTCTCCGTACTTCCCTTAGAAAAGAAAGCATGTGTTTAACTTTATTATCGTAACACAAACTTTAGTGACATCTCAAGGTAATAAAATGTGATTATGATTACGATTGTGTACTTCCCCATGTATGTGAATGAAAGCAAGAAGATTCTTTTCAAACCCAGGAACACAGAGAAGACACTTGAACATTCATGGGTGTTCTGTGCAATAATTTTTCCAAAGAATTTGGTAGAAGCTAGATCACAGGCAGAAAAAAACATCTGAGCACTGCTGTAAATAAAAGAGATAAACACTTGAAGCTACAGACGGATTCATCGGAGAGCCACGTAGCACATTATTTTAATCAGAAGTAACACATTATGATTAATTTAATTACAACATACTCTGTCACTTTCTCCACAGAAATCTCCCATTCAGTTGTTGAATGGAGGACACCACCCGTTCTAATTTCCACTAACTTCTTGTGAACCTGATTAAATTCTTTATATTTGACTTTAGTCAATTTAACATCATCACAAGACTACTGTTCATCTGAATCATTCCTGTGGGGATGATTTCTTACAGTTAATTAGGCATTTATTAGCTAATAGCCAGTAGAAAGCAGGAATTTTCTTGGTTCAGCTGTTACCAATAAAACCTTCCTAATTCATATTTAGACACTGGAAAAATCTGGGAAAGACCTTTTCAATCTTCCAAGAAAGACTTTAAAGAGACCTACCTGGAGGTTACTCTTACATTTTGGGGTATGCATTCAAATATAACTATGAACTTTAAAGATGCAACAATTAAGCAGGGTAAGATGGTGTTGTTATTTTATTTACTAATTTTATGCACTGTGCAAAATAGTGTGAATTTTGCTTCTATTCCCAGACTTTTTTTGCTGTCTACCAGTATCTGCCTGTACCACGAACAATGAATTTGCTTCCTTCCCCCTTTTGCCCAGTCTGCATTAATTTCTTTATGATGATTTGTATAAACTGCTTATTTTCCTGTGCTATGTAAATCATTCAGTGTTTTCCTGCCTTCTCTCTTTTCTTGGTGTGACTGCTCTTAGTATCATCAGCAAATGTTGTCATTTACAGCATGATCCCTGGCACAACTTTGACTTCTGATGCACAGATTCAAGCATGCTTGATCCACTTGCTGTACGGGTCCTTATTTTTCCAGAGCTTCTGTTTCTCAAGTATACTCTCTGTAGCACATAAAGTATCAGTAATTCCTGTGTTAAACAATATAAATGGATTTTATAGAGTAGTTTGCTGAGCAGAAATAGATTATGTTTTTCACCAAATTCATCAAGCTGCTTTTTTTTCATTTTTCTTAATGGTTTTTGATATTAGCTCCTATGTGTTCAAAAACATTATAAAGGCTGCGTTCCAGTGTTGTTTCTGACCATACTTTCTTGATAAAACTGTACTGTGTGTATCTGGTTAAGGTTTCTAGGAACTGTGGGCTCTTGCCAAATAAAACTTAGGATCTGTGTGTGCACTTGTGCATAATCCTTTTAACAAGGATAAATTTAAGACAAATAACAAACAACAAATTATTCTGTGGAATTAATTTTGAAAACGTAGTGGTTAGGAAAAAAAAATAAACTTTGTAAAGGATATTTTAATATAAATACTTTTTTACTATACAAGCAAAGAATTCTTTAGTAGTATCACAATGTTTCTAAGATATTTAGGTAGTGTGAACTCAGTATATGAAAATAAAAAAAAAATCTCAGCTCTTATATTGTTAAAGTTTTAGTGAAATAAGGGATTCTACAATAAATATGAATCATTAGGGTTTTTTTTTTACTATAGATAGACTCTTTTTTAAAAAAGTCTTTCAAAGTTAATAAAAATTAGAAAATGAATTGCTGCAACACCTTTACGTGTTATTCATTTAAATTGAAGACTAATTCAAATTTAAAGGAAGAATAAATCATACATTTTTGCTGTAATTGTTTCTTCATTTAATTTCTTTTCCTAAGGATACTATAATATAAGATTATTTATTTAATTTCAAAGTTCCTCTTACAGAAATGTGCTAGGTCTCACAACCATTGTTGCTTCAGCCCTCCACTGATCTATGAGTCAGATTTAATATTTTTTCTGTGGTGGTTATTTCTGGTTTTAATTTTGTTTATAGAATTAATTAATCTTTGTAACTGTAAAACCAGTATTGCAATAAATCCAGGTTGCTCTATACCCAATAGCAGTCTCAGAGATCTCATAAACTGAGAACCGGAATGAAAAATGTTATATCCTTGTCCATCTGAGTGAAGCAGAATTGTTTGTGGAATGTCAAAGAAACTGAGGAAAAATCCAGATTCTGTTATCTCTGATTTTTTAGTATTTTCAGAGAGATCGTTACGGTTGAGCTTGTCACTCTTTCATTTGTATAAATGTCAAACTGTTTCATAGCAATGTTTCCTCTGAAGGATTAAGTTAAACAAAGGGTTAAGCAGAAGAGTAAAGCGGTTCCTGTTTTTTGCCACATTGTTGTTTTCACTGTTAATTCCTGAAAAAAAAAAAAAAAAAAGTGCTGTGTTTGAAAAACGGCATATTAATAATTTGGGTGTCGAAATAATAGGGTTAATTTTTTTTTCAAGAATGAGCATTTCTTCCTTGCCCACAAATATAAAACTTTGCAATAGTGGTAGGACAATTCAGCACTTGGCTGAATAGGTTTTGATGAAAGCGTGATCTTTGCTCTTGTCAGTAACTAATGTTCGCATTTCAATGCAGAATTCACCTCTTTGTCTCAGTGAAAGGGAAATTATTTGATAAATGGAAGGAAACTGAAAATTATAGTAAATGTAGTTACACGTGAGCCTTATGCCTGACCTGAAGGTGCCAACTTTTGGAATATGAAGCTAGTAGTTTCAACTTTATCTTTTTAATGAGAAAGATCCTTTCTTACTGCGTACATTTTCAATACACATATTTATCTATTATTAACAAGATCTCTGCTCAAAAAAGTATCTGCATTTTTTGTTAGCATTAAAATTGGAAACTACTGGCATTTTAGTTTTGTTGGGGGATCATAGAAATTGAAATGAGTGAAATCTTTTCATTATTTGTTCAGACTCCAGTGATTATTTACTGAATGTCACTAAAAGCCTTCCCCAGACTCTAAAACCAGTTTCAAAGCTTTGCTCAGCTTGATTTGAGTTTTGCTTTTTCCAATTGCCCTTAGGAAAGAGAGAGGAGAAGAAACTTGTTAGTATTGCCTCTAGTGCAGTGGGAAGTTGGGAAGTGCCCCAGTCTTGAATCATGTGTCTGCTAATCTGCCCTCTTAAAATTGTTAAACAGAGATTTTCCCAAAGAGCAGAAACCTAGCATGATTTGTCAGAGTAACTGAATAACACCCAGGAAGAGCTTAATTTCCTTTCTAGAAGGCATTGAATGTCAGGAAGCTGCCAGGAAATTAGGTGCCTAAGTGCTCTGGAAGTTTTACTGTTTTTTCACACGATCATTCTTAGCATTTCATAAACTGATAGAAAAGATTCTAGAAAGCTATAAATATACTTTTAATTGCTGTTGTTGTTCTGAATACTAATCATGTTACTGAAAAACAGCATGGAAAGATGAAATAAAATATTCTGGCTATTTCCCTCACTCCAAACTTGTCCGCAAGGGTAGAGCAAGACTGACTTTAGTGAAGTATGTAAATCAATTAATTTTTACCATTTTCTTTGTGTTCAGTAACTGAACTGGAAATAAAAAGAGGCTGTTTGTCATTGACCACTTTTCAGAAAGTCAGTCTGTATGTTTAGATACTAAGACTTAGGCCTAGGAAACTACTTTAGGAAAAACCATAAAAATGAAATTCAGCTTTATTTTTCCTCCATAGGATTACAAGCAAAATGAATCATATATATGATACTCAGTTGAAAAAGATTATACTTAAACCAAAAATATTCTAAACATTAGTAAAAGTTTAGCACTTTTAAGGAAATGAAATAAAAACAAAGAAAATCAGAGAATATTGTTATTAGAAAGTATTTCCTGACCACTAAAATAACAGAATATTGGAGCAAATAATTCAAGGATCAAAGAATTCTTGCCACATGGATGTCAATGCTTCTCTCAATTACTATTGCTGTACACAACAAATTTACCCTAACCTAAACCCTGTACATGCCAACAGATGATAGTAATACACACTATGCACAAAACCTTCTGCAGTCTTGTTGAGTCAGCAAAGGCATATTTGAAAGCGTGCAGCAAATCTAATACTATTATCTGTTTCCATTAATTCCTTTTATAATTTTCATAACTGTAGCAAGAGACTTAAAATAGAACATTATGTATTACATATTTGTAATTTATACTTTGTCAAGATGTTTGAATTCAAACAGTTTTTCTCTTCCTGTGTGTGTTTTTATGGATTTCTGGCCTTCTAGATCCTATTTTTCCAGACTAAAATAACCCCCTGATACTGCTTACAACCTTTTATAGAAAGAGAATTCAAAACCCAGTGACGTAATTTGAAAGATAGTGTGATTTCAGCCAAATATACGAAACCAGACTGACAAATGGCCCTTCCTTCCCCCAAAAAAGAAAGGAGAAGAAGTAATAAGGAGATTTAAGAGTTTAGAATGAACTAAACTACTTTAATGACGTATTAATAGTAAATATATACAAAGCCATATCAAGTTCCCAGATGGCAATCATGTCACCAGCAGACATAGTGAAATGTCTGAGTCTGGACTTGGTGATGGACAGGAGCTGGATTCCAGATCTGGAGTTAGAAATGCTCAGATCAGGATCAAATGCAGGAGAACAGACAGGGTCCTCCTTGGCCGCCGGCCATCGAAGAAAGAGAGTTGACCCTTTGATCCCTCAGCTTTTATACTGAGCATGATGTGGATGGGATGTAATACCCCAGCTGGTCAGGTTTGGGTCATCTGTCCTGTTGGTTCCTTTCTACAGGTGTGACCCCTCTACACTTTTCCGCTTCCGACCCTCCAATGGAGCAAATAACCTGACCTTGGCTGTTACGGTTATAAGCGTACACCATTCCTGGGTATAATCAGGTCTTACCCCTGTGAGAGTGAACAGTTTTCTGAACAATTTGCTGTTAATTTCAGAGTTTAGTTAGTTAGAAGAGGCCCAGCTTAAAAGGTAAAATTGTAAAACAGAAAATTGGTTCTGGTTTTACCTCAAACCAGGACAGACAGCATGGTCTAAATTGTATTTGTACTTTGTTAGTGGTAGTACCTTCTTGCAAACTTCTGAAGATATTTTTCATTTTTGTCAATATTTTCCTTCCAGGTACCATAAACGGTGATCTTTCTCATCTCATTTTTTCTGCAGGAACACAAATCAACGGTCACTTAGAATGGCTTTTTTCCTTTTACATCCTAATAATATAGCTCTGGGAATAGGGCATGAGCTTTTACTGCTGACTGTGCATGAGCACAGAACAAAACATTTTGCTTTAACATAGCTATTTGCTTCTTAACTTTAAAAGAGGTGAGAGGAAATTGCTGAATAAAAGCTTGGAGGTAAAGTATGCACTACTCCACTGAGGTATGCTGCAGAAAATTGACTGTGGTCTTACTCATACGGCCGCTTAGTATTGAAAAGGAGAAAACAAGGAAGATAAAGCTCTTTCTAAGTCTTAAAGCATTATGTTGCCAAATAAAATAGTGAGCCTAAAATACTTATTTTTTACTTCTCAGAATAGATTTATTTCACCTTTTCCCTATACTATACAATTCTGATACTTGCAGCTACCTCAAAATTAATGGACATAACCAGTGTATCTTGTAATTTCACTATGCTTTTTTTTTTTTTTTTTTTTTTTTTTTTTTTTTTTTTTTTTTTTTTTTTTTAATTAGACAACAGGTAAAAGAAAAGAAAGAAAGAAAGAGATGAAGGAAAGGATAATTCAATGGATTTTAGCCTCTGGAGGGTTTAAGTTAAGGGAGAGAACATATAATGGGTGAAATAAAGTGTGACGCACAGACATGAATGCTGAGAGTTAGAAAACACCACCAGACTGAATGTCTCATATCAAAGTTGTTATAAAACAGTCACTAAATGAGGGTACATTTGTTATCGGGCTTTCTTTTCTTACAGATTGTAAAGCAAAACGTTTAAAGAAGCTGTTCAAGGAAGAGCTTACATGAGTATCATTTTACTGTAAAATGAAATTAGACTATTACTCTGAGTCCATAAATGCAAAATTTATGATTTGCTTCATTTAATTGATTCATTGTGTTTTCAACATTTATTTTTGGTAGATGGAGGTGTTCTCAAGCTTAGGGTAAAATTAAATATTACAAGGAAAAAATGGAATCTGGATTCTGATTTCCAAATTCCATCTGTAGCTGTCATCATTAAAACTGTTTTTAATTCTTTGATTATTATAGAACTTATAGCAGCTTTTCCTATAAAATTTACAAATAGAAACAAGCTTTGATCAAGGGCACAGTGTCAGTTCAAGCTTGGTTCTCTTGGTTATGTCACAGCTGTCTGCCTGCTCTTTTCAAGTTTATCTCCCCATAAATTGCAGTTAAAATACGACAGACAGTGATTTCCCAAAGTATCCTCAAACTGCCAAGTTGCTCCTGGAGGCGCTGCAATAAACATGTTTATAGTCTGTGTTCTTGTTGGAGATGCTCTATTCTATTCTATTCTATTCTATTCTATTCTATTCTATTCTATTCTATTCTATTCTATTCTATTCTATTCTATTCTTCTGTGTCTTTGAGTGACTCAGGTACATGAGTTTTTAGAACTCCAGTTTTCAGAGAATGATGAGGACCAGTAATCGGGAAATCATTTCATGGAGAGAAGTGAGGCATGGGCTTGGTCTTGACTGTAGAACAAGTAGGACAATAGTGTGAACTACTTGCTATCAGAGAATATTTGTGAATCCTAGCAACTACTATGAGAGTAGTATAAACTACTTGTGGCAATTATGTTTGTAGTTGTTGGGCTTTCATTGATGCTGGATAGAGCAATATTCTTTAGATGATACTCAAGAAAATACATTCATTTGGCTTTTTTACTCTACGGATGTTATCCATAGTATTGCCATGTCAAGTTAGTTGCTATACACTTTAGCAATAGACCAATAGTGGATATTTCATGTGTGTCTAGTTATATACAGTGGAAATAAAAATAGAGAGTTGCTGTATGGTCATGTTCTAAAATATTTTATGGTTTTATGCTTAATGAATTGTATATGAGTAATTTAAAATATTAGGTAACTTGAAGGTAGGAGGGATTAAAAAAAAATATCATCCTCTTTAGCATCATCTGAAATGATAAGTAGCCAATTTGGTGGTGCTACATGGTCCTCATGTCCTTTTTTACATTTAAAGAATATTTTTCAGGAGCATAAGGATCTACAGACCTTTACTGCTGTAAAAAGCTCATTATTCTGCCAGAAAATGGACAATTCATTTTAGATCTGTTGGAAAATGAATAGCTCAGTAAGACTTCTTTTAAGAAGTCCAAGTAGTGACTAAGGTTGTACCTCTTGTTCCAACAATACATTTCTGCATGGTCTGGGAATTATTCCTGTGTAAGGCCTGATACCTTGAGCTAGTCTATAAATAAATGAAGTTGCAGACAATACCTGCTGAAATCCAGAATTTTAAATACATTCAGTTCAGAAAATAAATTTTTTTTCCAGAAGTACTTCAGGACTGAATCACAGTAGTTTTGCATAAAAATTTATCCTAATAGAAATTGAACCTTATGTAGATGATAACACACTTTAGACTCTCTCTCTGCAAGAATCACTATCAGAATCAGTTTATGTATTAATATTCTGATAAAGTTCAATTGGTAAGACTGACTTTTCAGAATTTCCCAGTCTGTAAGTATCTTAGTTTGCCTGAGATTTATGCGGTAATAAATTAGCCTTTCCTGTCCTTTTAGACATTGCCACTACAATAAAAACTTAGAATCATAGAATCATAGAATGGTTAGAGTTGGAAGGGACCTTAAAGATCATCAAGTTCCAACCCCCCTGCCATGGGCAGGGACACCTCTCCCTAGAGCAGGTTGCTCAAAGCCCCATCCAGCCTGACCTTAAACACTTTCAGGGATGGGGCATCAACAACTTCCCTGGGCAACCTGTTCCAGTGCCTCACCACCCTCACAGTAAAGAACTTCTTCCTAATATCTAATCTAAATCTCCCCTCTTCCAATTTAAAACCATTACCCCTCGTCCTGTCGCTAGACTTCCTGACAAAGAGTCCCTCCCCAGCTCTCCTGT
The DNA here is from genome assembly GCA_013400375.1 of Thinocorus orbignyianus. Lineage (NCBI taxonomy): Eukaryota > Metazoa > Chordata > Aves > Ciconiiformes > Thinocoridae > Thinocorus > Thinocorus orbignyianus. The sequence goes on along the minus strand of VXBW01001623.1, from coordinate 293,790 downwards.
AGGCTCCCTTCAGATACTGGAAGGCTGCTATCAGGTCTCCCCGGAGCCTTCTCTTCTCCAGGCTGAACAGACCCAGCTCTCTCAGCCTGTCCTCATAGGAGAGGTGCTCCATCCCTCTGATCATCTTGGTGGCCCTGTGCTGGACCTGTTCCAACAGTTCAATGTCCTTTCTATGTTGAGGACTCCAGAACTGGACACAGTACTCCAGGTGAGGTCTCACAAGCGCAGAGTAGAGGGGGAGAATCACCTCCCGTGACCTGCTGCTCACGCTTCTTTTGATGCAACCCAGGATACGGTTGGCTTTCTGGGCTGCCAGCGCGCACTGCCGGCTCATGTTGAGTTTCTCATCCATGAGCACTCCCAAGTCCTTCTCCTCAGGGCTGCTCTCCAGCCATTCTCTGCCCAACTTGACTACATGCGATTTATAATTAAATACTGTTTACTTAGAGCTCTGTTTCAGGATTTAATATGTAGTAAGAATAGATTCAAGATAGTGTGTAGAGAGCTTGCATGACCTAATAAGCTTATTCAATCATTTGTTAAAAACAAAGGATATGAAGATGTCTTCATCTTTTTCCATCATTTCCCTGAAATCTGGGAAAAACAAATTCCGTAACTTTACATTTAAAAACTTTTTATATTATGCTTTTACTATATATACAGTTAATTAAATCTTCCTGTCAACAGTATTGAAAAGATTTATTTATTGATAAGTGCAGCTACATTAACATTTTAGTATATGTTATATCTTTTTTGCTAACCTAATTAAAAATCACTTAAGCAATGTTTATCAGATTAAGTAATTAAAATTTCATTAAGTAGTAATATACCCAGTAATAACCACAGGGTTTTTTTTCTTTCCACATGAGGAAAAAATATTCTTGTGGTGTCATTTTTTCCTGCCTGATACTCCTTATTTGGCTGCTGTCATCTTACATGATGATAAAAATGTATTCATTGTCACTTTTTTTCATCTAGTAGTGCAAAGGAAATGAATTCAAACTTGTTTTTCGAAAACAGAATCCTCAACTGATACTTTGCTCTTAGTAATAAACCTCTACATGGAATAATAAAAAATAACCTCCTCTAGATAACTGTGTGAAATTCCAGGGGTCACTATGAGATTGGATGACATTTTGTAGTTAAAGATTTGTTTTAATAACTCCTATGAAATTGAAGCCTGAAGGGAAATAGGACATTATCTGATCTTTTATGGAGCAAACTGTAAATTGCCGTTTATTCCCTTCTGCATCCAGTTCCACACTTGTGTAATGAGAATGTATTTTCCAGAATTACAGCTACTATTTTGTCTTCCTCTGGTTCTAAATTTTCAGATTTAAACTTTTAAGCTCTTCTCTGTAATCACATAAGTTAGTTGTTTGTGGGGCTTTATAACAAATGAAAGGAAAAATAAGACAAAAATATTAAGTCTAAAAATTGCAGAGCTTTAAGGAAAAGATAAACAGTGGACTGATGACTCAAGGGACAAGGAAAGTATGCTTTTGATTTTTTAATGCTCCACTAACAGGTTAAAAAAAGAATAAAGTAAAAAAATAAAGTCACAAAATGAACAAACAAAAAGTTTAAAAGTTGTTAAAATAAACAGACATATCTGCAGTTTTTGGTGCAGTCATGTCTTAAATAAATAGTAGTAGGAAGTTAAAGTACATTGCGTAATGGCTTTCTGAATATATTAGTATCTAGTCAGTAATCTTTCCAATTATTAAGACTCCGGTTTTACATATTTAAAAAATAAATGCATTGCGTTTTAATTTGGATTATGTCTATACATAGGTCAATGTATTGTTTAGAACTGGTTGTAGGGTTTTAACAGCCTTTGGCAATTTGGGAAGTTTTTTAGGTTCTCTTGTGCTTGCAGTGAATGCTTCACTTATGTTTTCTCCAAATGGCTAACTTTCATAGTCAAGCTTCTGCTCACACTATATGACTCAGACTTGTGCATATATACCACTGTCACATCAATTGTTAAACACATATGGTCAGTAACTGTTAATTTTTGTCTTTCCATATACTCTTGAAGTGCATTGGACTACGTACAGGTCTATGAGAGCTGAAGTCCATTAGATATTTAGTGGAAAAGGTTATAGGCTTAAGTTCAAAGATCCAGGAATGCTAAGGCATAAGTATCATTTCCTTAAACTATACACACAGTTGAGGGCTTTGGCAATGCTGAATGATTAAATGAATATAAATGTTTCTGTGGAGCTTACAAAGCTCTATTATTTTATTCATGTGTTGTTTAATATGATAAAATTTATCTTGATTTGGATAAAAGAGGTTTAGTTTGCCTCTTTGGGTCCCTTCTAGTTATATTTTCTGTTATTTTTGTGAAATACTTAAGCTGAACTTGGACCTGTTTCCACTGTTTAAAAACTGTCACTAAATTAGTTCAGATGTCTTCTTTTCCCTAATACGTGTTTGAGCCACAGAAACCTCTCTGTTAACCACAGACTTTTTGAAAGTAAGAAAGGTAGCATACTCTTGCTGGAGGAATACATGGAAAAGAAGTTATAACTTTAAAAAATATGAGGATTTGAATTCTATTGTTGTTTCTCTTATTTCTCTTTGACTTTTTTTTTCTTGTTTACTTAAGAGAAAAAAAAGGCATTTTTCCTGCATGAGCAATAGGGGATTCCCATTGGTCACTTAAATTGAAAACCCCTCCCCTATTTCTAATTCTAATTGTTTTAGGAACATATAATAACCAATATGCCATTCAACCTGCTACATTCCCAACCCCAAACCAACTCTTTTCACTGTGAAATCAAGTAAAACTGCGAACTAGTCACCTTCTCAGAACCAAATTCTTTTAGGGATATCAGTTAATTCATAAGACCATCAAAATTTATTCTAAAATGTATGTAGGGTTGCAGTTTAGTCTAATTAATTTAACTTACAAAATCTCTAAAGCATGTCACTAGAGTCAAGACAGTTCTCTGTTGGTGAGAGGTATACTTAGCTAACAGTCTAAAATTATGCCTTCCTCAGCATTTTCTCTTGATGTGGATAAAGCTTCAGGAAACAGTTTATGATGCTAAATGCTATGAAATACTAAAATTGATACATTTAAACTGACTTGACCCAGCTGATGAGCTGAAACTCATTGTTTTTGCTTCCCAAAAATTCACTGGTGATTCATAAACCTTTACCAAAGGCTGTCACAAAGGCTTTCCCAAAAAGAAAGCTTTGATTTTGTTTCTTTGCAATTACTTGAGGCAGTTCCAGAAACACTATAATGTATGTGTTTTGAATGTACTCTCAGAGTCCCTGTGTGTCAGAGATTGTCTTCTAGAGCAAAATCATACACATGTGTGTACCATCAATTTAAAAGGAGTTACTTCCAGCACTCCCAAAAGATACTGAGTTTTTTGGATTGGTCACCTTTGCATCAGCTCATGCTCTTCAGCAGAACTAGATGATTTATTTGTTTATTTTTCATTCCAGCAGAGAGCACTGTTTTAGTATGTTTCATGTTTAATTCTGTATTGTTCTATTCTCCCACACTCACGCCAAACATATTTTGAGAAAACTGCTGAGAATAGATTGAATATCCTTTAGCTGGCCCTTTTCTACAGTGCCATTGCACTTTTTGCAGTGCTTGGGAGATGTGGGATGCCCTCCATGCTCCACTTCTGAGGCTCTCAAAACTTTTAAAATCTGCCATATGGTAATGTTTCGATTTAAGTTAACTTAGATAATGTAACTGATCTTGTTTAATTTATACACTCTTTCTCGTGAAACATGCATTTCTTCACTCACAGACATTGTAAGGAATAATTTTTATTATAGCTTCTTGAAGTAGCAAGCTATGAGTGTAGGTGAAATGGCCATGAAATGGCAAAATAAGTAAACAGAGGTTTTTATGAAAGAGCACAGACTGAATTTTGTTCAGACCTAACTTGTACAAATAATTGTTTTGATTGAGAATTGATATTTGTTCTGTCCTCAGTATATGTTGTCTTAGTGGTCTCGGGCAATAATTACTTTTTTATTATAAAACATAACATCCCAGATTATGACAATGTTTAATCAACCCAGAAAGCATAAGATATGCTGCCTAATTAATACAGTATTTGCTTAGACAAAAGACTGTAAAATTATAAGCTTTTTGTTCAGGAAAAGTGGTCTTGCCAGAAGTTGTACAAGATGAAAGTTTTTGCATTAAGAAATTATACTAAAGGTGCTTTAATTCATGTTATGCATGTTGTGCCTAAAAGATTTTACTGCTATATTTACTGTGCTCACACAGATGTTTCAAAGTTTCCTGGGACAAATTAGGCTTTTATCCTTCAGAAACATTTGGTTTCCTTTGAATGTTTTGTTAAAATTTCTATCCAGGAAGTTGTGGATGACATAAAGAGGAATAAAATCCAAGTTTTTCAAGAAAGGATGGGAATGCAAGTGTCTAACTCAACACCAAATGCTTAAAGATTAATGTTATTTGTGGATGTATTGTTAACAGTCTTTTTTAGTTTGAATTTTTCTTATGCTTAGGCTCCTTGAAACTAAGCTTGATTTGATACTTTTTTCTGCCCTGGAGATTATGCTGGATAGGGCAAGAAGCAATAGCTTTTTTGAACTCAGCTCAAGGACTGGAAGGAAGTATTAAAAGTATTCACAGTTAGTTTGTGTATGTTTTAAGTAACGTGGGTAAAATTGTAGAGCTGAAGTAATATGTGCCTCCAACAGAGATCCTGAGCCAAAGAGAGCTTTTTATCATATGTTACACAAGGTTTCTTTTCTCAGCCAAGAATATTCTTTTTGGCCAAGGAAGAATGTTTTCTCAGGTTTCTCCAAAGCACAATGCAAAGATTTATTGCAGCATTTTTATTTATGGTGGATCCCAATTAATAAAATTATGCGTTTATAGACAGTATAGTTAAGAGAATTGAATGAGCTGGTAAAAATTTCTTGCTCATGTAAGTCCAAGTAATAAACTTAGTCCTCGGTTCACATACCAACTTCTTGCCTCCCTTTCCTTTTCCTGTGTTATATAAAGTGTCTGTGTTTGAAGTACTGCTGTTTAATGTAAACTGTGGTGTATTTCAGTTCTCCTTCTTATGGAAAGAGCTCTAATATAGATAGATTTTCATAAGTAAAAGTGTGTTGTGCACCAACATAATTCCTATTTCCATATGTGTCCATAAAGCACCATTTAATAAAAAAAATGAATCCTCCCTCGGAAGTGTAACTATACCAGGAAAGACAAAGCAAAACTACATTTTAGTGTAGAAAGCCATAGGGGAGATGGACACGCAACTATTTTACTTTTTTCCTTCTCCTTGTGCTGATGGTATGAATTTAATGCTTTGCCAAAATACCACGCTGACTGATTTCTAGTCTCTTCTTTGCTCTTTAATTCATGCTGTTAAATGGCAGTGCTAAAGTGCGCAGCACCTCCCTCACAGGGTGAAGTACTGAGATGATAGCTATAGAGCCCCCCAGCCAGGAGCCAGCAGCATCAAGGCTGGAGCTGGAGAGCTAAATAGGAGAATAGGGACCCTGTCATCTCAGAGAGAGTGAAAGATAAATGCTTCTTTTGAAACAAACAAAGAAAATCACAACAGATAGTCACTGACTAATAATATTAAAGGTTGTAATCATGTAAAAACTTTGCTGGTTGAAGCAGATCATCTAGTGCTGGGAATTGCCACCAAGAATCCTGTACATAGTACCATCTCATTTTTTCCCTAACATTTAGCTGTTTGATCTTGACTTCCAAAGGTGAAATTTCTTGCTGTAGGTCAATATATTTAAAATTCTACAGTTAAAATATGCTTTAGAGCATTTGAGAAATAAAAAGGATGGTCATGCATATTAAGTCCCTTGCAAGATTTTCAGGCTCAGTCTTTTGCTCAGCCTAAGCAGACAGCATATACATTTGGATCTTATTTTCAGTAGCATAGGGAACAGAAACAAACGTAATTCTAATTAAAACAGTTGAATATGCTGAATCCTGAAGCTTCATCTATTTGGAAAAAAAAAAAAAAATTATAGGGAGGTGTTTTATAACAAACATTAGCTTTGCTCAGCAAAGACTTCTTCAAAATGTATTTATAAACTGACATTTGCATTGTAGTTGTACAAAAAGAACATGCAGGTCACTAATGTGGATGACTTAGAAATGGCGTCTTCTCTCTCCCATCAATAGTTATATACAATATAATACTATGATACTTATTACAAAAGCATGTTTATGTTGAAGTAGATTATATCCTATGTAGACTTATTTGCTTTTCACTGTATTGTTCCTTAATAGCCCATTCCTATTATCATTGAGCTCTTTCGTGTCATAAAATAATCCTGTGAGAGTGGAGGTGGTTTAGGAGAAGTTTCCAGGTAAAATATAAGAGTTTCATGCCATCCAGCCTCCTAATTGTTGTGTTAAACGTTAGGCATTTTCTTTACCTTTCACAATCCAATTTAAAGTATTTGATGATGACATATCCAGATAAAAATTGCCACACTACTCTTATAAGCAGAATACTTTAGGATGAATAAAACCAAATAGCTTGCTTCTAGTAATGCTCCTATAAGCACTCAGGTATTTGAGTTTCAGGGTTTTTTTGTTTTTTTTTTTAAAGCATTTAGGTCTCTTGAAACTAAGAGTCAGTTGTGTGCTTAAAACAGCTACTTTCAGATTGATTAGATAGAAGGCAGGAAGCTGAACGGAAGTGTGGTAAAGGCAATTCAGAGGAAATATAGTCATTATTAGAGACAGTCATTACTAGAGACTGCCAGGAAGTAAGCCAAAAGGGTGAAACATTGTAGAACTCTCTTACGCTTTCTTACTTCATAACTTCTTTCCTTGCAGTCGGTATGTGGTATCACCTGTTTATATTTTCTCTTATTCAATATTGTTATTAATATATGTACATTCCTAATTAGAATTAGTTGGCATTTAAGCACATAAACTGAATACAGTACTGTAAACACTGTGTATACAGATGCATATTTGCATTTACTAATAGGGAAGATGAATAATTAAAAATTAACAATTTGGAAAAAAAGTATTTTACAAACTTCTGAAGCTCTATATATAACCAAAGAAATACTAAAGTAGGGAGAAGGATGAACTGAATACCATTCAGTGAGTCACAGAAGTGAGTCATGGATCAAAGCCATTTTTTGACTGCCGGATATTAACAGTGAAAAGGGCATTCTTCTTAGAAAATCCTCTTCTTTAACTAAACATCTTCACTGTCATCCACCTAAGAAAACAGAGGTTCTTAGGGGTAGATTTCCATTTCCTGATGTTCCGAGCATCTCCCTTTACTTGTGGTTAAATAATTGACACAGCCACTGAGAATTAGCACTAGTGAGTTTAGAGTGCCAATTCATTGGCACTAAATGTTGGAGTGGGAACCAGCCTGGGGGTATGGGGAGACTTGGAGCTGATTGCCTCCTCCTTCTCAGCTGCTTGTTTGAATTGTCATAGATCTGGCAATGTAAAGGCATTTTTTTCAAAGTTGTTTAGATACCTCGAACTAATAGTAATGGTAAACTGTCTTTTTAAAAATGTTTTCTTAATTTCCCTCTTTCCAATGAGTGTTGTTGATGTTAGGGATAATGGTACTCCATAAAGAAAGTGAAGAGTATTTAAACTGATAGAAAAAAAGAGTTCTCTTGGACCCTTTTTTATTTAAATTAATTGAAGAACTTTTCCTCAGTTGATGTTACTGATGGAAGAGTCTTTTAGGGCTTTACCTGGGGCCAAAATGTGAGCATGTAGAACTGTTTGAGATATCCTGAGGAATGCAGCCCAGCCTCCAGATGCCCATGCAGAAAAGCAGAGCCTCCCTTTGCTCCTGCATCACATCTGTCAGCTGCAATCAGGTAGGAAATTTTGAGTGCCTGTAAATGTGTAAGCCTCTGACTGACACGGCATACTGAAGAAAATTTCTTGCGAGAAAGCTGTTACAGATAACCCTGACATTTTCTGTAGTATATTGTGTTAATGTTTTAATTAGCTCCTATGTAATAAATACAGCTAGTTAGAAAGTTACCCTTGGTTTTTTATACAGAGCTTGCATATATGTGCATATACCTGTGTGTGTAACTTATGTATGAAATTTTATATGTGTGTTTTTATATAAACTTTTCAAAGTTCAGGTTTATGTTTATAATTTGTATGTAAGTAATTTAAAAAAATATTTTCTGGAATATACCTCTTTTTTTTTTTTTTCTGAAAAAAATATATCTTGTAGATTGATATTTCATTTTATAATTAAGGCATTATAATGTCTGTTGTCCATACCACGCTGGGTTAGAATCTACAAATGCCCTAGAGAATTCAATGTTTCTTCTGCCTTATTCCTTTATTCCTCATGTCACAGCTAAGGTTGAGTTTTTCTGTTGGTCTAAGGCTGCTACTGGAAGAGGAGGTTCTCCCTCATCTGCCGCTACTGGTATCAGCACTGGCAACTCCCATGTTCATGCAGAAGGTCACATAAGATGACTAATCTGACAGGAGAGAACAACTCAAAAGACAACATAAGGGATGAGATTGGGAATAGGGAGAAGAAACAGGTAGATAATATCAAACCATTCATAAAACTTTATCTCAAAATATATGAAAACAAAAAAAGTATCCTTATAGGAGTTATCATAATTCAGTAAGATGGTATTTTTTGCATGCTACTTCATAGATTTATATCACCGTACTTTTCCATTATCTGAATACCAGCATCTTTGGTTACATGATTGGAGATGTAAGACTAGAGTAAGATACATCTCAAAAATGCACTTCTACTGGTCAGAATGGAGAACATCTACTTTGCTGTAATGATTTCTATATCTTTCAGAGTGAAACAGAAATAGATATGAATACAGGTAGAATATTTGGAACTTGGAGTGTATTTTCAGTAGGACTAGCTAGTAGTTTTGTAAAAGCTAATTTTTTAATGTGTAAAATTCTGACATTTTCCATTTAATAAAAAATCTTGATGCAACTAATAAAAAAGAAAAAAATGTTTGCCTTTTCATCTTTATATTCAAGATAGAGTTTCATGCTATTTGTTTAAGTAACCTCTAGGTCAGAGCCTAGGACTAAGACATTTTGCAGTTCTTGTGATTGTACAATATTCTTAAGTCTGAACAGATGTGCCAGTTAACTAATTTAGTAATAATTGAAGCATATTTCTCTAACATAATTTTCAGTAAGTCTGCAGTCTTGTCATTCATGCCAGCACTCAGTTTTAGCCTTTCCAACTTTATAAATACACCCATCATCAAGACAGCCTACAGATAACATTATTCTAATCCAGTGTTGCATACTTTTGATTCCCTTAGTAACTGCAGTTATATATGAAAAACAGGAAGGAAGATAGTATTTTCATTTAAGAATCATAGAATCATGTATGTTGGAAAGGACCTTGAAGATCATTGAGTCCAACCACCAACCCAACACTGACAAAGTCACCACTAAACCATATCCCTAAGCACCACATCTACTCATCCTTTAAATACTCCCAGGGATGGTTATTCCACCACTTCCCTGGGCAGCCTATTCCAATGTTTGATAACCCTTTTACTGAAGAAATTTCTCCTAATATCCAATCTGCAACCTTCCCTGGTGCAACTTGGGGCCATTTGCTATTGTTCTATCACTTGTTACTTGGAAGAAGAGACAACCTTCCACCTTGCTACAACCTCCTTTCAGGTAATTGTAGAAAGTGATCAGGTCTCCCCTCAGCCTCCTCTAGGCTGAACAACCCCAGTTCCCTCAGCTGCTCCTCGTAAGACTTGTCATCTAGACCCTTCGTCAGCTTTGTTGCCCTTCTCTGGAGAGCTATGGTCTGTGAAGTAATGTATTAAGGAAAATATTACTTTTCTCCATGGATTTAAAGTTCAAATTCAGCACCTTGAATTTAAAACAGAAATATACAACATACAGACATTCTTAAAAGCGATGTTGTAGGAAGGATTAAATATGTAAAGGTCTTTGAAAATATTAAGTGCTACATAAATGTGCTATTGTGGACGAGAGTGGGAAGAAGTGATACAATAGAGAATAATCCATTGCTCTCTCCTACTAGTCTAATTTCCCCAATTTATTAATGCTTGAATTTAGATCCGTATAAATGGATTATGTGAGTAAATTTATGCACAAGACTAGTTCCATTTAACTTAGTGGAAAGAAAAATAATATTAGGTACATGAACCTCTGCAGTCTCGGGTCGCTTTCTTGCTAACTCCATTGCAAAAAAAAAAATGAATCATTGCTTTCACATGTATTTACTATGAATTTGAGAGAAAATTTTTAGCCAAAGTTTGGGTCTCCCTGTTTAAAAAATGGTAAATGGGTGATGTAGTCACATAAAATGGAACATGAATACGAAAAATATCTTTCTCAGGAAACAGAATTGGGGGGGAGTGGACGGGGGGTTGGAGGGAACAGCTTTTAAAAAAGCACCTTACTGTTTAATTACAATAAAGAGCTAATCACCACTGGCTGTTTTTTTATGTTAGAAAGAGGTAAGAAAAAGAAAAAATTCAGGTATTAAAATATCGCAAAGCCTGCAGCACCCTAAATATGATGCACATTCATATAGGTTGTACTTACAGATTAACCTTCCAAAATGGAAAAGGTAGAAATAAAAAAAAAAAGACAGTAGTCCTTTTACACAATGACAAATCCAAACCAAAGCGAAAACAACAAATCTGTTTCTTGTTTCCTTTTACTAGCAATGTATAACAAAATCTAAACCAGTAATATTTCTTATGTAACAGAATACTGGTCTTCTGATCAGTACTAAATCCAGGNAAATCCCGGGTTTTTTTTTTTTTTTTTTGCCTTTTTTTTTTTTTTTTAATTCACATGTTTCTAAGTAAAATTTGTGAGATCTAAGTTTCTACTGAACCATAATCTGTACATCTGCGTATATACACACACATTTGTGTTTAAATATTCCTCTGCTAGAATATGACAGTCAAAGCTTGAAAAGAATTCTTTGTGGATGTTTCGTAGCTTATAGGGTCTGTGCTTCCATATTCATCATGCGCATAGTCCCCGTCTTTTACTCTCTACAAAATCATCTTCTTTCTTCAAAATGGAAAATTGTACATCTCCAGGGTTCATGAAGGGATAAAATGTAGATTACCTCGGAATCTTACTGTATAAAACAGAGTGGAAGAATGAAACAAATATGTGGTTATCTGAAACTCTATACCAATGTATTGAAATAGAAATACTAAAGGAAAAAAGAAAAAAAAAAAAAAAAGCTTGGACATTCCTCTGTAAACTAGATACTTGTAATTAAAACAAATAATTAGAAAAGTTATCCATTACCCAATGTAACTGCACCACATTTCTTTCACTGTGAAAGAAATCTACTCTATAACGTGGATAATATTGCAGCTGTAATAGAAAACGAATGCAACAGTATTTAAAAATAGAAGGCATAAGTGGAATTTGTTCTTCTTCATTCCAATTAAAAAAGATGAAATTCATTCCACTATGGCAAAGAAGCTCCTCATAAAAGATGTATTCATGGCCATCACTTACTCAGCAGAGATACTGCCATTATTAAAGGGAATATTGATGAGTTAGATAAAACTCTGTATATATATGCAAACAAATGTGATGCTTTTCCTTTTTTTTTCTTTTTTTTTTTTTAATTATGCATGTTATCAATACAATTTGTGTCAGAGGCTTGTGTATTTCAAGCATGTTTTCTTGTTGCATATGTTTTAATTTTCTTGTATTAAATTATATTCTTTTTCTATTGCGTTCATTATGTTGCATGCAACATGCCAGAAAATTATCAGAGATATTTACAGGAAGGACAGTTTTTCAATAATATGGTAAAGGGTGTATGGAGTTCTAGTCAAAATATAGGTATTTGAATATTTTTCATGCCTCAAACTTCTAAGGAGAAGGACCTTTATTTTTTCCCTTTTTCCTTATCTCCTCCCACCCCCAATGTCTTTTTTTTCCCAGTATCTGTTGTATCAGAGTCTACTCTAATGCTTAATATTCCAGTAGACTGCAGAGCAGACACATTTACAGTTACTCAATGCACCCTTGAGAATTTTATGAAGTTGGAGACTGTGAAGTCTTCATAACTACTATATTGTACTTTACGATTAAAACACTAAGCATATTTTACCTTGAGAACAATGCTTGCTGCAATTCCTGATGCAATAAAAATGCTGTTTTCATACTCTACTACTGTAATAGTGAGGCTTACATAGCTGTTAGAGGGATCTGATTTTTTTCTAGTTTGGTACAATTATTACACAAAAATTTGTGGAAAAAAAATTGATAAGAGGAACAGGTGTTTTGATCTCACTTTTTAATTACAAATATCTGTGGTCTGAGGCAAAAGAACACTGTTTTACAGGTGACCTTTATAACATTTTCTGTGTAAATACTCTCACACCACAACCTCATCTGTATGTGCCTATGGTAAGTATCTTCTTAAAACAGAAAAGCATGGTCAGGGTACCATTGTTTTGGACAGACACGAGTTTTATTGTCTCGGATGTAAGAAAATGCTGAGTTTCTCGTCTTGTGACTTAGCTCATACTTAGTGGTGGAAACCATTGGGTGCTTAGTTCTCTTTCCTCTGTGACAGAATTTCCATCTGGTAAGAGTGACTATGCAAAACCAACAGCTCAGATGCGTTCCAGCAAATAGTTGACCCCTGGCCTAGGACTGGATTTCTCTGGTATTTCACTTGAGGCATGCAGACCCTCCTCATCCCACTGAAGGGCCATTCTAAGCAGTGGGATTTACCAGCATCAGGGATCTCGATGACTTTGTAATATAGTAGCTGCATGTCAGGGATTTGTGTCTTCGTCCCAAAGCAGGTTAAGATATTTCAGTCCTGCTGAAGTCAGTGTCTGGTTTTCAGGAGAGTCTTTAGACTGGTAAGAACTAACATTGTAACAAATGTTTTTGACTATAGATGATGGAAACTTGTATTAAAAACAACCTGGAATACAATTCTGATTTTGATCGCCAGTTGTCAGAGACTTGGCTATTAGCTGTCATTCTACAAAAAAAATTTTTTTCTTGTTGAGTTGTCTTGTTTTTTTCTCAATTTCCCACAACATTGGGTATCTGTGTTACTTCTGGGCCAGCCAGTGTCCTCAGGGCACTCCTTTCTCCTGGACAACAAACTCACTTATTCAAAATTTGCAGTGAGTGTGTCAGAGTATCAAGCAAGGACGCTACTGCTTTCCTCCATGGATCAGTTAGTTTGGCTTTGAGGTGTAGAGTGAACCCTACATCCACACTTTTACCTACCTCTGAAAGATGTGTGTAGTTAAAATCAGGATCCAGCTTCATTTCTGGATGTGAACCTCCAGTGATGTAGCATGTAATGCTTCCCTTAGCCCAGTGCAATCATCTGAGGATCCATCTGCTATTTCTTGTGCTGACAAATATGGGCTTTTTTTGATGGCAGTTCGTTTCAGTAAAGGTCTTAGGAAGTGCAGGTATTTGTTAAATATGCATTTTTCACAGAGAAGCATCTGTAAAACCCAGTTAACTTTCTTAGAAAGAAAACTGAAAAGTCACAATTGGCCAGTAACTACCATGTTTAATAGGAGCTTGAAGAAATAACGAAAAATGTAATTGCAAGCATGAATCAGCCCAGACAATACCAATCTACAGTCAGTAATTTTACTGTCAAAACCTAGAGATTTCAGTGAGAGGTACTGTGCAGACACTAAAATTAGAAAAAAATATTATGCACTTTGAAATGGTATTTCAGGCCCATAGGTTACTGATGGCTGTATTATACAATGTTTTCTTGCAGTTTACCTCAGGGTAATAGAACTGCTGACTTGATATGAGGGTAGTGATTTATTCTTACTCAGACATCCTTAATGTTGACTAAATATTATTTTAGTGTATGAATTCTTTTATAAATCCACCAACTAAAATAATTTATAATGATAGAAATTTTAAGTACAGTAAATTATCACTGCTCTACATACAAGTAAGCTGCAGTACCCATGGATAATGATGTGAAAGATGCAAGGAATAAAATTATGAGGTCTTGAAAATCTTCCTTAGAGACAGGAGCAGTTTGAATTGCTTTTTCTTGGTGATTCACTATTCATGCTGCTCAAAACTATTATTTTTTTCTGGATTTGCAACCTAAAAAAGAAATAATTGAAAAATATTATATGCTTTCAACTTCTGCCATTTTTACCCTCACTTTAGTTTTTGTCTTTTGATGATCTAACTGGACTTAATTTGGAATATAATGAATATTAATGATGCACATTGAAAGTATTATGACATTTATTTTCTCTGGGTATTTTGCATGACATATTAATATTGCAACCTCTGTGTGACTTAACCCGCTTTATGCCTATAACCAAGTTTTTTTTAAAGAAAAAGTCCATCCGTCAAAAACGTTGTACTATCCCCTCTCATATCTCTGTGTTGGTTTAGGTCAGCAGGAATTAATATAAATAAAAAAACCAGACAGTCACGTGCTGACTACCAAGTGATAAAGATTACCTAAAGTGTTGGCTAATATTTATGTGTGCTTTTTATTCTAGCAAAGTTGGCAATTACTGAATCAAATATTGTAAGAAAACTTTCTATATTAGAAAATTCTTGTAAGTGAATAAGAGATTTGATTAGGATTAAGTTATCAATCGGCAATGAAACAAACTGCTAAATGAACATTCAGGAGACCTCTTTGAGACGATGTTTGAAAGACCAAAGCTCTAAATTTTTTAATTGGTGTTCTGTGAAAAAAAAGTAACATAAGTTTGCCTGTGTTTTTCATTAGCTAGTATGCAAGTACTTTTAATACATATATATTTTTTTAATGTTTGATTTTTCAGATAGACAGCATGTTCGTAATCTTAGGCAATTAGAATGGATTAATTTAAAAGAAATTATTTAAACTTATCTCCTTAATCTTGATAGCTCTTACAGATCTAGATAACTTCCAGCAAATATCATGGGTTTTCATGCTACAAATTTTCACATACCAGACTGTTTCATTTAAAAATAACTTAAGGATAGTGAAAAGCTACATATAGGCAGGATTGTAGCCCCAGTGATTTACTTTTTTTTCCCTATTACCCATTCTTGAATTAGGGGAGAACAAGAGTAAAAGGGAGCAGCAAAAAAACAGTTTTCTTCTGAAGCGAGTAATGAGAGAGATCTTAGGACTGGATAATTTGTAAACTAGATTGCTTTCTTTCTTTTGCTAACTTCTGATTTGCATAAAATATTTAAATCATAGGCATACTATTCAAATAGAGAAGAATTTCAAAACTGTTGGAAATAAGAGGAAGACAGGAATTACTGCACTTAGTGTTTCCATGTGGTTTTCCTATTGCTATAGCAACTAGGTAGTGATTTATTTGTCTCGCTTTGATTCCAAGAGGAAAGCAAATGCTCTGTGGTTTCAGAGAAAGAAAGAGATAAAATAAAGAGCTAATGTTATTAAATTGTAACATTTAGCTATGTGACACAAGGATGCAGTCTTTGCTAACTTTGGTGACAGCTCTGAGTTACAATTTGTTTTTTGGTTTGTGTTTGTGGAAGAGTTTTCTAGATTAAAACTTCCAAGGAAAAAGGAAGGAAGGATGCTGCTATACACACCTTTTTTTTTTTTTTTTTTTTTTTCAGTGCGACAATATCTGTACACATAAAGACTCCATGATTTTTTTTTTGAACATGAGAGAGGGAATAATTAAGAACTATTAGGTTTACTCTTGAATCTTTTTCCACTCCTTTAGGTCACATCTCTATAGAGTATTACCAAATCATTATTAGGCTTGGGCCATTTTTTGAAGAAAATTGGGTCAAGAGGACACCTGTCTAACCTCAACTGGGATGTCTTTTCTCAAACTTTACTGCTGAAGACTTCGTTGTCTAAGTTCCTACTAGGATTTTTAATAGTGTGCAGGCATTGTTTTACAATTCAGCTGCACTAGTACTTTACCTAATAAACATGGCTGGCAAGATCTACCAAGAAATTGCAGAGAACTTGTACTTTTTACTATAAGAATACAAACTCTACTTTCTGACACTGTGTCTTCTTATTTAGCTTGAGGACATTTTCAAAGCTGTGTCAGTGAAGGTAGTGAAATATCCTGCTGATAATTCCATGCTTTGGAAAGATACTATTATCATTTTTATTAGTTTTATCCTCTAGCATTTTATAGTTCTGTTTTTCTCTTGGGCACTTCAGTAGGCATTAGTCCAAAAGTAAGATCCTAAAAATAGTGTACAAAAATCGTTCTTACATCAGTTAAACCATTCTACTAATTACTTTATGTCACTAGAAAGTTGTTTAATCTTCCATTGAACAGATGAGTAAAACTTTCCTTTTGACTATAATGTAAATTGCATAAAAACCCATTTGGATGTGAAGATTTTTCTTATAATTCTAAGAAAAGTCTTCTCCTATGGCAAAAAGATAGCAAAAGGAATCTCCCTTGAGGGTAGAGTATGCTAACATAGCGCCCATAAGGTGCCTTTTGTTTCCTTAGAGCAGCTGCAGTTTTACTTTGAATTTTACAACTATCTTCACATCATTTTCGATTACTCATTTTACCTTTGCTGTCATCATGTTGGGAATAAAGAGTCCAAGGCCATGTTCGCAACGTTGAAAGACAAAGAGAATATAGGCTTTTCTGTATGAAAACTTTGAAAGTGCTGTCAAATTTATGACTTAAGCCACAGCTTTGAAGAAAGAAAAAAAAACTAAGAGTTTTTTTCAAGCCAAAATTTTAAGTAAGCATATCCTCAGATCCTTATCCTTTCATTTCAGGAAGGTTGCATAAAATCACTGAAATGGAAATCTTGACTGTTGCTAGCATACAATTCTTTTTATCAAGATTCAATAAAATGATTAACTTTTTGGAGCCTCCTTCCCACCCCACCCCACCCTCACTCTTTCATTCCTGTGTAGACTAGATAGGATTTGTTCGAAGTTGAAAAAGACAAATGAGAAGAGTGGTAAGGTAAAAAGATAACATTATTGAGCTTATTTAAAATAGAGTTTATTTGTCTCCAAATACAAGAATGTAGTATGTGAAGATCTAGGTTGAGAGTGAAGTAGTATTATCATATTACTAGTTCTAATTACAGTTTGAAATATCTACTCTTAATATTTTAAAATACTTCTCAGAAAGAAATCCATT
The DNA here is from genome assembly GCA_013400375.1 of Thinocorus orbignyianus. Lineage (NCBI taxonomy): Eukaryota > Metazoa > Chordata > Aves > Ciconiiformes > Thinocoridae > Thinocorus > Thinocorus orbignyianus. The sequence goes on along the minus strand of VXBW01001623.1, from coordinate 276,642 downwards.
TTCATGTATTAAAATAAAACCTTTTCAAAAGGCAAGCAATTTGCTCTAAAAGCCTATTGCATAAGTATTGATATGTGTGTTTTCTTGATTTTAGTTTAGCAAAGAGAATAGATATAGTAGAATTTAGAAGCCCTTGTATTTGGCCACTTGGTCTGGTCTATAGAATACAGAAAGTCCAAAGGATGCAAAAATGATATAGAATTAGAATCTTTCCCAGAGATAAACACTAATAATTTTAAATTGGAGAAGTACCTAAAAATAAATCTAATTTCCGATTAACAGTTAATAGAAATAGAGTTTTTATAAAATTCACCGGTTATTCATTGAAAATAAGTTTGTACATACTTGGTTCCAGTGAGTAACATCTTTGTATTTAAAAAATTCTGTTGTTAATAGGACACTCAATATATTGGCAATACAGTGATTTTTGTGTTAAATGACAGAATTGCTAGAGGATTCTGTAAGTTCTCAGGATAGTTTTCCTGAAGAACTCTGTAATATGTGAGTAAGTTCTCCAGAGGAGCAGATAAGGAGATTAAGAGTTAATATTCCCACTTCTGAAAAAGTTGGTGGAAATGATGTAACTGATTATTCACAAAGCAAATAAATCTGAATAAGTTTGAGGCTGTTGATGAAATCTTCCAATGTTTTCTGCTAAAGTCACTCAGAAGTTCAGACACTATTCCTTATAATGTGTTTTGCCAACTTTGATATTTAAGAGGGTCTGAAAATTAAAGTAGTTCATTCTGCAAGCACTGAAGAGTGTTATATTTAGTGTGACTGTCTAATTAAGTTCAAGACAAGAAACCTAGCTATCTTAACCTAACCTCTAGTTGAATACCAAACTAAAGATTAGGGCACTTTGTACTGTGCCCTAATTGTTAGTTCAGCACATCTGGTAAAGCAAAAACATTGCAGGTGTTAGCCTGTCTTTCTTGTCCTCTTAAGCTGAAATTTATAACATATTTCCTGTAAATTCTTTATCAGAGAAGGACCATATGGTAGTCTACTAGTTTTACTGGTCTATTAGTTCTGTATTGTCCGTCCACTGCTGTTATAGGCATTGCTCTCAAGTATTTAAATTAGATTTTGGGTTTAAATAGAAAATTATTTTCTAAAATGTCTCGTTTATTTTTTCTTCCTCTTGATGAAAACTGAGACCTTGAAATAACTTGGGGGAGGTATTGGGACAGTGTAATTGTTAAAAAAATAAAAAGTAAAACCCAACCAGCCAAAAAACCAAAAGGGTCTTTCACTTAGGGTAAAATGCTGTATTATGATGTTTGAAGTATTGAATTAACTGAAATATCTAGGGGCAGGTGGAAACTCTTAAAGAAATCTGATATAGCTAAGTATTTTGCCTGAATAGTGTTGCAGTTTTGCATTGTATTGAAATTTCTAAAGTATCGTAATATAAAGTGTTCTGGCAAATTTCCATTCCTTCATGTCCTTTCAAGTGAACTGTTTTTACATTACTTCATTTCCTCTTCTAGCTTGTATATCAAATGGTCAGGCTCTGCTGGGAACCTTACTGAAATAATTACCTGCTTTTATACACTTGATGCACTCTTTTATCTTATCCATTGATATCTCTCACTTGTTTATCTTGTACTGTTTCTTCAATTCTGCTTAAATATTGAGAATTTTTCCCCTTGCTTCTATTTCAATTTCTTGGCATTATTTTCCCTTTCATTACCTTGATTTTTGCCTCTTATTTTTCTTCTCTCTTCTTTCCTTGGCAGACTGCTCAGTATGGATCAACCCGAAAATATTCCCCTTCCTTTCTTATAATGCTACATAATACCTGAATGTTCTATGTTCTTCACCAGATCGAGTGTTTAAAAGTACCTTTAATATATGTAGTTCTGTGTAACTGTGGTCCTTGATGGAATCGTCAATAGAGATGATTAAGTAATTACTTATGCAGTCAAAATGAAAACGTCATGTATTATAATTTCACTGCATATTCTTAGAACAAATGAAATGAAGGTGTCACATCATTACAAAATGGCTGAGGATCATGCAATAAAATGCAGTTCTAGTACTAATATTATATTTCCTAAATTATAATAACACATTATTAGATGTAGAATGCACACTTGGTCACTCAGCCATTAAGTAGAAGTTTCTTTTGAGTAACTAGGGAAGAATTGGGGAATGCAGGAAAGGGGCAATCCCTGAACAACCCTCTCCTAAGATTCCAGTCAAAGCAGTAACAAAATCAGTCATTGCCAGTAGATCAAGTCTGCTGCATTAGGTTTTTCTAGGTAATGTTTTTGTAGACAGAGCTGAGCTTTTCAAACTTTATGCACTGAGGATAAATTAATTCAATAAAAATTCTATTAAAATTAAAGAAAGTTATCTCTAAGATTCTGACACATTTGTGTGATATATGTAATCTGGTAATCCCTGCTCTATTTGCCAACAGTAGAGTTTTAGGAACCTTTGTTTTGGGCCAGATTAGTTAAACACTGAGAATTACATTTAACAGAGCAATAGCATTCTTCACAGCTGTAAACAGTCGCTATCATACTTTAACTTCTGTTACCGTGTAAGTCTTTTCCCCAGAACTAGTGAAAAGTGTTCTCTTGGTGTTTTACCTGTTACTGCATGAAACAGAGGTATTTTCTGTTCAAAGTAGAATCATTTGTTGATTAAAATATTTTTTATATTTGTTTATCGTGGAATGATCACTCCCTTATGATCATTTCCGTATGTTCTTCTTTCTCTCAAAAATCCAACAAATTCAACAGCACGCTGCCCCACAAAGCAGGATTACATTTGGTGCATTGCTATCTCCCTACCTCTTTTCTGTTCCTTTTTTGAGAAAGGGAGCAGCAGTACCCAGATCACAAATAACATACTAAAGTGCAGACGCCCCAAATTCTCACCTTTGACCTGAAATTCTGGCACCTATATGTGAAGAAATAAGTCAATATAATAAAGTAGGCACACCGGAATGGTAACATTTTGTGACTGTTGACATTTTCTTTCTGATGGATGTCACAATTCACCTTACTATGCCTTATAGTAGCAATATTTTGTAAATGGTAGAAATAAAAAAAAGAACAATACAAAATCGTCAAGTAACTGCAAGATTTATTTGCTGAAACAAGTACCTGAACGCTGGTGTTACATTTTGATGTGGAAGTATCCTCACAGATGATTGAATCCTTTTTTTAGAATGCTACTTCTTTGAATTATGTAAAGCAATTTTTTTTTTTTTTTTTTAACGATAAGTTATAATTGTGAGCTATTGTTACATAAGATCTAGAGTATAAAATGCATTAACTAGTCAGACTGGATTTTTTTTTTTTGTCTGTGATGCTGTTTTACGAGCTCTGAATACATTTTAAGAAAGCAGTAATGGATCAGGATGTTCAGTGTAGTCTAATTAGCACATCTACAGGTCTGAAGAGAGAGCATTTTGGGCTCACAATTCCAGAAATTACATCTGACTAGCATAGTTTTGTATCAAATGTGTCATCATCAGACAGAGTCTACTCCTGTACTTTTCAATAGCAATGCTAACCACGGAACTTTTTTATCTAGGGTAGTTCATAGTGTCGATTCAAAGTGTTCAAAGACCCTTTATATAACCTGTTAATTTTTATCTTTTTTATCTTTTTTTTTTTTTTTCCTGCTGTTGTCCGTATTTACACTCTCCAGAATTGTATTGGAGATGGAATTCTGCTGGCTTCAGTTTATTGATCATTAATTTTTTCTTCGAAGAACTTTTCAGTGCTTTCAGTATTGGTCCAGTCTCTACATTCTCTGCATTAATCTTGATCAGTTGCTACTTACGCAGTTACTGTTAACCAACAGGAGTTCCCTTTCAGGCCTTGTTCTGAGTCAGTCAAACATTAAAATCAGTCCACTATAAATGCTTGTTTCGGTATTCTCTGAGCTAAATAAAAAGATACTCATGGACTTTACTGAGTTACCTGTGAAACTTAATTCCATGATAAAATGCCATTTTTTTAAAGTAATGATGCACTTCTTGATTTTGGAAATAATTCAGTTGAAGTTTTTAGTAAATCAAATCTGATGCTAAAATAAATCTTCAACTTGAAATTTTGTCTCATCTTAGAAGTACTCTTTGCATATCATACTTTACTAAGGATCCTACATAGGGAATAGTATCTATAGGTTCCTACATAGGGATTAATAACTTCCAAATGCTTTCTCTTTTGAAGAAAAGAAAAAAAAAAAAAAGAGGAATTGGGAGTGAACACAAAATTTTAAGTACTTTTATATATTTTTCCATCCGTGTTTACAGGTCTGATATTGAACATATCCTTCTGTGAAGAGTTTGAAGGGTTATTCAATAGGTTGAAAGCTTTAAGCTGAGGAAGGAAAGGTAATAAAGAAACTGAGAATTAAAAAACAATCAAACAAATAATTTTTTGTAAGTGGAAAGGTCATTATAACAATATACTCATTTTTTGAATAAAAGTTGCCAATTTTATAGAGGCTAAACTCATGTTTGTTGAAAGTTAGTCACTTCTGTGGATACTTGGTCAGGTCCTTCAAAGTCAAATAGGGTGTCTTAAGGTGAATATGGGAAGCTGTTTTCCCAGTGAGAAGATCTCAACTAAAATAAATTCTCATTGGCTTGTACAAAAATAGTATATTTGACATGGCTACTTAATGATAATTCAAGATTCAGGATTACCTGCTAAATGAAGACCTGTGGAGTGTATTCATTAAACAAGTAAGGATTTCTTTTCCTGCAGATTTGCTTTGTTTTTTTGAAAAAAAACCCAGGTACTTAAATTAAGCTGTTTTTCCTTTGTTTTTGTCAGCTGGATATTGGCAGTTGGCAGTCACTGTGCCAAAAAGCCTTTAGGAATATGGATCCAAAAAATAATAGAGGCCTGTTGGAAGATTTCTAGTGTTTAAAGAGCCACCGAGATTTTGTAATACTTCTGAGGGCTGTATTTAGGGATGACTGTGAAAATATTTACTAGTGTCTTTACCAACATGGATGAAAATATAGTATTTAACAAAAGTACCTAATGTTACCTGGAATTTTACCACCAGGTAGTATCCATTATATCTAAGTATACTTAGAGATATTCTTGGTATGTGGAGGTCCTCACTTTGTTGTGTGTATGAGTGGAAACAAGATTTTTGTACTCGTTTATTAAGATACAATACAACTTTGCAGCCTGAACTTGGCAAATATGTTTGCTTGTGTCGAAAAAGATTTTTAAAAGGAAACATATGTTGTGCTTTATATTATTTTGCTGTATCAGGCAGATTGTGCAGAAGAGCAATGATGTGTGTGAGAGGGTTGGAGAAAGAAAAATAGCAATAGCCCTGTTTACTAAAGGGAACTCTTTTGGCAACATTAGTGAATAAATATCTCCTTGTGTTAGTCTCTCCTGCTCGAATTTTGAAATGCAGTTTGTTTCATTTTATCTCTGACAGACCATTCATTTAATATCAAGAACAGCATTAAGTGTGGCTTGAGCTGTTGTTTATCACAAGTAAGTAGCTGAGAAGAAACATGTACATGATATATGTTGTACAGATTTTTCATACTCTGGACATGAAACAAATATACAATATGCTAATATCAAATATGTATGTCACCAAAGAAAGAAACTAGAGCAAGCTATTCGGCTTTTTAACTGTTTTTGTACTAGCAAAGATGCAAGGACATTGTACATATACTGAAAAGATAATGAGATAGTAGTGCTTGGGGTTTTATCTTAGCCCTTGTTACATGCAGCATTTTTTGGGTATCTTATATTTTCTTCTTGATTCATCCATGGCTCAATTCTCAAGCAATCCTACTGTGACAGTAATTTACATATATCTTTTTCGCATTGTCTTGGCACAAAGAAGATGTGGGAAATAGCCATGAATATTTTCATCAGAATAAGTTTGACTATATCAATTAAATGCATGGTATAATGCTCCTTTCAGGTTGTCTGAAAAATAATATTTAAAAGTATTGTTGGTTAACTTAAATATTATAATCATAGATTGCATATTTCACAGAAAAGTTGAACCTCAGATGTGGCTGGTTTATTGGTACCTCAGAACTGACAACTGTTTGCTGACATGCATAAAATGTGTAGAGCCCACTTCCCAGCAAACAGGCATCCTAAAAGCAGCCTCTGAAAGGAGACAGGAATCCTATATGCATCTTAATGCACTGATGCACGCATTCCTTCCAGATATGGCCGATAAGAATGAAATAAGTGAGAGTCTGGTCAGGAAGGTTGTTTTGCAGACATCCTGGAAAGACCTGAAATGAAAATAAAAATGGAAAGAAGGTATTCAAATTAGAGAGGGATCATCTCTAGAAATATGTATTTAAAATTGTGTATGTTTATTCGAAACTATACCTAAATCAGGATGTGTCATGGATGACTTCTTGATCAGCCCATGAATACAGAGGTTTCTGAGTGTTGGTATGGATCTTCTCTAATTTTGGTTTAAGCAAGTCATTCCAGCTTCCGGTTTGAAGGCTGGAGAGAGAAAATTTTATCCAGAGGTGGACTTCCCTACTCTTAGGATGAAGCAAATCATTGCCTAGTGCCTCTCTCTTTCCTTATGCTGCATGCAGGCCAGGTTTGGTGCAGATGAATACTTGGAAAATACAGACTTCTCTAGGAAAAAAGGAATGCTAGCAAAAGTGGAAAGACATGGACCCTGTTAACACATCCTGGTAGAAAATCATTCCTTGTAAGGTTTGCATGCATAGTATTATGCCAATAAAATAACTGTAAGGAAGATTCAGCCTAAGGCTTGTCGATCTTTGCTTAGACGCCAGATTGAAGAATATAGCTAGTGGCAACAGTGGCAAACAGTTTTTCTGCTCATTTTGTTCATTTCATGATCTTCCAGTCCAGAGCACAGCATTTGTTAATATATTATGTCTCAATTAAAACATGGATGCCCAAAAAGGCCATAGGTTTGCACAAGTTTGATCAAAGCTTGTCTATGTTTGGTTTCTGTTGCAACACATTACAGCATATTGCTGCCTCATAGACATGGAAATTCTTATGAAGGAAACAACTTCTGTGAAAAACTCGGTGTGGTTGTTTTATGATTTTTTTTTTGTGAAATTTGAAGCTCATTTGAGGAAATCTGTTCCACACATCAATCTATTGCTGTTCTTGCACAGAAAATCGGTATGGTGGATTTCCCGATATGAAGGTATCATACTGACTTGCTGTTCCTCACTGATGGATGGCAGAGGATGCCTGGCTATCTCATGACTGTCATGGACAAACAGATACGATGCAATAAAAATGCATCTACCTCATGAGTTTGGGGTTTTTTTCCATGGTTTTCTCCATATAGTTTTGATATGGTAGGACTCCTTGCCAAAAGACTTACTTTTAGCTTTAGATTAGGATGAAGTTGACATTCCATACTTACAAATAAGGAAAGTCTTTTATTCAGCAGTGTGTCAGGTTCTTTGTTTCTATTTGAGATGGAATAAATCTTCTTTTAAAAAAATCCCAGAGATGTTTAGCATAAAAGGCTACATAAGTATTGTCGTCTTAAGGATGAAACAAATCACAAACAGAGCAACTGCAGTATTCATAGAGGTTATTGCTTTCCCAAATTTTTCTCTCAGCTGATTTTCTAATTTCCTTCCATGAATTCCCAGCTTTCACACTGATTATGCCTTGACTTTGCAACTTCTGATTTTATCACATTATCTGTATTATCCTCAGCTTGGAATCAAGCCTTATTGCAACTTCTTCATTACAAAGCAGTGATCTTCTTGTGTCATGGGTAAAGTTTAAAGGAATAAGCTGATACTATTTTTCTTGGGGAAAAAATTAAGACTTACTTTTGTTTAGCTAAAAAATAAAAAATAAGGATGACATAAGGAAAAATTCTGTTCACAGCCCTGTTCTAGAAAGACTTCTTACACCAGCATGGGCACCTGTTAACTGTTGCCAGATCTTCCAGTTCATTAAGAATGTTCTTATCCTACTAAAATTGATGTGCGATGGGATCATGAATCACCAGGCTTTGAGGGAGAAGAGCCCCATCCTTTCCCTTGAGCATGGAGGCCAATAACACTGGGAAAGATGCTAATCACCAGAAGTACATCTTTGTTAGAATTCAACCTCAAAAGGCAGTTTTGTCAATAGACACATACTAGGTCTTCTGAATCTGGCAGTTCAATACAAGATGTTTGAAAAAAACCTTCCAGATCCACTGTGTCGTTTCAGGAGAAGTCCTTCTCATTCCAGTAGTTTTCAATTGCTTGTTGGTTTACAAAAACTTTGTCATCTTCTTGATCCCTAGGAAAATTTCTTGATCTTCATTATTTTTGAAACCTCTGAGACTGTTGGCCTTCACAGGACAGTTCTTACCTCTACTGGCTCTACTGGTTCCATACTTATGGTCTTTCTTATTCTGTGCTGTGCATTTGCACTCAGAAATTATTTCTGAGCATGCTCAGTTACTCTCAAGAAGAGAAGTATGCATTTTTCTCCCAGAAGCGTTCCATTTGAGACTTGGGGTAGCAGTCAGGATAAAGCAGCTTGCTTTTCTGGTGTCTAGACTCATGCCTAAGAAAAACAAAATGAGTACTTACAGAATGAATGCTGAACAAACAAATAAAGTAGGTCTATGTTCCAACTCTGTGACATGTCAGTGAGATAAACTTCAACTCAAGCAGCGTTTCACCAGTGCTAAATGCATAGGCAGTTCATCTGTGACTTGGAGGTTTTGTGTTTTGTGTTTTATACTTTGATCTGTGTAACTTTGTTGAATTCTCAAAAATCAAAACCATCTATCTGTGCTGTGGCTTTGGCTTTATTTAATTTCATTAAATAAAATAATCTTAGTGTGGCTTCTTTATCCTCCATTCCTTTCCTTTACTGTTGATCAAACAGACAAGATGACTTTTATACTTTTTTTTTCTCACTATTTTATTTAAAAATGCTGTGAGGTTTTCTCAGTCACTGCAGTTCTGAAGTTTAAAAGGGCTGCCTAGCATTGCAGCCTAAATACCACCTGGGAAAGAAAGGGTGATTCTTTGAGTATTGTGCTTTTCCTATATTAATCAATACATGCAAATGGCTTATAAAATACATTACATCGTAAAATCAGAGGGCAAAACTGGGTCTTAGACCTTTGACTCATTGTGTATTCAGATTTTGACCCTAACATTGCTAATTTTTATATTTACGTTTATATTTTTTCATGTTTTTGATCTACCACTACTATCTATAGTTTTGTAGATATTTCCCCCCCCAAAATTCCGCAATATTAAAAATAAAAAGAGTAAGGTATGACATGCCTTTATTGGATTAGTCAATGAAAGATGGGTGAAAAATACTGTCACCATCACAGAATTTTTTTAAAAGTATGAGTCTTCTTGATGCATTCTCTAAAATGCTACTAAGTGCAATCAGTTCCTGGTGCAATATGCATACATACCATAAAACAGACAAAGTCTATTTTACACGTAAGGGAAAGAGAATATATAATTTTCTCTAAAAGCAGTTTGCTCTCTGTAATTTTGTAAATAACTGAATGGAAAAAAAAACAAAACAAACAAAAAAAAAACCCAAAAAAACCCAAGAAACCAAAAAACACAAAGAGAGAATTTTGTTAGAGAAACAGCGATGTAGATCTAGGGCAAATATGAGAAAGCCAACAGCTGTATCTACTGTGTTGAGCAATCTATACTTTTATTTGTAGTATGAGAGTGCATCATCCATAGTAAGGGAGACAAATAACAGTCCCTTTGTCTGTTCTTTGGGAAAGTTAGTAAATCCACAAAGCATAAGAAATCTCAAGAATTTTATTTGAATTTATAGGGATAAAAGTATGTAAGAATGATATTAGAAAAAGACATGAGGGGGAAAAGCAATACCTTCCATTACATTTGGTTCTGGACAAGCAGAGGAACGTAAGCCAAGCCTTTTCTACTGTCAAGAAAATTCAGTCTTAGTAATAGTCTTTCTGAATGTTTATTCATCTTCATGGCAAACTAAGGCCCAGTGCAGCATGAGCTGAAGTAGCAGAATGGGTAATTAATTGCAAATGTGACTAGTTTTATATCCATTTTTCATTGCTTCTTGACTGATGTTTATTATTAATACTCTGAAGTAAGTGGTTCTCTCCCTGTATTCTGGCTGTGGGACTTGGGGGACATTTTTTGTGAGTGAGATGTGTGTGCGTGTGCTTAAATGTGTGTTTCAAGTGTGCACTTTGAGCTTTGTGGGAAACTCCTCTTTGTCATATCAAAAAATCCACAAAGGATTATAAATATAAATATAGCAGTCAAGGTTTGAATTCAGAATATTACACACAGAACCTGACTTTTCAATGCTTTATCAGAGAGAATAGTTTGTACCGTAAAAAAGTGGAGACAATAGAATGTGTGTTTAATGTCAAAAGTGTCTCACTACATCAGAGGAAATAATTGAACTCAGAACAGGAAAATGTAGATTAACAATATGATACTGTGGTGGGTTAACCTTGGCTGGATGCCAGGTGCCCACCAAGATGTTCTATTATTGCCCTTCCTTAAGTGGACAGTGGGAGAACATACAACAAAAAGCTCACGGGTCAAGGTAAGGACAGGGAGATCTCTCAGCAATTACCATCAGGCAAAACAGACTTGACTTGAGAAAATTAATTGAGTTTATTGTTAATTAATAAGAGAGTAGGACAATAAGAAATTAAAATAATTCTAAAAAACATCCTCCTCTCACCCTTCCCTTCTTCCCACATTCAACTGCACTCCTACCTCCCAAAAAACAGTGCAGAGGGACAGGGGATGGGGATTGTATTACATTTGCTACTCCATCGTCCACACATTCTTCACCTCCTCCAGAGTGAGGTCCCAGCCATGGAAGACAGACCTTCATGGGTCAATGTCCACGTGGCGGCCAGTGACGAGTGGTGTCCCGCAAGGGTCAGTACTGGGACCAGTACTATTTAACATCTTTGTTGGAGACATGGACAGTGGGATAGAGTGCACCCTCAGCAAGTTTGCCGATGACACCAAGCTCGGTGGCGCGGTTGACACGCTGGAGGGAAGGGATGCCATCCAGAGGGACCTGGACAGGCTTGAGAGGTGGGCTAATGCAAATGGCATGAAGTTCAACCAAGCCAAGTGCAGAGTCCTACACCTGGGACGTGGCAATCCCAGGCACAAATACAGGTTGGGCAGAGAATGGCTGGAGAGCAGCCCTGAGGAGAAGGACTTGGGAGTGCTCATGGATGAGAAGCTCAACATGAGCCGGCAGTGCGCGCTGGCAGCCCAGAAAGCCAACCGTATCCTGGGTTGCATCAAAAGAAGCGTGAGCAGCAGGTCACGGGAGGTGATTCTCCCCCTCTACTCTGC